>SSNS01000076.1:199211-306711 GCA_006937985.1 Aphyosemion australe
GAAACAACAGTGAGCATCAAGTTCTCTGATCCCAGGAGGACGAGTTTGGATGTGAAACAACAAAATGAGTTTTTGAAATGCAAATTATCTGTCGACAGCAGAAAGTCGACCACATGTAGATCAGACTGGGACTTATACAAATAATATATGTGAGTGTGTGTGTGTGTGTGTTGGTCTTACCAGTATGGTAGTGATTGTGAGAGTCGTGTTGAAGAGTGTGTCTGTCACATTGATAGATGGAAGCGTTGTCTCCATGGACAGTCCGTCTTCAGAGTGCCACAGGCCGATCTGCAGAGTGCCACACAAACCAAAAACCATCAGTCACTAAGTCCATCAGCTGGAAGAGACCAGCACAAACAATCAGAGTTTAATTTTCTCCTTCGTCTCTAACAGAATCAGAGTGACCTTCAGACGGAGCTGTGGACAGGTCACCAGGATGTGAGACGAGGTGACAGCAGAACTCAGTGAGACTGAAGAAGGAAACTAAATCAGCACACGAGGCTCCTCAGGAGTGTTCAAGCAGCAGAATGCATTCATTAAACTGATTACCCACAATCCTGTGGTGCAGAAACACGTTCAGCTCTAGTGGAACTAAACTCCTCCACCTCATGGTGTCTCTTCACATCTTATATAAATACTTTCATTTACAAATCAATCCTAAATGTTGTAAATATTTAGTCAATCAGCTTTAATCAGGTTTCTTTCATCCTAAAATCCCATAATTCTTCTGATAGTTTAAAAACTTTAATGACTGTTTTCATCTTGAAGGATTCACACGACTTTTCTAAAATCTGTTCCTGCAGACAAAAACATAAAAATGATAAATGCTCCAGTAAACAACGTTTTTCAAGTAAAACACAACCTTTCCAAAAAGATTTATAAAGATTATTCCTGTTTTTGTTGTTTCCTACCTTTCATATTAAAACCCATCCTCGCTGGTGAACGTATGGTTATGAGTCATGTGGCTACAGGGACACAATAAATGCAGCTTTTCCTGTCTTATTGTGGAAGTTTTCATGCTGTAATTTCATTTATGTGCCTGAAGCAGAATGTAAGTGTTGGAGACAGCAGCTGATTTATGAGAAGACACAGAAGATGGCCCAAAGATAAATAAAGATTCAAATATAAACCTTTTTATTCAGCTCATCTTCAGTTTAGATGTAATATATTAAAATGAGTTTAGATATGAGATCATCCTGATAACTGGGTTACTCCTAAAACTATTGTAGGACTTACTGATTAAAAAACACTAAATTATTCAGATTTTTAAAAGATTATTGAGTATTTAAAAGGAAAGTTGCAGAGTTTATTGTGATATAAAGTTTAGATTAAAAATATTTTATTTAAATTAATTTGTATTCCAACTCAGTTCTCGTCTCACTGCAGGGGCAAAATCAGTTTTATCTCCAAGGTTGTCAAACGTTATCATATGAATCACATTTACTCCTTTTGAATAATTTATGATGAGTTAATGAGAAAATGCTGCATCTTTTCAGGACTTGACATGTAGTTTGATTTATTTTGAGTCATCAGAGTCAGAGAAGACAATCAGGATTATTTCATGACTGAAGGATTCAGTTACTCAGGTTTGATCAAACCTAAACTAAACCATCAAAAGAAGCCATTTAAACTCTCCCAACATGAATCACGATGTGAGAAAACATCAAACACATGAAAGAAAAGTAGCGACAGCTTCTGAAATCAAAGATTTCCTTTGAGAGTTTGTGATCAAAAACATGGTGCCTTCCTTTTCCTCTGCTGCACTTGTTGTGCAAAAACAGCACCTTGCTGTTACTACCAAACCCTCCCCAAACACATTTCACACTCTGCTACTGATTGCCTCGAGAGACAGAGAGGGAGAAAACGTGAGCTCACGGCAGCTCGACCGAAGAGGGGACCGGTGAAATCTGCTGTTCAGCAATCAGTGAACACAATCAGCTTCCTGAGCCTGTGGAGGTGGTGGGAGTCTGGGAGTCTTTAGCTCGGCTGGGCTCAGCAGGTGTCATGAGCGGGGGGGTGACGGAGAGGCTAATGGGATGAGGTGGTGGCACCACGACTCCAGCCGAAGACGAGTGGGTGAATAGACAGAGTGATGAGGAAGCTGAGAGGAGGAAGATGTTTTCTGATGGATTTAAAATAAAACGAATGGAATCATTAAAAATCTAAACACAGATCAGGTGAAAAGGACAACAAACCCTAACTCTGCAACAATCAGGGAGCAGCACAGTCTAACCTAAGGATTATATTCTAATTTAAGGTCATTTTCTTTAAAATCACACTCAGTAATAATTGTATAAATGTGTCATGAAGGATCTCCCAGTCATCACACTGATTTTATTAAAGCAGCAACATCAAACCTTCCTGTAAAAACCTCCTCAAACATCCTGGGAGTGAATCTGACTCCTGCTTTTATCACAAAGAGAGGAAGCTGCACATTTTCACACAACAAACCTCCAACTGCAGCTTGAAAAACTCCAGCTGCATCAAAGCCGTCGTGTCTCTGACACCAGCAGCTGATGTGGAGGTGAGTTTGTTCCAGCTTCATTAAGCTTCTCTATTAGGCTGACTCAGAGCCTCTGATGAAGCCTGCAGACGTGAACGACATCACTGAGAGCATTTTTACAGAGAAATGGTTGGTTTGGGTCTCAGTGCTTTTTGTCATCAGGAGCTGCTTTTGGTCACTGAGCAGATGTTTAGTCAGAATTATCATTTTGGGTTAATAATGAAAACTTGGCTGAGTGTTACAAACTTTAAAGTTTAACTAAACAATCAGTTCAAGTAGAACAGGTGATAAAACTGTGAAGTGAGACTTGTTGGAGACGAGGAGTTCTGCGTTTTCAAACGTGTCTTGAAGGCATCACAGGATGTTTTGGTTCTGATTTGATTTTTAAGAAGTTTTAAAACCACTGAAGGAAACATTATGGATGTAAACATCAACGTGCGTTCAAAAAGCTGCAGGTGAGTTCGACGGCTCTCATCTGATCTGCATCAATATGATATAAAAGCTGAAGTTATTCTAAAAAGAAACATTTTTAATGCTGGATGAGACTTTAAATGGTCTTTTTCAACAAATTGACTGAATCTGACTGGACTTGCTGAGGGCTGCTGAGACAACATGGAAGACGACNACAGCTTGCTAAGGTGAAGCCCTATCTCCCACCGAATATGTTTGAACAGGTGATCCACCTTTTTATTTCCTGCAGACTTGATTACTGCAACTCCTTGTACTGTGGTCTTGAGCAGTCGTCCATTCACCGGCTTCAATTGGTCCAGAATGCGGCTGCTCGTTTATTAACACACACAGGACGTAGGGAGCACATCACCCCAGTGCTGGAGTCCTTGCACTGGCTTCCCGTATTTTATAGGATCCAGTTTAAACTTCTGTTGTTTGTTTTTAAGTCGCTGAATGGTTCTGCCCCTTCTTATCTATCTGAGCTTTTAGAAGTTCATGCCCCTCCAAGAGCCTTGAGATCTGGCACTCAGAATCTTCTGGTGGTCCGTAGAACGAAGCTGAAGTCCCGTGGTGATCGGGCTTTTTCTGTGGCAGGCCCCAGACTGTGGAACAGACTTCCTGCAAATGTTAGGGCTGCTCAGACTCTGAGTCATTTTAAGATTTTGTTAAAGACGCATTTTTATGAGCTGGCTTTTAATTAGTAACAAATGAGGTGGTTTTTTTTTTTTGTTTTTGTTTTTTTTTTTTTACCTCTTTTAGCCTTGTTTTGCGTCATTTTAGGTTGTCCATGATGGTTTTTTATCAGGGATTGTCCTGGACATTTTGATTCATTTTGTTTCATTTATTTTAATCTTATTTTATATTTTAATATAGTCGCTTTGTTTTATTGAATTTTTATTATTTTTAACTATTTTACTGTGATTTGTTTTTATGCTGTGAAGCACTTTGGTCAGCAACTGCTGTTTTAAATGTGCTATATAAATAAACTTGACCTTGACCTTGACCTGTGAGTCTTCCTTCCCGTAAAGAGAAGCATCATGACAGCCACAGCCGGAGGTTAAAGCACCAATTAGCAGCAGTTAATGAAGCCTCATTAGCCTGCTCTAAGCCGCTCCCCCTCTTTCACACACGTCTCCATTAGTACTCACTCCTGAATCCTGTCCGACCTCACTCAGAGATGTAAAGACTCATAATGATGAGTAAGTGTTATATTCAACATTATTGTAATTAGCTGATGAGGATTCAGCATCTGGTCACTTTAAGGTCAGCATACTGGGTTCTGAGCCACTTTCCAAATAGTTCATCTTTTCCTTTGACCTTATTGCAGCCACAGTTCCAGGTTAGGGTTTGAGAAAGGGTCGCTACTTAAATAAAGCTCAGCGTAAAGAAAGGGGACTTTGGAAACTTTGGAGGTTCTAGATGACAGAAAGACAGCAGTAGCTCAGATAGCCACTGGTTCTAACCGAGGCTCTCACATCTCTGAACCACAACAGCTGACTCCAGGTGGACTCCAGCAGCTGAGAACATGAGACTGAGGCTAAGACTCACACAGGATCGCCAGAATGGGCCCAGAAGAGGCTGGAGAAACCTTTCCTGGTCTCATGAGTCTGGATTTCAGCTGCCACATTCAGATGGTCCAGTCAGATTTTGGTATCACCAACATGAAAGCACAGATCCATCGTGCCTTCTGAAGCATCAGTAAATAGTTAGTGAGTTCATGAATAAAGCAGAGGTTATCTATTTACATCTGAACAGCCAATAAACTCAGTGCTGATTGATCTGCTGCAGCCTGTAGCTTATTTATGCTGGATGATGTTAACCTGCTTTAGATATGACAGCACCCCCAGAACATCACCGAGCCTCTGCCTACGCTACCGTTACACTCCATTTACCTCTAATAGGAACACCTTCAGCTGATTCCACCTTATCAACATAACACCCAAGGCGTCATCAGTGCTGCAGTCCTTCACTCTGTCCTTCTCAAATAAAATAAAAACCCTTTATTGTTTTTTCTTGCCTGGTAAACACATGAATTAGCAGCTTTAAAAACTCACAAGCTGATGGAGGAGCTCAGCATGGCTCTAACTAAATCGCTCAATCTTGCCGTTCATTTTAAATTCCATTTCGTCTCACAAACAACATTTGCTTAATTTAATTTGCAGCATTTGAATTAAAATGTCTGCCGTAAACATTGTTGGCAAACAATGCATGATTACAAAGTTTTCCTTTCCTATAATGAATATGTAAATGTTAGGACTGTTGCTGTGTGTTTAAATGAGCTTCGAGTGCTGAACTGTTTGTGATGCTCAGGGCAAACACTGAGGGAGGAAGGAAGAGACACGTGCTGTGATGTCGGTACAGTGTGCAGTTTATGCAGTGGTGTTTTATAGATCTGTCGAGTTAATGAAGATGGATTTGGATCCTTCATATGAGCAAATAAAACCAGAACTAGTGGGTTTATTCCGATTTTTATAGAGTGGAAAAGCAGGAAGGGGTTGAAATTCTTCAGGTCTGTATTCCAGGATGTCATCCATCAATTTGAAATTTGTTTTTATAAACCAGGAATATTGTTGATTAAATGACAGTCAGTTGTGAAAAACCCACATGTTCCTTATTTCACGTTTCAGCATCTTGACTGTTGTCATCTAAACCGAATGTGGACATGGATATCTGACAGTCCCACACAACAAAACCCCAACACAATCTCCACTGGTTTTTGTTGTTTGTGTTTTATGTTTTAGGTTTTTTAGTGGTTCATTTTGTAATTTGTGGTTGTATTGGATAGCTCCAACATGAGAATATTACATTTTTCAGGGTTCGACATGTTTAGCTGTGTTGCCGATTCCATGGAAGCATGGTCCTGACATGTTTTACCTTACAGTACACATGACTAATCAGGCTGTCCAATGATAGAAGATTTATTTGCCAAGAAGGATTAATACAGCTAAGAAATAATCAAATCAAATAAACCAAATACTGTTTATAAAGAAAACATCATTGTACCTTGTGCAGAGCCCTGAGGGATGCCACGATCAAGTTTACTATTTATTATTATTAACATGCCCTTTTGGGGCTAAGTTTATAAAGGCTTAACACCTAAAGTATAACATACGCACAAAGTTGAAAGTGACACATCAGGGTGATGTAGCATGACTCCAAGAGCTTTATGTGGCCGATAATCCTTCATATAACTGATGACATCCAAACTCCATAAGCAATTCAGACTAGTTCTCAATTATGCTCAGGTCCAAATGTGTAAAAACCAACCAACACCCAGCTGTTAAAGATTTGATGAAAAGGGATAGCTCAGATCTTTTTAAGTTTGTGTAGAAACATTGAGCTCAGTTTGGAGAGACAGAAATGTGTTTGGATTTGGAATGGCTTGTCTGCCACGACCAAAGTAGATTACTGATGTCCTACAATAATAACAAAACTTTATTATAACTCAGTTTTAAAGAAATGCATATGAGGATGTTTTTAGATGGTAGCAATCTGCTTTGGTCTCACTCAGGCTAGCTGTTAGCTTCTCAATCTTTTCAAAATAAGGTAAAGATCAAATTTGTTCATGTAGCATTTTTATACTTACTGCTTTTGAATTAGTCTGTGCAAAAAGATACTATAAAAGAAGAATAAAAGCAACACCATAACCCTATATAAAAGAAGTGTCAATAGCTACAAAAATAAACAAATGTTTAAATATTGCAAAGAAGTGCAAATTAAAACCACTTCTCCAATTTCAGATCCTTCAGAAACTAATAAGTTTCAGCAGATACTCATAAAGTGATCCAAACTTTAATATCTCTTTAATATGTTTATGGTGTCATAAATAAATGATATAGTGATTTATTGGTATTATGATGCTGCCAACATTAAAATACTGCTGTCAATGAATAAGATATTATTCAGAAACATTAAGAGTAAAGTTGCAGCCATAGAGTGAAGGAGAATAAAGCAAGAGGTCATAAATAAAGCAGAGTGACATGAAGATAAAGCAGGTTAGAGATAATCACAGCAGATCACAGCAGTTAAAGAGGATTTGGCCTTTTGTGCGTATAAACATGAGTCATAAATTCAATCTGTCTTCTTAATTAATTTCTTTGTTGAATCACAACATGGTGATTCTGTCCCAGCTCGACGGAACACGTCTATGACTCGTGTGTGTGTGTGTGTGTTTCCTCTGGTGGAAAAGGTCACCATTTCCCAATTAAACTAATTTCCCGAAGAACACCAGCATGCCTGAAGGCATGTTAGAGCTTCCAGACCAAAACGCAGCCTTTGAGCAGCGGGGAACTGAACACGATGGAGCAGCTGATCGGATCAAAACGGCAATCAAACAAAAGCTTGCAACAGAAAAACAGAAATGTTAAAAAGAGAGAAGTGATCCTCATTCTGTGAATGAACGGGACCAAAGATAGTTCTGGGGTTCCTGAACTTTTCTGATTCTGGTGCCGTTTGATGCATAATACAGTCATTGAATTACATCATTCTATTATAACAGAGTTTTCATCTCTTTACCAGTAATTCTGTTTTAAATAAGTACGCATTAAGTTACCTTGTCTTCAATAGTTAATAGGATATGTAGTCGCTAGATGTCGGACCAGAACCCAGAAGTTGAAGCCAGATCAAACTAACGTCCCTCTAGTGGCTGGTTCCAGTGGACATATTTGGCCACGCCCCCACATGTAAAGCCTGTTGATTCATATACAGCAGTTCTTCTCTTGCAGCATGTTCTAACCCTTATGTACAGTTGTAATTGTTGATCTGGACTGAAGACTTGTGTTTGCTATAAGGCAACACAAGGGTAAATAGACCAGTTCACACTGCAGAATCATGAAAAAATGTGTAAAAACCAACCAACCCCCAATAGCAGTAGTTCTAGATTTAATTCTATAATCTGGTTTGGTATTTTTACATTTGAAATTGTAGTGTCTCATTCTAAAAGTTAATACAATCATTTGGAAACTTTTATTTTAATCATTTTTGACCATGTTTCCCTCAGAATTCACATGTGGGCTGGGATAGTTTACTGTTCCTAAGGGGACACTGAATAAAAAAAATAAACTAAATTAAGAATATTATTTTTTTCTGTGGCGAAGAAACTATCTGATGTGCAAAAAAAAAAAGTATTGCACACAAAAAATTAATAAAAAAAAGTTTCTTGTGTGCATAAAATCATTCCTGGTGCCAAGCAGAAACTTTATTAGATACGTTCCTTTTCTCACCACGTTTTAGGAATGCATTAAGAGTGTGAAATCTTACAACGTTGTTAATGTTATGTGAGCATGTCTATGTGACTATATATATGTAGAGTTATACTGTCTAAAGATAAAATTCTGATTCATTTATATGTTATTAAATAAGAAAGGGAGGTGATATTTAAAAGCTTCATCACACTCCCCTTGAACATGTATTGAATAGCTATTGTTATTCCTGTTCCTTTTTGTGTGTATGTATGTACATGTGTATATATGTGTATGTATATATATATATATATTTTTCTCTCTTTCTTATGTTTGTGCTATTTCTTTATTATTATTTTTTATTTTACTTTACTTGTTCAATAAACCATTCCTTCCTTCATTCATTCATTCATTCATTCATTCATTCATTCAATGTTATATCACCAGTTAGGGAAAAGATTTACAATTTTAAAAAGTCATCCAACAGAACTGTCGAGCTAATGGCTAGCCAGGACCAATGTACGCTATTGTGATGTTATTTTTATTTTATCTCTCACCAAAGCCATTTTCCCATCATGTGGTTATTTACACGTGTAATTATCACCAGCAGCAGGAATTGAATAGTCCTTCTAAAATACACGTATAATGTGAAATGAATCTAGGTAAAGATTAATAAATAAAATTTGGATGAGCTGCTGTGCAATATTTGAGATCAGAGCAGCTTTTAAGTTGGCAGACACACACTTTAGTCTTGCCTAGCCATTAGCTCGTCAATCCTGTAGAATAGGTCATCAGAAATGGGTGTGACAGTAATTAGGAATAAATACTTTTATACTTTTCAAAATAATAACTTAAAATCTGAGCGGCAATTATTACTCACTCACCCACTCACTCACTCACCCACCCACTCACTCACTCACTCACTCACCCACCCACCCACTCACTCGCTCGCTCACTCACTCACTCACTCACTCACTCGCCCACCCACCTAGGGACATTAGCGTCTCCAGTCAGCCTAACACTCATGATTTTAGTCTGTGAGAGGAAACCGGATCAAACAGAGAAAACCCACATGTGCACGGGAAGAACACGCTAACTCTACACAGAAAGCCAGGATTCGAACCTGCAACTTTCTTGCTGCGAGGTAATAGTGCTAGTAACGTGTCACCATGCAGCTCATCATTTAATCACATATCTTGCAAATACAAAACTGTTCCAGGATCATCAGAACTGTTACCTAAAGTCATTTTCTTTTTCGATTCAAGAATGACATAACAGAAAAAATCAGAATTTTTAAACAGCGTTGTTATTTATTTTTATTGACATGATCAGTCCTCTGACAATCAGATCATCTGCTAAACGAACTCTAGAACGTTCCTGCTCGTTAATGTGAGAACATGCAGGACGGGCTTGTGTTATGTTCCCAGTGACAGCGACACATTTAGTTTCCTTCAGATTAATGAACGTCCCTGTAATCACACCAAGTCCATCTCTGGCGACGGTTGCCTTCCAAATCCTTTCGTGTGAAGTGTGGCTAAATAAAGTAGATAAATAATAATAACTTCTGTATAAATCAAATACCGACTGACTCATCGAATCCACCTGAGGGGTGAATCACACAAGAAAATCAGTCAGTGTTGTCTTTACACTTAAACATCTGATCTGTGTTCAGTGGTGTCTTAATTGAAAAGGGGCATCTGGGATCTGTTGTCGCTGTTCACATGCTGTTAAACTCCGATTACACACGGCGCTCTTGGGTTTTCCCACTTTACTGCCTTAAGTGATCAGACAACAAAAGCAGTAATTAAGTGGCTGCAAACATGAATGCTGTCTGTTGTTTTCACAGGCTTACCGACCATGAAATGAGCCTTAAAGAAGCTATCATGTCCCCCATTTAAATGAGAAAACATTTACAGTTGTATTTGGTTAAAAAGACTGATTGATTTCTATTTTGCTTTAATGAGTTTTGCAGATGAACCTTTAGGGTTCGTCAGTGACGGGGTGGTAATCTAGGGAAAACTGAATCTCTCACATGCATAAGTAAGATTTATACGGCGCCGTCGCAGTGGGATAAACAAAGCAAAAATGATGCAGCGCACACCAGTGGGTCTCTCTGCTTCAGAAAGCTTGTTTTCAGCAAAGAAAACAGATTCTTGGCTGAATATCAAAGGGGAAGGATGCACCGCGGTGCTGTGTGCTGGTGGGAGTTGTTGCAGAGTTGCGTGGGCATCCGGCTGCATCCCAGCAGGGACTGATGTCTGGACAAAGACAGCAAACCATTTATTATGCTGCAAAGTCTCTCGGTAGCAGCGATAAACTTCCTCCTCTTTGTACGTGATACTTCCTGGATTTCACACAATGTAAAGTTACACATCAGCTAGCGCTGTTCAAACAAAGACAACTCTACAGAGCATCTGGGTGCTGCTATTGCACATAATTACAGAACGTGTTGGGAAATAAATAAAGACAGCCAGAAGCCACGTTTAGTTCACAACACACTTTACGGTAAAACTCTGTTGAACCAGCAGTCTGATGAACCAGACATGATGTAGAGAATGTAAATAAATAATCTGGGATTGTCTAAACCAAAACTGTGTTCACAATAAAGCATCTCGTTAACCCTAACTGGCAACCCGTAGAGCTCGTTTTAGTGCCTTTCCTCTGAATGTGAGTGAGAATAACAAACTATATTTAAAGATGGGGAAGTTTAGCCAACATTATTGCATTAACTTGATGTTTTTACATTTTTATTACCTTGTGTTACATCAGAAGCCATATTGTCCCAAATAAATAAAAAAATGCAACTAAAAGAAAAATCTTTGTTGCTCTTTTGTTTTTGAGAAAGTGAAAGGGTTGAATCCCAGAAGCAGGAGGCCGCCCGTCCCTTAGCTGCTCCCAGAAACCCTGTTTAAGTTTAAGAACAGACCTGGGGTCAGAGTTTAGCCCAGGAAACGTCCAACATGAGAAAACAAACTTAATTCAAGCCTGTAGGACACCATGAGGGGCGGTCATAAGCCTTACCTCAGCCAGTAAAACACATGAAGACTGGTTGAGCATATTTCCCTCCACCCTTCAATATCTTAACAAGAGCACATCTGGTCCACTGGTCCAGGGGCGGACTGGCCATCAGCGGCACCAGCTGACCTTGTCCAGACTCTCCCTGAACAAGAACTGAGACACCGGCCGCCAACCCCTACCTCCATCCCACTGGGATGGTGTCAAAATCCCAGACTCAATTATTGTCCCAGTCCATTGCTGCATTTTCCAAAATGGTTCCTCCTGAATTTCAGGTTTTACCATCAGTCAGACTCTGTTGTCCAACACACCACCACCAAGTTTCACACGCTGATATCCATACTCATACACACCCGTGAAACCGATGGTCTAAAGGTTTATAATAAACTGCTTTGAGATGTTGGAGATTTTCTGTTGAATTAAATGAACCAAAAACAGCTGATTTTCCATGTGGTGGACAGTATCGTGCAACAGTTTTAAGCCACCCTGAAGTTCTTTGCTTCCAAGCAGGCAGCCAAACATTTACAAAGAAACAAACTCAGAATGGCTGAAAAATCCATTTTTAACATTAAAAGCTTTTTGTTCCTCTGTGACGACCGTTTCCACGTTACTAGACAGAACTCTGCTGCACATCTGCTTTTCAACACCAGTCAAGTGTTTTCGTTCAGCCAGGTGAGAGGTTAAACTGGAGCTCATCCTTGAATTGCTGCAGGCAAGACTGACATGTTAATCGTTACACTAAAGGTTTATATAACGGATCTGTGTAACTGCTCAGTCTAGTTTATTTGATACCATAGATTTTGTAACAATACACGAACATCTAATTTTTGTAATTATTATTTTTTTACAGTGCTGTAAAATGCATCATTCAAACTATAAGCATCTAATAAAGCTTCAGATATTACAGATTCACTGGGAAACCATTGGTTTGTCTCTATCAGACCAGGTACATCTGCAGTCATGATTGTTTTTTTATTGATTTATTTTCATGAGATTGATTTAACGGTCAGTAGGAAATAAAAAACAAACACATGGCGGGGTATTAAAGAATATACGTCTAACTCCTAGACTGTCTAATGACTTCAGTTCAACTACAGATGGTCAGCATTAGATATGAAAACTTAAATCTGACTGGTACAAGGTTGGTGACATGCAGCTTCATACCAAGTCATCCAAACCTAGAAACAAGTTCATATCATATTTTGTATTATCTGGCACTCAGAAGGAAGAAATCTTCGCTAAATTCAACAGATTCTGACCAATGTTGTGCTTTCTAAAGTCTTCTGGCTGCGGCAGTCGCTTTTTATTTTAGTGTAAAATGAACTAGATGTGCATCCAATTAAGACTTTTTAGGAGTTTCATTCATACTTAAAGTATAAGTTGTTGTGGGTGAATCTCAGCTACCAAAGTCTAACTCACTACATATAAAACGTACTGAGTTAAAGTAATTTCTTGTGCTCATGTGGATTAGCTGTGATTGTGCTAACGCAGAGGCAGAGGGAGACAGGAAGTCCCAAACTGTTTATGGAAAGTTTCATTTAAAGAAAGTTGTGGAGCAGATGGTTGTCTCATGACACGCTGCAGCAGCAGAAACGTCTGACCTAAGAAACAGAGAGGAACGTGTTCATACACAAGTCAGTTCTCAGAACTGGGACACTTGATCAGAGTCCCAAACGTCTCAGCTTCTGACCCACACAAGTACGACAGTAAAGACTTGACTGGTGTTCAGTTGATTGATTAGATCAAATCAAATACCTAAAACACACAATATCATATGTTGATTTGTTTATTTATTTGAATGGGACAATGCATATTAATGACGTAAATATACCAGAATTAGCAAAAAGCTAGTTTCCATCTGTTGTCCCATGCACTATTAAACTGTGCTATTTATTTAACATGTTTACTTGTTCCATTAATTATAGTGAAACTATTTTTAGGAATTCAAGACCTCCAACCTAGTGTTCTATGACCCACAGCGGGTGACACCTGCTCAACTGGATTCAAATGTGATCACACATATAATTAGCTCTACTTAGTGTGTCCTTAAATCTTAAACTGGGCTGACTTCAAAGGTGAATCAGGTATAGCTGAACACTCAAATAAACTTTCTGACTTTCATTATCTGTGTCAGGGATGACCATCAGCTGCTAGCACACCAACGTTTAGTTCAATGTCTGCAAAACCTAGAGAGTTGGAGTCATTTGAGCTTGCTCAGACTGATCAGCTGAAATGACCATATTCAACCAGGGTAATTAGCTTTAGACACACGAGACGTGATTAACTTCTAAAATCGGTCCAGTAAACAAATTGTGGATTGGCAAAACTGTTTTGCCTTTTATCACCAGGCAGTAATATAAATAGTAAAATAAAAATGACATTTAATCTTCAGAATTAAGCGTCTTTTTCCTTTAATTCAGCACAAGTGATGGATTGCTTGAACCGGTATCAATTAGGCGCTTAGACTAGAATCAACAGTGTGGGGCAATTAAAAGGAGTCTGGGCCGCGTGAGAGCTCTGAATTATGGATTTGTGTGTCTGTCAGAAAGCAACGACTGGTGTTTGAGCTGCGAGGTGCCGAGGATCAGAGGGCCGCCTAGCTTTGCCCCATTGTTAGCACTGCCAGTCATCCTCAGAGCGTACATTCATCTCCATTCAATATGCTGTCACCGTCCTCCCCCTGTTCACACGGCGTATCTCTGAGCTCATTACCCCGCCAGCGTCTGCACGCTAACTCACACTCACACCGAAACCACAAGGCCTCCACGCAACGATGCATTAAAAAAAGCGCCCTCTTGTTTCATTATTAATTTGCTTATTTATTCATGGCATCAATAAAACATGGTGATGGGTTTGGAGATTGACAAAGCGAAACTGAAGCAGAAGAGGATGAACAAACCGAGTCTGAAATAGATCACATCTCACAGTAATTGCCTGGTGTTTTATTCACGCCACCTGCGTTGGTGTAGCGGGAGATCGTGACACACCAAGGGGATCAGAAAGAGTTTTTGGTTGTTTCCTGTTTTTATTTTAAATTGTGATTTTGCTGATTGGCAGCAGCGGCAGCGGCATGCAGGTCGACTCAACAAATAGGTCATAATCCATCCTTTTGCAAATTGATTTGAAATCATTTCAAATTAAAAATAATATTGATAATAATACCATATTTATTTGTAAAAGCACATTTAAAAACAGCATGTCAGCTGACCAAAGTGCTGCACAGGGTAAAAAACTTAAACATAAGAACACTGGATTCAAATAAAACCAGTGAGATCAAAATACTCTAATGAATAATAATAAACATATATATGCTCACAAAGACACATTTCTATTGGTTAATCGATGATACTAGCTAATATTATCTGATATTTTTACTGTTATTATAATGTAAGATAATAATATTTATCATTTTTTTAGATTTTTTTTCTTTTGTTGCGTTTGGGGCATCAATGAGAAAAAGGTGTTTTACCAACACCTGTCAGGTAAAGGGTTAAAAACAGGACTTAGTGAGCTTGCATGAAGATGATGAAGATTGAGTGGAAACAACTTTGAAGATAAAAGAATCCACTTAAAGTCACAAAAGAGCAGAAAACATGAAATTATTCCTAACTCACCAAATCAGATCTGAGCAGAGAAACAAAGTAACTCATACAGAGGAAGCAGAAACACGCTACTTTAGCTTCATTACACCATCAACAGTTATCAGGCGCTTCAAAGTGTGAAAAAGCCGCTGACAAATCCACCAATGAGAAGTAACTCTGTGCCAGGGGGCAGATGTGATGCAACTCCTGCTGAGTGGGAGGCGTTTGACACCGTTTTATTTCCCTTTGTATCAGAGTAACAGCTGTGGAACTTCTTCTATATTTTATACTGAGTGACATCCACTTTATAGTGAAAATAGAAGCGATAACTTGCTTCTTTTGCAGCCGAGGGGCCCTAGAGTGAGCCTCAGGAGGAAGGATGTAGCTGATGTCCTGCTGAGTGAATGCATTAGTGTCAATCAATCCCATGATCTAACAACAGAACAGGTACTGAAGCAGAGGTCTCCAAACATGATATCCAAAGAATCCATTCTGATCATTAGGTCTGGTCAAAGGGTGGAAACAACTAATAAAAACTAGGGGTGGGACTCGATGAAAAAAATTAACCTAATTAATTAGAGGCTTTGTAATTAATTAATCTTGATTAATCGTATTTTAATTGTTCAAGAAAATTTGTCCCAAAAGCAATTTTTTTTAATTAAAAATAATGAGACAGAGAATCAAACAATAGACATTGACTTTATTATATTAAACACAAGCTCTTTAAAATTCTAAAAAAAATGCTTTTAAATTGTATTTCAATTCAAAACAGGAGAAAAAAATATATATAAAATATATATATATGTATATCACTGACAAAAATAGGACAGACCTAAAAGTACAATACTGTTTTAAGTACATTTTGATAATGGTTTTGTCTTTAAAATAATAATAAAAATAATAATAATAATAATAATAATAATAGGTTGATAGAATGTGTGCAATTTGATTTGATTTAGCATCATTAGAGACAGAAATGAAGGCAAAAACACATGAAGAGGGATTTCTGATCACTCACATGATTGTAGTTCTAGTTGTGTTTGGAGCACATAGAAAAGGTTTACATGGTCTTGTAGCCAAAGGTTCTGAGCTTACTTTAGAGGTGCAGCTTGACTAGATTGATATTTAGGGCATGGATTTTGCTGCTAAATGTCTACATCCCCCAATTAGGAGACCCTCGGGCTTAAAGGGTTAAATGTGTTAATTTTTTTAACGCGTTATTTTTCTCTAATTAATTAATCATAATTAACACGTTAAATTACCACCCCTAATAAAAACATAAATATAAAACATGTGATCTGGTCTGGAGTGTGGAGTCCAATGAAAACGTGAGACAATGTTTAAAATCTCACTTAGGTTCACTTTTATTCAGATTAATTGAATCCAATCCAATTTATTTATAAAGCACTAATAAAAAACAGAAAACTGTACCAAAGTGCTGTACAATAAAAAGTAAAAAGATTCAAAAATAAAATAGAATAAAAAAGTATAAAATAGAATAACTAAAATAATACAGTGCCAACAAGATCATACAAATCACAATAAAACCAACCACTTCAATCAAAAGCCAGAGAAAAAAGGTGAGTCTTCAGGCGAGATTTAAACACAAGGAGAGACTCTGCCTGTTTGACATTTGTAGGCAGCTCGTTCCACAACCTGGGACCAATCACAGAGAAAGCTCTGTCTCCTCTGCTTTTGCGTTTGGTGTGGGGAACCACGAGTAGCCCACCATCAGCTGATCGAAGAGACCGCACAGGCACATGCAAAACTTTCTGTTTTAACATGAATTAGAGGTCAAATAAGTAAAAATAGCAGGAGCTCATTGTTTCTGATCTAATTGCTGTTCAGATTTTCAATCATGACAACCACATAGAGCTCAGTGGCAGGCAGCTGTGGTGGGAGGTCGTATGTTTTCCTGTTTTCTCCTTTTCTTTCAAATGGACATCTATGACACTTCATTGACATACCATTAAATACCAGCGCATATATCTGCTTCAGAAACATTGCTATGAATGCGTGAGTGTGTGCACACACGGGTTGCCAAACACTTTGAAGGAGAGCACGCTGAGGCCTTAATTCTTGTCTCATGGACGTGTCGGTTCTTTTCCATGCTGTGTGTAAAACACACACTTGCAGGAACACACTCAAACACAAATGCGATACTAACATGTCTGATGACAGATTCATTTCGTCTTTATCTGTTCTTTCCAACGGCACCAACACACACACACACACACACACACACACACACACACACACACACACACACAAATTAACGCTCCTCTGCTGTTCGTCATCGGATTCAATTAAAGCCGTGGAGGCGACGGGAACGGAGCCTGCGGGACGGCTTTTTAACGGGCCCAAAACAAACCAGCTGAGGTTCAGCCGCTGACATTTAAATGAGAGTAATGAGGCTGCTTGTCATCTGCACTTGTCTGCCTGCAACAGAACTCCGGCCACAGCTCTATTTTCCTCTGCTCTTTGTCTGCTGCACGACTTTGTCTCCGTAACTTTCATTTTCCATCATTATTCTCTCCTCCCATCACTCTTTCTCGGAGCAATCTCTCAGCGGCAGCTGGAGCATAAATTTGCGCTGGAAAAAAGCCTCCATGTGCTTCACCTTCCCTCCCCTCCGATGATGTTTATTCTTCTTTCATCACGCCGTTCATCATCTCTCAGTCCTGCTGGAGGAAATGCAATGTGCTCTGCGTGCTTTGCAGATTTCAGGCGAAGCCTTTGGAGGCTGGAGTTTAGAGCCCTATACACACGACTCACTGGCTCTTATTTATTCTGCAGTTGAGCGAAAGCTGCAGATAAGAGTCAGAAATGATAACTGACATTACATCTGGGCAGAAGGCTTGGTGAATCTCCATCAAACCCCGAAAATGTTAAAAACAAGTTTCCCCCAAAAAGCATCGTTGTTGTTTTTCTTTTGTAACCATAACAAATTAAATAACTGAACACTCTTGTTGCCGTCCGGTTCTTTCAATAAGCTTCAGTTCCACCTCACCTAAACAATCAGATGAAGTTTCCAAGAGAAGTAGAACTCTAATGGTCAGGGGCTGATTGGATCCCCTTAGCTCAGAGGTCATGGAGAGCCACCAATGAGGGTGGAGAAGGTCAACTGCATGGTTTTTTTCAGCAGCCAATCATTCGTCACCTTAGAGCGATTATTTTAGAGAAGGACGAGTTGGCAGAGCATCAGGAGGCCTCATTAGTGGAGACGAGGGTGACTGCAGTAGCTGCTCATGTGGCAACAAGCAACCAGTCGCCACTAAGATCTACGTCCAGACAACGAGAGGTGACGGTGTCACAAAACCACGGTGCAGAGGAGTTGCAGTAATGCAGATGGCCTTTAGGGAGAAACTTCCTCCCGTCGCTGACTGTCTTTAATTGGAACGTCTGGATCCAGCCAGGATTCTCTAATTGTGTCCATCACAAAACAGCACAACACTTAGCTGTAGAGCCATTATTCTCCAACCAGCTGAGCTCGTGGGACCAACTTGTTTTAAATAATAAAGAATCTTAATCTCATTTCCTCTCTTTGTTTTCTGGCTTTTCTTCTTTTCCTGCTCTGTTAAAGCCAGAATCACAAAGCATGAACGTATCATGAAAACACAAATCTATTATGCATGTGACCTTCATCTAGACCTCCGTCCACCAGCGGATACGTGGAGGTCTCCCGGGAAAGATGTAGAAAATAAACTTGTGCAGTAGATGTGTTGCCAGATATTTGTAAAGAAATAAAGAACAAAAGCTTTGTAGCTACGATTAGCATCTTACTACTGAGAAATTAGGGTGCATGCATCTGTTGGAGATATAATTCCCTTCATATCCTCATACCAAACCCTTTTTTTTACAATGTCCCTAACAAACCATTCATTCATGACTTTAATACCATTATGTTATAGACCAGTATGAATGAAGCATTGTGCAGATTCTAAAACATACTTCATCATCATTTAGAGCAGGGGTGCCCTATCCTGGTCCTGAAGGGCCGGTATCCAGCAGGTTTTAGTTGCAACTCTGCTTCAACACACCTGATTTCAATTAGCAGGTGATTAGCAGGCTTCTGCAGGGCTTGATGAGCTGCTGCACAGGTGAATCAACCCCTGAATCAAGTGTGCTGGAGCAGAGAAACCACAAAACCTGCTGGATAGCGGCCCTCCAAGACCAGGACATCCCCGATTTAGAAGCAGTGCTGAGTAAAATGGATCAGAGTTCTCATTCCAGTCAGCAGCAAGGCCCCACTAGTCCCATTGTTATGCAATAATCAAAATCCAGCGTTATATCTTCTGTTTGCTGTCAAGGCGGTTTATGCAGGTGTAGGATTGGTGTCACTGAATACCAGCTGAGCATGTGATCCATACATGATTGAGAAGATGCTGGTGAAGGTTCTCAGTCATCCAGGTCATGGAAATCCAAAGGGGTTGGAACCAAGGCAACTGGACCTCTTTGTTTTCTTGGAGACGTTTCGCTTCTCATCTGAGGAGAACTGACAAAGCTCCTCGGATGAGAAGTGAAACGTCTTCAAGAAACCAAAGAAGTCCAGTTGCCTTTGTTCCAACCCCTTTGGATTGAGAAGATGTGAGATGGTCTTAGTTTGAGTCCTTGTTCTAGACTCATAAAATGCTTTTGAGGCTTTATGATTAATGTCAAATTTAATCCCCCAAAAGGTTATCTCGAGCTTGGTGATAGGCTGTGAGACTCATCAGGGGAGAATAAACTAAAACCTGTCCTTCCATTGGTTCTGAGAGAACGACCAGGGACACAACTCTAAATGGAGCGCAGCATAAAGGAAGCAGCTACTTAGGAGGGCTTCCTAAACATACATTTATACGGGAATGTGAGGAGTCAAATCACATTTCATAATATGGAGGAACCAAAAGTTATGTAGAGGAAGCTTCTTTCACTTCTCAAGAGAAGACTTTCTCTCGCACACCCAATCAGAGTTGTAAACAGACGTGTGCCGGCACAAAGGTTTGAGTTGGTCATTGTACAGGAAAAAAGAAAAGAAAAGAATTGTTAGGAACTGATGGAAAACTCTGCAAAGATGATCCGTGTAGACATTCACTCTTGGTTGTGTTTGTGAAAAGTCATCAGAGAATTCCTTGCTGGCCTGATTGTGAGTGCTATGTTGCCAACTTCTGTGGTAAAGTTGTACTTATTGCTCTTGTGGTGTCCATTTCAGATGAGTAGCCCTTCTTCCCATTCAGAAGCAAACTATTTCTGTAACTGTGGCAAAGTAAGTTCCATCAAAGCAAGAGAAAGAAATGAGACTGAAATTTAACAAATGTCTAAATCTTTCAAGCCCAGTGTCCCGTTTCTCCTTGGTTCCCTCAGAATGATCAGAGAAACACAAGAGATGTGCACGGAGAGAGCGCACGAGAGCCAGCGGCTGTGGCTGAAACGTTGGAGCGGCAGAGCCCAGAACCTCAGCGTGTCCCATTGATTTCAGCTCAACAGCAAATTGGACCATTTTTCACACCGTCCCGCAGCGGCACCACTTGCCTTGTTATTTATTCCTCCATTCAGCAGAGCTGCCTGCACCGCATGTGTCAAGTCCAGGCAACCACACACACACACACACACACACACACACACACACACACACACAGTCTAGAAAATATAAACGAAGAAAAAAACCTAAACATAAATACGTTTCTACAGCAGTTCAGAAGGTGTTGGCGCAGTAGCCGGTCCTTCAGCTGATTCAAGAGGATTTCCTTTTTTCTGGTTTTTTTCTAGTCCCATTAGAGCACAGAGCTGGTTTTATGCTCAGTCATGGTTACTACTGCTAAAAGCTGACTGGGTATCGCTCAAAATGAGCAACAATAACTCAGATATTGTGATGTAAATGACTTGTACCACATCTATTTTTAGCTCAACACTTACAAAGTGGTTGAAATTAGCCTGAGGCAGCCATCTTGAATTGTGTTGACTGCAAGAGTGAATTAGTTGTGACTCTGCAACCAATAATTACTGAGATGGAAATCCATCCAGCGGTTGATGAGACGTCCTGCCAAGAGTCAAACAAATAAACAGATAGAGGCAAAAGCATTTTTGGAGCGTAGACGTAGAAAATGAGAGTAATAATTATAAAATGTGCATCAACTCTAAATTAAATCGTGTCAATTAATTCCAACTCTGAGCTTTAATTTCACAAACAGATGAAGGAGGTCATTAGGACAAACAAAAGAAACAAAAAAGAGTTTATAAATGTTGAAACAAGATGATCTCACCAATATCTTGGCATCATGATATTGTTCTGAATCAAACTGATTTGGCTTTGCTTCATGAAACATGCTGACATGTGGAGGTATCTGTGGACGCTCAGTGAGTGCTGCATGTGCATCTTACTTTATGGCAAAAAACCATGTTGAACTAACTTATTTATGTTTAAGTTTTGGAGACAAGATGAAGAAGTGCTGAATCACTTCCACTTTCTAACTACTAAAGTCATGCTGGGATTTGATGATTGCTAGTTAGTAAAGTAAACTCAAGCCCTTCGATTTCTTTCGTCCTGCCCTGACAGTGTTATTTTAAAACAATTTCCAGTTGATTGTTCAGATAATTTGTGGCTTGAAACTCTTAAACGTTCCTCTGGAAGCTGCAGAGTACTTCGTTTTAAAAGCAATCCATTAATTTTCCCGTGGAGACAAATTTAATCCATGTCATAAACCGTGATAAGAGTTTTTATGAAGCTCGTGGCAGTTTTGTATTGAAGAAATGGTTTCCTGTAATCAGTACTTGGTCATATTTTAGAGACCACATAACTGATTGTCAGTTGAAGCCTTAAAAATTCAGCGACTTCCTCTGGTCAGAGTTAAACTGCTCCTTAATTCATAAATTATAGGTTGTTAAAATCAGAAACCGCTGCTTCTTCCTGGTATTCTTGGCTGGGTCACAACTCCTCTCCCTCTAAACATGAAGAGGCGGTTTTGAAAATTCATCTGAAAAATTTGTTCTGACAAAACTTTCATGCAACTGCAGCAGTTTCATGCTGCCAAAGCAGCCATTTTCCAAGGCTTTTTCCACATATAACACTATTAAAGAAAGGAATCCCCCACAGTTCATGCTTCTGTTCCTTCAGTCTGCCTCCATCTGGGGAATGCAGCAATGAGACGGAGAAGTAAAAAACACAAAGAGATGTAGAATACCTGGAGCTCTCAAAGGGACTGTGAGATCCAGGACTGACTTAGGTAGTCATGTTTCAAATGAAGGATTAGTGCTTCAGTTCCTGGAATCTCCTTGGTAGCTTCACAGAAAGTGGATAAGCCTATAAGTGTGAACTATTAACATCACAGTGATATTCATCCATTCATCTGTGCTACTTATACAAGACAGGGTTGAAAGGGCAACAGCTTAAGCAGAGACCTTCCTGTCCAACTCTTCCTCCTCCAGCTCACTCAGAGGGTCTCCGAGGCATCCAGTGGTGATATAATATCTCTAGTGACTCCTGCATCTGTTCTAAGGTGAAACACCATGGAAGACATCGCTTACGGACACCCAAACCACATCAACTGGCTCTGAGAAGCAGCGGCTCTTCTCTGAACATCCTCTAAACAGCTAAGATCTTCACCCAGGAATTATGTATGATTATTATGGAACAAAATATCAACATGTTGGATCCAGGTCCAGGACACGCCCCAGACCTAATCCCATTGAGAACCTGTGATAAATCTTTAGGAGGGCGTTGGACGACCAAAAACCCACAAATTCTCACAAACTCTAAGTGCTCATTGTCCAGTAATTGACTACTCATTCTTAGAATGAGTAGGTGGCTCGGGCATCTGGTTAGGATGCCTCCTGGACGCCTCCCTGGTGAGGTTTTCAGGGCACGTCCAACCGGGAGGAGACCCAAAGGTAGACCCAGGACACACTGGAGGGACTATGTCTCTCGGCTGGCAGGGAACGCCTTGGGATTCCCCCAGGAGGAGCTGGCCCAAGTGGCTGGGGAGAGGGAAGTCTGGGCCTCCCTCCTTAAGCTGCTGCCCCTCGACCCGACCTGAGATAAGTAGAGGAGAATGGATGGATGGATGGATGGATGGATGGATGGATGGATGGATGGATGGATGGATGGATGGATGGATGGATGGATGGATGGATGGATGGATGGATGGATGGATGGATGGACGGACGGACGGACTCAAAAAATCTATGTTGTTACTATAACTATATATTACATTTTATAGTCTTTTTTATAAAAGTGAGAATTGTCTTCATTTGCAGATCGAGAGAGAGGACAGTCAGCGTGTCTAACTCTGTTGTCTTGCTAGTTGGCTAACATTTGAAGCCTGGATCGAGGACAGTCAGCGTGTCTAACTCTGTTGTCTTGCTAGTTGGCTAACATTTGAAGCCTGGATCGAGGACAGTCAGCGTGTCTAACTCTGTTGTCTTGCTAGGCTACGGCTAATAAAAAGTTGGCTAACATTTGAAGCCTGCTGTAGATGTTGAAGTGAAGCCTTTTTCTGGGTTTTGCGTGTCGCTTGTTCATTAAACTCATTTTATTGTTTGAACTAGAGGTTATGAGTTCATGTATTCTAGTTTAGTAAACTACTGCTTTTGTTTTGCTGAGAGAGCTGAAACATAACTTCCTTTCAAACCCTTTCACAATAATAGTCCAGAGCAAGTGCACATGAAAAATAGTTCAATGGTAATATATTTAGCCAGAAACCCCAGTATTGCTGCTAAACTGGTTGTGTGATAATTAGGTTTTTAAATATATCATGACACCATCGTTCATTGTGATTTTTGGTACCATTTCATCTCTAGAACAAAACAATGTCCACAAAGTTTGTATTTTTTTAAAGTGAAGGCTGAAAAGTGCAAAAGTGAGGTGAGTGGCCAGCATTTACTTCATGCCTTGAGGCTCACAGACCCAACGGGCCACAGAGCTGTGGAGTCTCTGCAGCCATCTTCTTTAAATCCTTTCCTTTGTTCCTCCCTCCTTCAACCTGTCATCAGTATCAACCTGCTCCACACTCACCCTGACAGGTCAACTCCTCACTGCTTTATAACTCCTCAAATCCACTCCTCTGCCCCCGCCTCACCACACCAGAGAGTTTTAAAAGCCACGGAGCGAGTTGACAGAAGAACAGGAGCCTTAGCTGAAGTGACAGTTTGAGTCGCCGTGGTACGTGGAGTCCGTTCTGGAAATGTCAGGCTGTTGTATATGAAGGTGCTTACCAGCAGTCTGAGTGTGAACATAATGGACAAGCGCCTTCAGGCACAGAGTCCAGAGCTGTCTGGCTCAAATGCTACGCTGTGTGTTGGTCCTCGTTACAATCAAAAGTTAAGGCCGTCACACATCCGGATGACTCACAACTTTTATTACATTTTTCTTGACTTCCCTCCTGACATTTAGGCAGCAGTAATCAGAGTATTTGAATTCCTGTTATTTAATACAAGAAAATAAATCATGCTGTGCATTTTAATATTTTATGTTCTTGGAGAATATCAAAGGTCTTTGCATTATTCCCACTGGGAACACAGTATTCCATTCAGTCTCCAGTTCAAATGAGAATGTAGTTATTTATGAATTATTTGATTGCAATTTATTTGTAAGACCCATGGATCCCCAACATGGACCATACATCACATGTAATTATTGCTTAATAAAAATGTAATATGCTGCACCTCATCTTTAAGAATATGAATATTTCTCTTATTTTTCCTGTAGCTTGTTACCAACTGAACAATGGGTCAGAACCAGTCCCTGGCTCTGTGGCTGAGGACCTCTTCCATAAAGGATCATGGAACAACGTGGAGAAATCCAACCAATGTTAATTGTTTTTCTGATTTGGTCCGTAGAAAACAGATTTGTTTCCTTGACTTTTCTTTCAGCCATTGCCATGACAACCTGCACAAGTGACCTCCTATTAATACCATGTAATGTGCCCTAAACCTGTAGGTAATGTCTTATCATTCCTCTCGTATATATTTCAAAGTGTGTGTGTGTGTGTGTGTGTGTGTGTGTGTGTGTGTGTGTGTGTGTGTGTGTGTGTGTGTGTGTGTGTGTGTGTGCATAATTAACTCCAATTAAATCTAGTTTAGCCCCATGTCCTTGCTTCTAATTGTAGCTCCTAGGAAAGCACTAGTGATGTAACACACACACACACACACACACACACACACACACACACACACACACACACACACACACAGAGAGAAACGTTAACCCCCAATGTTGCATACAGGTGACAAAGGGGGTCAAAAGGGGGAATGGAGACAAAATGAAAGAAAAGAATTAAAGAGAGAGCAGATGATAGAACAGGGGGTTCAACTTTGGAGTCTAACAAATGGCGTAAAGGACTAAAAAGAGGAAAACATAAAACGGTTAAAGTTGGATGAACGAAGCACCTTTAATTGCTTTTGCAGCTCCTCCTGATGTGTTTGAAGACACATTCCCACAGATTGAGTATCCAGACATGAACATTTTTCAATGAAAGAACCACAGGAAGAATCCAGACTCCTCCTCCTCCTTCTAGTGTTTGTGTTTCCTGCAGCTTCAAAAGTCAAGTTGGTTGTAATGTTTCAGGTTTTAGATTTTGTTGAGAGCACCAAACGGAGACGTTTGTAGACACAGCTGTCACGGGGCTGCTCGGGATGTCTGCTGCAGGCTCTGGTGGAGTCTAGTATGTCTGGTACACACATGCACGCACACACGCACGCACGCACGCACACACACACACACACGCACACACACACACGCACACACACGCACACACACACACACAGTGCAAGGCCCACAGATACGTAATAGGAGGCTCAGCCAGAAAATAACCTCTATTATATTAGCGGGACTCGTGTGCTGATATTATTGCAAATAGTTGATTTGTGAACTTAAAGCAGTCCTGGGTCTGGTGCTTTTACACTGGTTAGGGTCAGGGCGAACCACTTATGTCAACAGTGCAAAGTTTCCAACTTTCAGTGACAGCCCTACTGCTAAAGATATCTTATCACCAGTTTGCTCATAAATCTTAACTTTTACATTGTTTTAAAACTCTGACACAAAAAATTATATTCAAAAGAAAATGCGTCCATATCAGTTTTTTGTTTGATATAATTGTATAAAACATCCTTAACAAGCATTAAATAATATGTTTGTCTCAACAAAAATGGTAAAAATAAAACATTTTGATTATTGGATGTTCTTATTCTAGAGGTAAAATCATTAAATGTTAATGAAGATAAAAAAAAACAGGAGCAAGTGCATAAAATCAATCCCTTCAAACATTAGCTTACAGCTGCAGAGAGATGGCACACAGTCTGACATGAAGCCGATCCGTTTCAATTTTACTTTAAATCAAAACATCTGTTTTACATTTTCAAAGGCAGCGCTCCGTCACCAGTTCATCTGAAATCAACCTGACAGCTCCTTCTGAAACAGACAGACTGGCTGTGTTTAGTGCTGTCACTTCAACATTTGATCCAACAGCGAATGATTAATGGAGCAAAATCAGCTGGAGAGGGGAGTGGAGGCTGGCATCAAAACTTCCATCCAACAAGGGTTTTGGTAATTTCATAAAAGAAAAACTGTGTAACACAGAGAAATCAAGTTTTCTAGTTACAGTTGAAGGAAAATTAGTCAACACAACACTGAAACCAGCAGAATGTAAATAAAAGAGAGCTTCATGTCAACAATGATCAGAAGTGTGTGCTGCTTCTTGGGCCAGTGCTATGGGTCAAAATATAGTCACTATGTTAGAAGGAAGCCCCACCAAAACATGATGAAACATCCATCCATCCATCCATCCACCCATCCATCCATCCATCTACCCACCCATCCATCCATCCATCCATCCATCCATCCATCCATCCATCCATCCATCCATCTACCCACCCATCCATCCATCCATCCATCCATCCGTCCATCGACCCATCCATCCATCCATCCATCCATCCATCCATCCATCCATCCATCCCTCCATCCATCCATCCATCCATCNTGAAAAGCATCAATTATCTTTCCAAGAGGGTGTATATATAATAAAAACAGGAGTGGACCTAAAACAGAGCCTTGGGGTACCCCACAGAACAGGTTGGTGGAATCTGACATAATTTGGTTTATACAGACACTGAAACTTCTGTTAGAAAGGTACGATCTGAACCAGTCTAGAACAGTTCCAGAGATTCCCAACGAGTCATGAAGTCTGTTAATTAAGGTGCTGTGATCAACAGTGTCAAAAGCTGCAGAAAGATCCAACAATACTAAGACTGTAAATTCCCCGTTGTCTGCAGCCATCATGATGTCACTGGAAACTTTAAGCAAAGCTGTTTCTGTTGAGTGATTTTTACGAAAACCAGATTGGAATTTATCAAAGTTGTTGTGAATTTCCAGAAAAGTAATCAGTTGATCGGCCACGACTTTTTCTAAGATTTTAGAGATAAAGGGCAATTTAGAAATGGGTCTGTAATTATTAGGCTGAGAGGAGTCCAAACTGGGTTTTTTCAGGATCGGTTCAACAACAGCATGTTTGAAAACAGAAGGTACAGAGCCAGATTGGAGAGATAAGTTAATAAAATCCACAATGCATGGGCCAATTTGGTCAAAGACCTTAAGAAGCAAAGTGGTTGGGAGAAAATCAACAGGGCAGGAAGTTGGTTTCATGTTTTTCTGAATGAGACAGATGTCCTGGAGATTTACAGGAGTAAAGAAGGACCATGACTGGGAGGGAGGTGGCTGGATGGGAGAATGGGAAGAGGATGGGGGTGGAAAACTTGCCCTGATGTTTCTGATTTTATTCTCAAAGAATGTGAGAAAGTTGTTACAGTCAGACCTTGAGAATACAGGCATGTGAGGTGAAACAATCTGGTTTATGGTGTCGAACAAGACTTTAGAATTATTTTTGTTTGAGGAAATCAGCTGAGCAAAGTAAGCAGCCCTGGAGTTTTTGATCGTCTCATTCAGAGATGTTATGAGTTCCTTAAAGTGCAGCCTATGAACTTCTAATCTAGTTGACTTCCAACGCCTCTCAGCTTGGCGGCATGTCCTTCTGAGACTATAAATATTTTCATTCATCCAAGGACTTTTTCTTCTGTGAGACCCAGTGCTTTGTCTAACCGGAGCCACATTATCTAAAATACAAGAACATTGCTGATGAAGGGAATGGATAAAGGAGTTTGGATCATCACCATGAACTAAGCTGCTGTCAAATAATGCAGAAAATCTATCCACTGCTGACTGATTAATGATGCGTCTGTCTGATTTCAGTTTGTGAGGGACAGGATCAATGATAGACTGGACATTAAAGAGAATGCAGCTGTGGTCACTCACATGAACCTCTTCAACATGTAAATGGTTGATGTTTAGTCCTAAAGAAAACACCAGATCCAGAGTATGACCCATTTTATGTGTGGGGCCTGAAACGTGCTGCTCAAAGTTAAAAGACTCTGTAATAGATATGAACTCTACTGCTGTGCTACAAGCAGGGTCATCAATGTGTAAATTAAAGTCACCAAGAATTAAAACCTTTTCTAGTTTGAGCGTTGATGATAAGAATTCAGCAAATTCAGAGAGAAAAGGGCCAGCTGGACCGGGAGGTCGATAAATTAAAATACAGTGAAAAACATTTTGTAATCCAACTTTGATGACCTGACATTCAAAAGTAGTAAAAGGGCCACTTTTCATCAAATTACAGACATGTTTGTCCTTAAAGATCACAGCAAGACCTCCACCACGACGTGATGGGCGTGGTGTGGTAAACACAGAGCAATCTGGTGGACAAAGTTCATTGAAATGCACAAAATTTCCATCTTCCTGCCACGTCTCCGTAAGAAATAAATATTCTAAGCCCTCTTTGATGAACAGCTCATTTAAAATAAATGATTTGTTTGAAATGGAACGGGCATTTAAAAGAGCACACTGAACTGAATCTTGGAGATCATTTGTCTTCTTAACCTGTTGGAGAGGGATGGGTCGTAAGCATCTAGTGCGTTTCTGGGTTCTCCGGCCATAAAAACAGTTTATATCCTTGCAGGATGATAAATGAACTGGAATAGGAAAACTTTCAGGTCTGTCAGCAGAAGATAAAATTGTGGGGACAGTGACCCTTGGAAGGCATACAGGTGATGGTTGCATTGGGGGAGGATTATAGAGGGCAATGTTGTTTGGAGTGGTGGTGCAAGCGATGGCCGAAGAAGGTGTAGATGGCTGGGATATGGACCGTCATGTCTGTGAAAAGGAATCCACCATAGATGTATATCTATGGGACTGCACAGCATACCTGATGTTAGCGGTTAGCATGCTCGAGCCATGTCGGTTAGGGCGTACACCATCTCGCCTGAAAAAAGAAAACCGCTCCCAAAACAGGTTGAAGTTATCAATGAAACCAAAACCGAAGGACCTGCAAGCAGACTGAAGCCAGGAATGGAGAGAGAGCAGGCGGCTGAAACTTCCACATCCACGAGAAACTGTGGGAATTGGGCCAGAGATGAAAACAGACATTCCACTTCTCCTCAGGATGTCAAAGAGATGGTTAAAATGCTGCTGTGTGATGACAGACTCACNGTCCATCCATCCATCCGTCCGTCCGTCCATCCATCCACCCATCCATCCATCTACCCATCCATCCATCCATCCATCCATCCATCCATCCATCCATCCATCTACCCACCCATCCATCCATCCATCCGTCCATCGACCCATCCATCCATCCATCCATCCTCAGCCACTTGGGCCAGCTCCTCCTGGAGGGGGTCCTAGGGGAACAGGGAGGTGTCCAGGACGCATCCTAACCAGATGGCTGAGCCACCTCAAATGGCTCCTCTCCTGGATGACCGAGCTTCTCATCCTATCTCTAAGGGAGAGACACCCTGTGGAGAAAACTCATTTTGGCCGCTTGTATCTGTGATCTTGTTCTTTTGGTCACTAGGAACGTATATCGACTGGTTAATCAAAAACTTCGCCTTCCGGCTCAGCTCTCTCTTCACCACGACAGACCATTTCAGCACCTGCATCACTGTAGATGCAGAACCAATCCACCTATTGACCTACTTTTCCCTCATTTGTGAAAAAGTCTCTCAGATGTTTAAACTCCTCCACATGGGGCAGGACCTCATCTCTGACCTGGTGAAGGCCTTCCACCCTTTTCTGGCTCAAGACCATGCTGATCTTCATCCTGGCCATTTCACAATCAGCTGCAGATCCCAATGAAGACATTATATCAGTTCAGAATGGCGACACTCATCTCCTGATCTTTGTTTGTTGACCTACTTTCTCTACTTCTGCATCATAACACCAGCTCTTTGTTGAAGGAAACAATCACTTTCATCAGGAGTTGGAAACCAGACTGACTTATTTTCCTAACTGCTTATTCCTCAGTAGGCTTGCAGTGAGATGGTGTCCTACTTCCATCAGTGACTGGGTGAGAGGTGGGGGACGCCTTGGACAGGTCTCCAGTCCATCACATGGACACAGAGACAAGCATCCATTCATAAAATCAGTCACACCAAGGCAGAATGTAGAGACTCTGATCAACCTAACATCTTGGTTTTTGGTCTCTGGAGGAAAGCGTGGTACCTGGAGAAAACCCACACAGGCATAGGGAGAACATGGGAACTCCATGCAGAAAGGCAGCAGATGGGATTTTTTTAATCAACTTTATTTCATTCAAAATAAAACAAATAAAACATCTAAACCAAGATATACATAACAAAAAATTCAACTTTGAATGAAAAGGAGCAGAATGAAGAAAACATCTTATAATTTCTGCCCCCTTTTCCAGAAAAATGATCTCCACAGTTTCCATTAGTCAGACACATATACAGATTCATTTTAACTATGTCCTGTTCTTATCTCCAGAGCTATCATGACCATTGGTTTAAAGTAAAATTTTCATAATTACTTAGTACACTCAAGTTTGTACATTTTCTGAATATATTAAATGACAGTGATTTTTTAATTTCCCTTTTAAGGTTATTCCATAATTGAACACCATTTACAGACATACTCCATTCCTTAATTTGAGTTCTAAATCCAGGTTTTGTAGCATATCAGTTTCTTTCAGCCTATAATCACAAATATCCTCTGAACGTTTGTTGGCAGAGTACTTAAGTTGGCTTTATGCATAGTTGAAAGATTTTCCAGTCTTTTAAATCATGAAATTTCAGTAATTTATATTTGATGAACAACAGGTTTGATGGATCTCTATAGCCACTATAGTTGATGCTCAAAGCTCTTTTCTGTAAAATAAATAAGGGTTGTGTATAGCTTTTGTATGTTGCTCCCCAGATTTCTACACAATAAGTCAAGTATGGAACAATCAGTGAATTGTACAACGCCAACAAACCAGAATTAGTCAGTTAGAACTTGACTTTATGTAATGCTCCTAAGGATTTGGCTATTTTACCTGTTATGTAACTAATATGTGATTTCCAGGTCAAGTCTTCAATAAACACTCCAAGAAATTCTGTTTCTTTTACCCTTGTGATTTCAGTCCCATCCATTTCCAATCACACATCACTGTTGTGTTTATCTTTAATCAGTATGACATTTGTTTTATTTGAACCGTAGACCTTCAACAATACAAGGTAACAGTGCTGCCAACTGCACTATTGTGCAGTCTGAGAAGGAAACCAGCTGATTCTACCTCAACTTAGAACAGAACCCTCCACTTCAACATGAAAAAGTTATCTAATTAGCAAGATTACCATGAGCTCCTTGTCTCTCATCTTCCTCCAGTTCGTGTTTTAACAACTCAACGCTACATAGAGATGCATTCATAGCAGCTTCAGCTGTCCACATAAGCACTAAGAGACTGTGTTCAGCTCTTTTATTATCACTAGCTGCTGTTTAGAGATCCTGGTCGTGTGAAGCTCCCATTCACAGAGATGTTTAACAAAGAATGTTCACAAGCAGCAACCTTAAGAAGACACCAATTGTGCATTATAGTACAGGACTCCTGCAGCCGTGAATGAGACAGGTGAAACAGGTGAGACGGGTAACCGATCCGTCACAGGGTCAACACAAAAACAGCTTTATTCTTTATTTTTATCGTTGCAAAAATGATCACAAAGGCTTTCCAGTTTCAAGTGTTACGGCTGTCCTACGTTAAACATGACTTTCCTCTATTCCCAAATTCAAATCCTAACAAAGTAAAGCCACTACTAAAGCTTGTTCAAGTTCATGAGCAATAGGAGCTGCTGCTTCAACCAATTTATGAGTGAGTGGAGGAACCAAACATAATCCAGCATGTTCAGCTCTGACTAGAAGATCCTCCCCGCCTTCTCAGCATCTGTCCCAGAGAGATTCTGATTTCTGACTCACGTCGAGTGTCATAGAAAGCATCGGCCGGCAAATGTATCAATTTATATTCAGCGCCGCTTCAGTCAAAAGAAGAGGAGTCCCAAAGAAAAGATCAATTTTCCAGTTTGAGACCTTGCCTTTCATCACCTCGCTCTACCCCTCTGTGTCTCCCCTCTCCTTTTTCTTCCTCCCCGAGTTTTTCTTTCTTAGCCCTCTCCCGCCATGTAATTGGAGGAAGATGAGTGAAAAATTGAGAAAGAGAAGCTGTAAGATGGAAAAGGGGTGTAGAGGAGAGCCGGTCTCACAGAGGGAACAGAGAGCGTGAAGATGGAAGGTTGTCCCTGAACAGATAGGATTCAAATGAGAAGTGATAATAAATAGATACTTCCATACCAGTTATATAAATCATGTTCCATCACTTTAAGATCATTTGTTCCTTTCTTACCTTTTAAATCTCAATTTCAAAAAATGAAGTGAGATCTACGCTGAGTGATATGAACAGAAAATTGGATTTATTCTAAAGACTTTCTAGAAGAGCTTAGATGGAATATTGGACGCTGCAGACTGCTTTTATGCTCAGAGCAAAAATAAATACCTCATGGATTATTTACATGGTAAACATTGGCCACTCAGAGCAGCACTCCACTGATATGATGGAGACTCTTCCTCCGTCTTCGTTCCTAGAGAAAGTGTGAAGAAGTTCAATCAGAACTAATAGATAGAACTTTTCCTAAATAGGGATAATGTTTAACTGGTGGTTCATTATTGTGTCATTTTAGGAGCAGGCTAAAGCTTTACCATTTAAATGTTGGCTTTGGATGAGAAAATAAAGATTTCTTCTCTGGCTGGAAAAGTTTGCTTCATTTTTTAAACGTTTTTGGTGACATGAAATTTCTGTTCGTAGGGTTTTAATAAACCTTTGGAATCACCAGCTTTAATATTAAATGACACCCTCAAGACCAAAGGGCAGTACGATTAAATTAATAACAGATAAAGTCAAAATGACCCTTTATAAAAATAATAAAATAATCACACAATGACTCATCCATCCATCCATTTTCCTCCCCTTGGTCAGGTCGTGTGGGCAGCAGCCTAAGCAGAGAGGCCCAGACATCCCTCTCCCCAGCCACTGGGGCCAGCTCCTCCAGGAGAATCCTAAGAAGCTCCCTGGCCAGCCGAGAGACATAGTCCTGCCAGAGTGTCCTGGGTCTTCCTTGAGGGCTCCTTTCGTTTGGATGGGACACGATCGAGCCACCTCAACTGGCTCCTCTGGATGTTAAGGAGCAGAAGATTCCCCGCCAGGACAACAGAGGGCGTAGCACTTTTCTGGGGTATCCTGCCACCATTGCAGTCACATATTCGGTCCACGATAGTGTATTTACTGCTGTGTTTACATTGTTTTAATGTATTTTAGAGACTTTTTAACACAGACAAATTTGTCCCTCATTCTCCTCCACCTCTTCATGCAATCGGCACCTCTAAACCCACGTTTCCCATCATTTCCATCCATGAATTAAAAGCTTGCTGCGTATCATTGTGCTTCTTCAGTCACGGATGAATAACACGAGGCGTTCTTCAATCTGCTCCGTGTCTGCCGCTAGATATCTTCAGCTCGCTTTATGTTTTGAGGGGGCAATGGCGGTGCTGTTAATGTATTTAAGGAAGCGGCATCCTAACCAATCACAAGCTTGAGCTCTAAGTAGCTCTCGACGGACAGTTAAAAAAGAGGGCATGTATCCGCCACCCTCTGTGGGCCTGTCCGAGAATCCTTGCGCCAACGCAAAATAGTGCTGCGTGTCTCCATACCGACACAGATGGAGAAGTATAAATTAAGCTTAAGAGAGAGCCCAGGCACCCTGCGGAGAAAACTCACTTCAGCCGCTTGTATCCGTGATCTCATTCTTTCAGTCACTACCCAAAGCTCGTGACCATAGCAGAGGGTAGGAACGTAGATTGACCAGTAAACAGTTCGCTACAACGCCACATCACTGCGATTGTACCGATTGCTAAAAGAAACATGGCTGAATCCAACAGGTTAGGGAGACAACGCTTAGCTACTACAGCGGTTTTTAACGCACTACATGTAAGTGACTGAGTTGGAGCGATTTTTTGTATCCTGAGGCCGAAAAGCTGTGGTGGACATCTTGAACTGGCAGTTCTAGACGTACACTCAATGATTTCTTTATTTATTTTTCATTAAAACTCACACACACACACACACACACACACACACACACACACACACACACACACACCGGACATTCTACGTTGGGTGATAAAAGTTTGTCTATTGTCAAAGTTCTCCTTCTACATGTGCTTTTAGGTCTGAGTCGGCACTAGACTGAATTATAGTTTAATTATTATGAAGCTTTGAGAAACCTAGCAGGAAGTACAACCAGTTTCATTTTCAGTGTGTGGGCACATATTTAATTCCACAGCGATCATGGAAGAAGCAGACTTGTTTTATCTACAAATAGTGTGGTGGTAAAATGAAATTAAACACGTTTAATCAAATTTAATTGAGTCTTTGCCTCAAGCAGGAGAGTTTAAGTCTCCTGGTTTTTCATTCACAAGAGATCGTTGAAAGGAGAAAAAGATGGACCTAGAAATTGGAGATGAATCTGTAGTAATAAGGCTGTTGCTCTGGTCGAAATGGCAAAGCTCTTGATTTTCATCAACGTTCCAACACACACATATTTTTTATGGATGCTAGTGACTATATGGAGCTTCCTCTTTTCCTCTGTGGTTGAACCACAGGTTGTAGTGGGGAAGTAGGACCGTTGTCCAGCTGCTGAAGTGTCTTCTCCAGTGCCTGACTGAAAGTGGTTTGAATTCTGATTAGGATGTCTCGTGGTCATCTCCCTCTGGAGGCTATGTTCCAGTGGGAGGAGATCCTGATGCAGACCCAAAATGTACTGAAGTGATTATAGTTCTTCTCTGCCATGGGAACAACTTAGGATCCCCCACGAAGAGCTGGAGAAACCAATAGGCTTCCTATCTCTCCTATGCTGGAGTCATTCAAAACACACTCTGGGTCCCAACAGATCAAACGAGATCTTGGTTTCAGACTTTACATAAAGTCTGTCTTTTACATATATTATGGTACTGAAACTTTGGAAGGACAGCTACATCTGACTAACTTATTTAATTTAGCCAAATGGCTACAAGGTACCGATTTGCAACTCAGGCTGATCTTTGACTCAAAATAGCTCCAAGTCACTCCATTTCAAAATAGTTTAAATGCCTTTATGTCCATGGCATAGTCATGTAGACCAATGAAAAGGTCCTCCTAAAGGTTTCAGCTAACAAGCCTTAATCAGGGACTAAGACCACGCCCCTTTGTGTCCATCTGGAAAAGAGAATCCTCGTTAAACTTTGCTTCAATAAGATGATCTTAGTTTAAAACCTTTTCTATTATCATTTAATTATCTGTGCTGTAAGCATGACATGCAGTCAATTCTATCAGTGTGTATGATTTGATTAGGGTCAGATAACTGGGGACAATCAGGGTTGAGGTACTGTCTTCATCATGCTTGAGAAATGTTTTAAACCTTGTCGCCTAAAAGGTTTACAATCCTACTTTATTTCAGTTTTATTAACAGGGGTAGTACCAAAGCTACCAGGTTAGTAAAACCTTTGATTTGCACCGAGGACTCACATCCGATGGCTAATCTGTCCCTGGCCAGAAAAAGCTCAAACAAATAAATGGTGCATGGTCCGATACGGACAGAAGTGCCTGAAGCCACTTACAGATTTCTCCAGCGCTCTGTTGTCTTGTTCAGACACAACTGATTTCCACTTTCAATCCACCGTAAATCCTCCAGTCGCTCCAAGGCAGAGCCACTCGAACATAAACAGACTTCCCTTTGTGGCTTTTGATGACTGAAATTAAGTGACTGATGTTGTCGGGATTTTTCTCTGAGAGGACAGTTGAATGGCTGAGACGTAAACCCTGAGGTGGCTGATGAGGGTCTACTTAAGTCTAACGTCAAGAGCCATGGAGTGTGTGTGTGTGTGTGTGTGTGTGTGTGTGTGTGTGTGTGTGTGTGTGTGTGTGTGTGTGTGTGTGTCACAACCCTTACCGTAGCAATTATTGTTGTGGTTGTTGTTTTCTTTCTAAGAACAATAACCTCCATCTTTCCCCAAACGCATTCATACTCTCGCCCCATGCTCTCCACAAATATAACACACAGCACTTATGCCAAATGAATAGAAATCAGCAAGCCACTCACAGCTAGGAAGCAACTTTTGCATTCCATTTGGGATAAACTGCAGGCAGAACACTGGGATACTGCAGATTCCCCCAATTTGACTCCTATTCATGTGCCTTTTATAAATCTTTCATTGCATCGGTTGAAGTGCAGTCCAATCACGAGATGAGGGAATGCAAGTCTTATGCTAATCAGCAGATTTTGCTAAATGTCTAGTAAGCAAAGAAACTCTTATTTTTATTTAAATAAAATGCAAAAACAAAACAATTTACATTTAGTCTCGTGGAACACTCATGAACAATTCTGTGATTGAATAGAAAACCTGTATTAGAATATATTATTGCAATGTGTTAAAAACTAAAAACAAATTAAAATTAAATTTCAGGCCATGCATTTGGTTTGATTCAATGTTGTCTGGTTCATGACTGAATAGCTGTTTGCTAATGGCGTTCTCTCTGACTCAGGTACCAATATTCTGATCCTTTTTCAGTGTTTTAAAACACAACTTTAGTAAAATACCTGTTTAGGATACAATTTAACTTGACTTTACTCAAAACTTGCACGGCTTTGTTTTGATTTGACTTGATTGTTGCACGTTTTACGAGATTAGGACCTGCATATCTTAGGACATGACTAGGACATGAGACTTACATGTGACTTGCAAAACATTGACTTGGTCCCACTACAGATGAATACCAAAGAAACGAACATTTGTTTCTATTCCTTTTCTTTATTTTTGCTGTTTTTATAATGCAATATAATTTTTTTATACTGTAACTCATCAAACATTTGGTTTTTCTTATGTCCACTCCTTCTTATAGACTCTAAACTTAAATAAATCAAGATATTTGATTTTAAATTAGAGTTGATTAAGTGAATGAGACAAGCTACTGTGCAAAATGAAATATTTCAAATCGTTCACATGCATCTTGTACATAAGCTGTGGGAAGACTTGCTCTGCAGCATAGATCCCATCAAGAATGAGACTAATGTGTTTTAGAAATCATTTACAGGCCTGCAGCGACGGATCAAAATTAGCTGTAGATGTATTCCTTCATGTTACGACATTTACATTTTTCCTTTGCAGTTCATGGATCTATCCTGCATGTTCTATATGAGGTGTAGTTGAGCTGAAGTGCTTTCAATAATCCCTTGAAAGTCACTCACACACACACACACACACACACACACGGTTTTACAGCAGAAGCACGAATTATTAGCCAATGATGCTAGTCCGTTTCCCCTCCACTCGTTTATTGTTTAGTCATTTATCACTCCATCAGAGTTCCTCCTCCACAGTAAAACTCAGCATATCTGCTTCCACACATATATCAGCAAAGCCATAACAGGTTTACACCAAGTGCTCTGGCATAAATCACCCATCTCCTCCTCCTTTCACCTCATATGAACATATGCGTTTACTCTGCATGCTCACACACATGAACACGCTCGTTCCTTAAAGTCAATCAATTTCCAGCGTCTGACTCATACGATCTGTCCTCTGGAGGTGTAAAGCAATAGGATGTAGAGGGGCCAAAAGGGAGAGAAATATGATTTAGAAAAGACAGAGGATGAATAAAAGGGAGGAGGGGAACTCCAATATAAACAACCTCCAGTGGAGGACTAATATCTATGATGATATTGGTCCAGAATGGTCAGAACAGATTCTAGGAGAGATGAATAGGTGAAGGAAGGCCAAGATGTGGCCGTGAAATCAAAAGTGATCATAACAACAAGGGGGGCATGAAAATCAGTTTAATGTTTTATCATGGAAAACCTGTATCACGTCTATTTTGTTAAAAACAGCTAAATTAATGTTTGTCGTGAAATCAGGTGGTGGGGTGAGAGCCTTCATTTTAATGGAGTTTAAAATTTAACATAAGGCAGAAAATGAACCTCAGACAAAAATGTTTGGAAGAAAATCATTTTCAATGTGCAACACCAGGAAATATCAAAAATGAGCAGCTAAGTCAGAGAAGAGAGACATGAACAAGGGGAGAGTCGTATGCGTTGTCTGACTATACAGCAGGGAAGGGTGGGAGTGGCCCGCATCAGCTTATTTGATTTAAAGTGACAGAGCCCTGCAACACGTTTAGTTATGTAAAAAAGGTATAATATGTTGCTTTTATTAGAGGAAAGACAATCTGTTTTATAACTGCCTGAGGGATGTAGACAGGTGGGATTAAAGACTAAACCAGCACAGGCACAAAGACCAATAATACCCATGAGTCCTTGTGTAAATGAACTATGCTGATTTTACCCTTCATACTTCACACATATCCCTTGGACATAGGTTTTGATATCAAATTGATGAATCACAAATATCATAACCTGCATTCTGGTTGTTCTATTAGAGGTCAGAATGTTTGCCGTGAGCTAGTCCTGCCCTGTTTCTCTAGTTAATCCAGAACTAGCCACTATTTTGACTTTTTCCTCAACATTTCAACTTGAGAATGGAAACAGTGATCCAGTATCTGAGTTTTATTTATGTAAAATGCTAGCTTTTTAGTCCTAAGAGTAAAATATATTAAACATAAACCTCGAATTACCATCAGGGCTGAAGAAGCCTTTTCAGTATAAGGTGAGATGCGTCCTTGGTTTGCCATGTCCTAACTGAATACACCAACATCTAGCTAGTTAGCTTAACCTGTGTAAATTTAAGTCAGTTTGGAAATCTGTAAAAAAAGCTTGCACGACAGTTTTTCTGTACTTTAGTTCTGTTTTGTTTGTTTTTAAGCCACTGTTGTGAGAGATGTGTCTTTAAAGCAGCAATCCGGAGTTTTCCCCTTTCAGGAATTATGTACCATTTTTCAGAAATCCATAAAAGTGATTGTCTTATCATGTAGTGTGATATAATGTAAGCAATACGTCTTTTGTTTTTTAAAATCCCCGCAATAGGAAACAACCAGAACTAACCAATAGCGTTAGACTACCGCTTACGTGCTTCAAATTTAAGGAAGCGCCTCGGCTGATGCAGACTTGATGAACTTTTCACGGACAAGTAAGTCTTTAAAATACAAATATATGAAAACACAACATGACATGAGAATAATACTTGTAAACAACGTGTTTTAGCTCTGTTTGTCGGCTACAGAAGCACATTCATAAACAAGAAACGTGCAGTCGCCATCTTAAATTACAGTCGACCGACTATTGATGTGATACGCTTGTCAGCCACTAGATGGTGCCATCTGATAAAGGAGAGCTACTTTAATCAAGCCTCCTATGTCATATTGTGGTCAGCTTGATTGGTGATTTCTGGTTGCCCAGAATTGGCTTAATGATAGCCTTTTCTTTAGCTACTTTAACTTAAAGATGTGCAACCATCAACAATGTGAGACATCAACAATGGCATGCATATCTTCTATAGAGCACCCTTACACAAACATGCATTAATAACAAAACAATGTCTGACAAACTGAATCTGCCCTCAGAATTGTGATGCTCTGCTTGTTTGCAAGTTTCACTTTAGGAGAATTATACTAAGTTGGAATTCTTTAATTTACAACACAAAAGATAACAGATATATTTCGCTATTTGAGGCGTTTCAGTCTGAAATTTCCCCTTAAAATAGTTGCAGTGCCGCTGCTGATGTTTGTTTGATGTCTCTGAAACGTATCATCAGACAGGCACAATGTGACACTGATTCATAGTCAGAGAGATCTGAGGAGGAATAAAAACCTAATTGGTCAAATTAGCTTAAAAAAGCATACCGGGTTCTACTTGAACAACTGTACAGCAAATGGCAGAGAGAAGGGACCACACTGTGCCAGTTTGCATGCACCATGTTGAGCAAATTTGTTAGATATTTCCATCCCAGCTGGATAAAGAAGACTGGGGTTTAGTGAACGGAAAAACACTGAAGTATATTAGATTTTGCTGAATAAACGGGGTCCTTTTATGAGTAAAGATTTCTTTTAACTAAAAGGGGAAAAATCTTGTTTTAGTCTAAACATTGAGGAACAAATAGAAGTCATTACAAAGTTTATTTTCTGCTGCAACCTACATCTAAAGTTGATTTCAGCTGTGCGTTACTTCCTAGAGCCAAGGTCGTGCATTGAAAGTTTGAGAAGGAAGAAACAGGGTAGAAATGGGGTAAAATGCAGAAAAAACTGAAAGCGTTCTGAAGTCACATAAAGGTGAGAGGAAGAGACTTTGATAGATGGTGCCTGGGAAAAGAAATGCCTTTATTCACACAAAGAACTGGCAGATCAGATGCACAATAGACAATACAAGCAGACAAAATCCTGGTTCCAGACACAACAAAGCATTTACCGACTAGATAAACTGGCTGGAAATGCTCTAACACTCTCACACAAAGAAAACCCAGAAAGGTACAGGGTGATGGATTGGTAGCATAAACAAAGTTGATGAGCTGAGTGGAAACAGGTGAATGGATAGTTAGAGAAAAGGTCTGAGGATGACTGGTGGGGAAGTGAACATGTAGAAGTGGAGAAAGCATCAGCAGTACACATCTGTGGTAAGAAACACACTAGGTCTAAAAAAACATTAAAGGAGGAGAGAGGACGTAAAGGTGCAGTTGATGGAAAGAAGCTGCCTTATGGAAACACCTGGATCGAGCCACAAAGACTGCTGATTACTGGGGATAAAGGAGGGGTTTTGGGTTGGGTGTGACAAAAAAGCCAGCCATTGTTACGCTTTCATCTGGTATCGATGCAAATCAAATCAATTTACTTAAATAAACAATGTTTACGTCTGTGGAGAAAACTTTGAGAATGACATTAACCATCACAGTGTTGGCTGTCTCAGTTTTTTTATGATAGTAGTTTGTAAATCCAAAATGTTTTGAAGGGTGATCCGATGACTTGGAAGTAATTCTAAAGTCCATCTGCCACAAAGGTCACCTCTATCTTCCAAAACCCTTATTCAAAATGCATTGATGAAAAATATTTAACCCAAGTCATTCCACCAAACACCAGGACCATCTAAGAAAGTCCCCAAGAAAGTCATCAGGGCCAGACTGATATTCTGCTCAGAGTCCAGGGATTGGACTGCTGATGATTGGGGGAACGTCATTTTCTCTGATGAATCATCCTTGAGAGCTCCCGTGCCTCAGAACACAGCCACAAATAAAGAATGGTGCCTAAACGTCCTCCCAGAGGAACTCCTCCAACACTGAAAGAAAAGATCTGTTGGATTGACATAATTGAATCATGTACATCGGTTGCATGAAATTAGATTATGTTTTGCTTATATAACTTCATTATACAATGCCAACATGATGGGTACATGTTATAAGAACATGACCATTTCATGTTCTGACAACATGTATTTAACACAAAATTTATTCACATCACTGTTTGTTTTTAACACATGTAAGTCACTCATATCATTTCCACAACCTCATTGAAGCCCAATTTTTCATGTGTCTGTTTTCCTATCTGTCTCTATGTTGCACATGCACCCTGTGATTTCCATAGGTGTTATTTTAGTCAGAAACAGTGCTGAGTGCTGTTTGAAGCCCTCTGGACCTGCACTATCCCTTTCAGTCATGATTTTTATTGTTGTTGTTTTTGCTCACTGCCAGCTTAAGAACCACACACAACTGTTATTTAGCACATGTATATTTCATTTAAGTTATAATACTTTAAATGTGAACTGAACTCAAACTGTAATCAATTGATTTATTTTAATTTTCAACATTTACAAAGAGCGTGGCATGCTGGGAAATCTGTTTCAACCAACAATCATGAAAACCATGACTGAAAGGGATAGTGGTCCAGAGCAAAAACAGTGAGCAAAAACAACAACAAAAACAAAAACCATGACTGAAAGGGATAGTGGTCCAGAGGGGTTCAAATAGCACTCAGTTTCCAACTAAAATAACACCTATGGAAATCACAGGGTGCATGTGCATCATATAGTCTAGAGACAGATAGGAGCACAGGCACATTGAAAATTGGGCTTTGATGAGGTTGTGGAAATGATATGAATGACTTCATCATGTGTTCAGAGCACAAAAAACAATGATATGAATGAATTTTGTGTTAAATACATGTTATCAGAACATGAAATGGTCATGTTCTTATAACATGTACCCATCATGTTGGCATTGCATAATGAAGTTATAAAACCAAAACATAATCTAATTTCATGCAACCGATGTACATGATTCAATTATGTCAATCCAACAGATCTTTTCTTTCAGTGAATCATCCAACAACAGTTTGGTGATGAACAATGTCTTCTGCAGCATAATGGATCACCGGGCCGGAAGACTTGGGTCAGAACTAAATGGAACAAAATATCAACATGTTGGATCCAGGTTCAGGACACGCCCCAGACCTAATCCCATTGAGAACCTGTGATAAATCCTTAAGAGGGCGTTGGACGAGCAAGAACCCACAAATTCTGACAAACTCTAAGCACTCGTTTTCCAAGAATTGACTACTCATTCTTAGAATGAGTAGGTGGCTCGAGCATCTGGTTAGGATGCCTCCTGGACACCTCCCTGGTGAGGTTTTCTGGCCACGTCCAACCAGGAGGAGACCCAAAGGAAGACCCAGGACACGCTGGAGGAACTATGTCTCTTGGCTGGCCAGGGAACACCTTGGGATTCCCCCAGAGGAGCTGGCCCAAGTGGCTGGGGAGAGGGAGGTCTGGTCCTTGGATGGATGGATGGATGGATGGATGGATGGATGGATGGATGGATGGATGGATGGATGGATGGATGGATGGATGGATGGATGGATGGATGGATGGATGGATGGATGGATGGATGGATGGATGACTACTCATTCATGATTTGATTGACAGCACATTAAGGCAAACTGCAGAGGTGTTAAAAAAGAAAGACCATCACTGGGAATATGAACTCTGTGTCTTTTGTAATTGTTAATAAAATTATTTCAAACTCATGAAATGCTTGAAATATTTCAGTATCGCAGCAATATCTGAAAAAAAGACGTAAAAACACTGAAACAGCAACTGCCAAAACCAATTTGTCATCTTCTAATTTTTGGCTTTGGCTGTAGGTCAACACGTGGATTCTGTGACACAAATTGCAAACCAGCTGGTAGAAAATCTGTAATCTTTGATCTACTGGGAGACATTTGGAATTCCATTCCAAGGAGCAAACCTAGACTTGTTTTAATTAAGAAGGGACACTGTAAAGGGATTAGGCTATTTTTAGTCACCATGTTTAAACAACTGGGCTCTCCTCAAAGTGCTGTGTCAAAGCTGATGGAGCTTCACTCTGGCAGTAACTGACTGCATGGAATACAGATGCTGATTCAAGTGATTTTTATCGACAAAGAAAATCATAAATGTCATGACTCATTGTGTGACAGAAAAGAGTACTAACTCTCCTTCTTCCACTCTCTCCTCCTGTTGTCTGCTGCCAAGTTTCATATTTTCTTTGGTCTTCTTCAGCTGCATTGAAATGTTAACCGTGCTTCATTAAGTCCAGAAAACACACGCCCATCTGAAGTTCTGATACAACATAGAAGGCCTGAGAAAGCTCCGTGATAATCCAGAGCTGAGGGTCCCTCCAGGGTGGGCCAGCAGGCAGCAGTGTGAGTCAGTGCATCTGGCTCTCTGCCTATTGATCTGAATTGGTGGATCGAGGTCAAGTCAATCCATTTAGGCTCAGTGTATGTCCGCCCGAGAGCTGTGGCACCACTCCCAGTGGACCGCTTAGGTGGCGCAGTAGGACAAGAGTCCAGCTAGACAGAGCACATGGGTCAATAGCCGCGATCAATGCTGGGTTAAAGATGATCACAGCTAATGCTATGCTGTCATCTGAATAGACTCTGGCAATATGATTTATCGTGCTCTGCAGGGACCTGAAGCAATGCTGTGGCTGGAGCACGAGCAGGAACAAGAACAGGAAGAGAACATGGTTCAGCCATGGAGCCTGATTAATGTGAAGTCATTTCCCCTGTTTATCAATTATTTGACCAATATTCTTCTAACACTAACTTCTTACTGCCTCTGCATAGCGAGCAACATTCCCGCCATGTGGGTTATGCACCCTGACATTCTGCCACTTCAGACTGCTGATACAGGCGCTAAGTGCAAAGGAAGACAGAAAGAGGACAGCATCTGGTGCGTCATAAAGAAAATTTATCTCCAGCATGACCTGGTGGCTGCTGCTTCACATGCTGCATACACTGAATGTCACCCCCCTCCACACACACACACACACGCACACACGCACACACACACACACACACACACACACACACACACACACACACACACACGCGCACACACATAAAGCCTATCCCAGCCTATCACTGCACTGCTGCAGCCATGGACATCAGTAGAAAGGCAAAAAGCATCTTTAAAGACAAAGTTGAAGACACACATTCTTAAAGGAACCCTGTCCTCTCAGAATCCACAAATTAACTAAACATATCTAGAAGTTGAACACCACCCCTAAATAACGGCATTTGTTGACCAAATACGCAATCCTTATGTCCATGCACCTCCCAGAAAAAACAACACAGATGTTAGTGTGACTGGAGCATTCAAGTACGTAAAAGCTAGATGAACTACAGAATTGCAGAAGCTGAAGCAGAAAAGAACACAAGTGTGGCCCGGGGCCGTTTAAAGCCCTCTGAATGATTTTGAGCTGCCCCCAAGCTGCTTTTCTAGTGTGAAATTTTGTCTCAGCAGATTGTAGATGGACACTTTTAAACAGTTATGCCGTCGTTTTTTTAAATCATTTAGTAAGTAAGTAAGTAAATTTTATTTGTAGCACTTATCACAGAAAAAGAATCACAAAGTGCTTCACAAAGATCAACAAAACTAAAGAAAAAGTCATAAAATGATCTTAAAACAAAACAACAGAATATAACATCAATAAAAATCGAAAAACAGAAAGTTATACAATGATAAAACAAATGAAAGATGATTATAAATACTAGTTAAAAAAGGATAAAACATAAAAGATTTAAGGAAAAGCAGTTTTAAATAAAAGGGTCTTCAGCTGCTTTCTAAAGGTGACCAGACTGTCAGGAACACGTAAGGATAAAGGAAGTTCGTTCCAAAGTCGGGGTGCAACAGCCTGGAAAGAGCGATCACCTCGACTTTTCTATCTGGTCTTTGGAATTTCTAGAAGGAGAAAAGAAAAAATTCACATTTTTGTGGTTTACAAGGACTTTTAACTTGAGGGTTTTGGACATTGCTTTCAAAAGTTTAGACACCCCACTCCTAGTTGCTGGTTCCAGTGCACGTTTGAAGCCCTGCTCCAACATGGGAACAAATGGGACACCGCCCCAGCTGAAAAAATTTAAATTCAGCTCAGTACAACTGATGGGACGATGGTGGCAGAGGAGTTAAGTGGACACCCCGCAATCGGAAGGTTGCAGGTTCGCGTCCCGCTCAGTCTGTCACTGTCGTTGTGTCCTTGGGCAAGACACTTAACCCGACTTGCCTGTGTTGGTGGTGGTCAGAGGGGTCGATGGCGCAGAATGGCAGCCTCGCCTCTGTCAGACCGCCCCAGGGCGGCTGTGGCTACATAGTAGCTCGCCATCATCAGTGAATGAATAATGGAAAGCGCTTTGAGTGCCTTGAAAAGCACTTTATAAATCCAATCTATTATTTTTATTATTATTATTATTATTACAACTGATGTCCACAAAGCACTTCTGATTAGTAGTGTTTAACTGGTCACAGACCTGCTCATATGACAACCGCAGGCAGAATACAAATCTCAAAACAAATTATTAGAATAATTGTGGGTTTCAATTACTTTTCAATCATTTAGCAGATCATACTGTATATAAGGCCTTAGTTGAAGCAATGGCTCATGGGAATTTTAAGAATGTCTAACTTGCTGAAGTGGTAGGTTGTATTGCAGTACTAATACTACTAATACTACTAATGCTGGTAAACAGGAACAAGTGGAGATTTAGTTTCTGCTACTTTTTATTGTCTAACAATCTCTTTGCAGCTGTTTCTGTAAAGTTAGCAGTGAGCGTGTTTCATATCGGTGGTTAGACAGAACATGAGGAGATACTAAAATAAACCCTGAAATTCCTGTGTTTATGTGTCAAGTTGAGTCACTTTCATTAATATTTCCCAGGTCTGACAGCTTAGCAGGTTTGATCAATGTTTTGATGAATCTTTCACAACAGTGTCTTTCTCACAAAGATGAACTGTAAGTGTCAGTAAACCTTACTGAAACTTAAAAAGCAGCTGTGGACACATCTACTGTATTAGCATCACCAACTATGAAATGACCTTGAGATATGAGCAGTGGTGCAAATGAGAAAGCTCTGTATGTATCTGACTGCAGTGATGCATGCTGACAATCACAGAGAGAAAAGCAGAGCTTTCCAACATCAGTCACATGAAAGAAATGAATAGTCTGTCTGAAATTACAAAAAATGGTCGTCATCACAGGAATGTCATTTAAACACAATGTCTTCACATCTTCTAAACTCTTTGAACTGCCAGTCACTGAGATGCTGTAAATCTGCAGCATCATTCAGTCTAAGACAATCATTCCCACTGTTCCTTCTTTTGAAACCGTTCTTCCTCTCAGGTAACTTATATCACCAGCTCTTTTCCACTGTTACTTCTTTTGGGGCTTTTTTCATGCAGATGTTTTTTATGTCCATTTCATTTGGTGGCTAATAACAGTTTCTGCTATTTTTCCTTTTGTACTTAAATACAATCAACCCTCCAGGCCATGAGATGTTTTTAATGTGGTCCACATGTCGGATTAGGGTCCCACTAGACCCCTTTCACTTGTAGGTGTGCACCAATACCTTGCTCACCATTGAGCCAAACAAATCCCCCCAGCACTTGCTGCTACATGCTAGCATGCCAAAGCTAAGGCACACTGGCACCAACATGGAGAATCAATGCTAAAGGCAGATCCTTTTGAAAGAATTGGGAGACTGCTTCGCTGTTTTAAAGAGACAAGTGTGACTCGTGTCCCACACAACAGTTTGCATCGTCATTCCAGCAGAAATCTGAGCCATGAGCAGCGAGCAGAGGCTTCACAACGTTATCCGACTGAGAAAAAGCAGGCACGGCTGTAGGGAAATTTCTTTCTAAGAAACTGAGTCCCAAAGTAACAAAGCCATAAACTCAAGGAGCAATCTCTTGCATGACTCTCTTCATAAAAACAGGTCAGGCGTGTCAGGAAAAGTTTAAATCGTCTTTTCCAGTGGTGAATGCCAGATATTGTGCATTCACAGATACCTAAAAATGTGTTAATATCCAGTTATTTTATACTCGGAGTAACAATAAAAGCATTGATGATTATAAAACGTTACAGCAGATAGAGTCTCACATATACAAGTTAACAAACAGAAGTCAGACTAATTGTGTCATGAACTGAGTTTCCCCCTGACAGAGAGACCCAGCATGCAGCACATTATAGGAATAGCTATTAAAGAGCTGTTTTGAAATCTATTTAGCATAAAGAAGAGAATGGAGTGTTGTTTTGGAAAGCAAAATGCCACTTTTTGATTCAGGAACGTAATTGTTACTTTTGGCTGGCAGATTTTTTTCAGGGTTTTAGAAGAAACTTTGTTTTTTACTCTTTAAGTCCAGGAGCTGTTTTTCATTTCTTTCTGCTGTTTTGTGACACAGATCTTTAGGTTAGGCAGCAACAACTGATGCTAAAAACTACTCATGCATTACTCTCACCTATTGAATTTCATAGCCATCTTTGCATGAATAGTTACAGTAACTAGTAGTTTTTTTCTGCAAATGCCAAGCTGAGAAGAAACAGATAGCTGGAGCAAAGGCTTAGATAGGTGGATTTGGGACTATGTTGCTAACCCAATAGATACAGAACAGACATCAACAAGTTGTCCCGTCTCTGATTACCTTTTGAATCACCACTGATCTATCCATCAGGAGACTCTGTGTGAAAACATCATCGGTATGAAATATGTGAGCATCATCCAGGAATGTGGTTTGAATCATCACCAGTTCAGACACCCTTTTGAAGAGGGCAATCCTTAATATGACATTCTGTCATTTTGCATGTCGCCTAAAGCTTGGAAGACTGCTGCAAACATCGTTCTTTGTGAAGAATTCATCAAATTCATGACTCAGAAGGGGAAGCCCCCTTGTCAAGTTTGAGATGTGACTTGGCTTTCCTGCGTGTCATTATGGAGCATTTCAGCACCCTGAATATAAAACTGTAGGAACACAAGCAGCTGATCCTGGACATGTAGCTCACTGTGAATCCATTTTAAACTAATCTGCTGCTGAGCAGGAAAATTATGTGCATTTCCCACCCTGTCTGTCACAGACAAAACACAACACAACACGTTACCATCGCTCTCCCAAAATAACGATGCACGGAGAAACTAAAAACACATTCAGCAGAGGATTCGCCATCATTGACACTCTAAAACTCCAGTTTGAGCTTTTTACAAATATATTTGCAGTACATGTGGACAGCGCTCCAGAGCACTTCCAGTGTAGGATAGTTACAGTTAGAAGTCAACTGGAACACTGAAGCCTAATTATGTTTGGATGGGTGAGTTTGCTCCATCCCACTCTAGAACAATTCCCCTCTGTCTATTACTGAACAGGTTTCAGGGACTTGTTTTTATTCCATTAACCAAATTAAACAATACATCCTCCTATGGATTTGGCATCAACAGACATTCCTTCAAATCTCAAATTCAAGAAATTGAACTCGCATCAAACATGAGTTCCTGTGTCTGACTGATGGAGATTTGTATTAGAATTAACATGTATCAGACAGTCCTAATGCAATTATAATACTTGTACAAGTAGGAAATGTCATCTTAATTAACCAAATTGTTGCTAATTTGTTTTATTGCTTTGATGTTGAAACATATTATTGGAAGGCCTAATTGTGGTTATTTTTAATGCTCATTAGAAAAGTGCACCAGTCTGGCCCCGGCTAGTTCCTGGAATTATCAATGCTGACAGCAACACCAGGCACTGTAGGTAAACCATAGACAATGTGGGTGATAACAAAACATCTCATGAATGACTGGAAAACTGTCTTAAAGAGGTCCTTCACTCATTTTTAATACATTTGCAGTGATCTATAGTAGGAATGAATGCCTTGTAAATTGGGACAAAAGCTCCGGTGCACCAGTTTCAGCACAGAGAATTCAGCCAGAGGAGAAAGTAGCTTCAGACGTCAGGATCTGGACTCTTATTTCCTGATATTTGGACATCTCACTTCTATTGGGTAACAGCAATGTGACTCTACCACTGACTTAGTTTGTTTTGCCACGTTGATGTTTTATCTCCACCAATAACACAAGCCTGGAGGAGTTCTGCTGTGTGGTGGAGTTGCTAATGCTAACGGTTAGCTTCTGTTATAGCTGAGACGTTCTCTGCTGTCTCCTGGACGCTAAACCAACAACAGCCTTCCCCGTCGTGAGTCAAGATGGGTGAGTCCATGAATGTTCAGTGACAGTGTGACGTAGATCTGTCAGGATTTTCTAATCCTAGCGTTTCACCGTCTATTTTCTATCAGAAGCTAAAGCAGGAGATAGGTGGAGGAGACTATTTTCATGTTCAGCCTGCATGAAGGAATCAGAGCCCTGGAGTAAAAAAACCTGAACATGAATTACTCATTACAGAAAAACCTCAACTAGAAAGCTCAAACCAAGATTTAAAAAACAAAAATGCCACCACATAAATACAGAAGAAACTCTGACAGCTGTTATCTTGGGTCTTCTCTCTGGTCAGATACTAATGAGCCTATATAAAACAACAACAAGTGAAACAGCTTATAGAATCCTATCTTCAACCTAATCTCTGCTTCTGAAAGAGGCACGTCCATCGTGCAGACAGATCCTATTGATTGTAGTTGCTGCTTATTGTTTCTGTCAGTACTGTGATAACTTATTAGGTTATATCTGAAGTCATTAAGACACAATCCAACTGGAGCTCTGCTTCCCTGTTTCATCACAATGTTTGATTCAGTTTAAAGAAAGGACAACCTGTAAAAGGCAGTTTTACAGTCAAATCTAAGGATGTAAGACTTCAGAAAGAGTTCATTATGTGTACTTTTAGACAACAGGGAACCAGTTCACAGCCCTTAAAATATTATACTCAGTTTTCTTTGTAGACTTGCTCTCCTGTGACCATTCACAGTCCTTATAATGATGCTTATTGGGTTTATTTTTGCTCCCTTCTTTGAGCAGGTGCTTTTTTTTGCTCAGTAGGGAAACTCAAGCGGCACAAAGGGCTGTGATTGGACTTTACAAAAGCATATGTCACAAGGTGAGCTGTATAGCCTCAGAAATGCAGCGCAATAAGGTGGACATGAAATTTAAAAATCAGGCTAAAGGTCCACAGGTGATAAAATGAAGTTAAGTTCAATGACTCAACAGAGAAGAAGCAATTGGTCTTTCATTGAAGAATGTCATGAAAGTGAACTAAAGATTGACCAGGAAGCAAAAACAACTGTACAAAAGAAGCTTATAGATAAAACGTTATCCACATCAACTTGGTGCTAGGAGTTTCTCCTTTAGTACAGCTCCTCCAGCTACACCCAGGCCTGACGACCAGCAAGCTCACTTCAGCAGAACCTGTCTGACAACACGAGCTAGGCTAAAAGATCTCAAAAAGCAACACATCATGACTCGTTCTAAAGAAGGAACACAAAACAACATCTAAAGGCTTCTTTCGGTATTAGAAGCTTCCATGGGAGAGTCCTAAGACAAACTGCTGTTGAAAAAGAGTAAATATTGTGTGAAGTGATTATACCAATACAGAACTTTCTAGGAGGAGTGTTTCCTATTTAATGTGGAGTAAAACTAACATTAAAACACATGAGCAGTGGTGATGATAGTGTGATGTCTGGGGCTGCTCTGCTGCTTCAGGACCTGGACCATGAATTCTGCTCTCTAGCAGAACATCCTGAAGAAGAATGTCTGACCTTTGACCTTAAACAGGCCGTTCATTCTGGAAAACCGTCCAATGTGGCTGAATTACTCTCCTCCAGAGATGTGAGAGACTCATTATCAGTTATTACAAACATAGCAAGAGTATTACAACCAGTCCTTCAATGTAGGGGTCAGTTAGCTTTATCCCCTAGAATAGGTTATCATGGAATTCTCCTTTATTGAATTACAGCATAAACTGAAAAGATGACTTCACATTTACTAAAGTTATGCTTGTTTGGTATTTACATATTCTTGCTCATCTGAAACGTTCAGGCAATAAAAAAATCAAAAACAAGAAATCTGTTTGGAGGGAAATTCTTTTTCACATCACTGAATCTCTGTCCCAAAAACACAAACTATTCCAATATAATCCTGGATTACTTAGTTTAATTGCATGTGAATTTAATGTAAAATAAATCAGTTTAAAGTGGTTCAATATTACTGGACAGCATAAGCATCACCACTCATTAAACCTCAGTTTATCACTCCTGCAATTCCTCCAAACTAACAGGAGGCTGGAAGCATTATTGTAGATGCTGGTCTTTGATGCCCCAGGGGGTATGGATCCTTTAGGTGATTTTCTGCTTTTAAGAGATTTGCTGAGGTGGTGATTTGCAGAAGGTGCTCTAAATTGATGGCAATTTAGTGCCCACAAGTGGGCTCATTATATCATAAAGTTTCATAAGTCTGTATCGGGCCAAGAAGGAGAACCATACTTCACTGACATGTGAGCCAAGACAACACTTTAGCCCATTAGGAGGCCATCAATTTTTTCCGTCTCTCCAAGAGGATTCTAGACTCAGACGGCCAGCTGAAGCCTGAGAGTGTAATGTTTATCACAAAGCAGACGTTAGCTGTGAAATGGACCGATACCTGTATTTAAAATGCATTCATGTCCTCTGGATGGTCTTAGCTGGCGCTAACAGTTTGGATTTCAGATTCTTCATGAGAAAAGTCAAATAAACTATTTTACTGAATGTAACAAACTGGCCTGGATGTGTTTTTGTTTTGTTAAATGTTTCATGTGTTTGATGTAAACATAAAAAAGTGTAACTTTTAAAAAGCTGACTTATGTTTTGAAACTAGAAGCAACCACTACATTTATATTCTTTATTTTGTTGATTTGTTTCTTTAGTTTATTTTAAAGTTTCATTCACTCACTTATTTGTTGATCATGGGTTTGAACCATATTTCCTGGTTCTTATGATGGTGACTCGTCACATTAGTGGAAAACAGAACTTCTGACAGAAAGTAGTTCAGCGTGTCCTTGTCCATGTCTTTGTGTCCTACTGTCCCCTCCCCCATCCCCAGCTGTTGCCTCCTGTGTACGCTGTTCTCTGTGTTGTTGGTGTTTTGTTGTGCTGCTCAGCCTCTACCTCTGCTGCCAATCTGTTTGCACACCTGTAGCTCATCCATCAACCTCCTGAAGTAAAGTCCCACAGTTTTACTCCAGCCTAACAGTGTGATGCATGTGGCCAGACTTCAGGATCTGCTTACTGATGTTGTTTTGTTTTGGAATGTCTCTATTTTTCTTTCTTCCTTTGCAGCTTTGCACTTGGTCGACCTTTACTGATGTCACAGAATACATATATGTTAGGACATAACCTGTAGGGGGATGAACAATAGAAATCAGCCTTTGGATGCATCAGGATGCCTTTACACTTCTCCCCTTTAGCAAATAAAGAAATCAAACTGAATCTTCAGCGATCAGGTCTAACCTCACCCTGCTGCTCCTCACTCAGCCTTCCAGACCTGATAAACATTCACACACACTCATGTTGCACTTTCTATTATAATCACACACCAGCAGACACATCAAGTTCAGGTTGGAGTGCTGAAGTGGACCTGATGATGGTCAAACTGAAAGTCAGAATGGAGAAGAAATGAGATTTAGGAGACTTTGAATGTGTCGTGGTTGTTGGTACCAGATGGACTAGTCTGGGAATTTCAGAAACTGCTGATCTACTAAAGGCTGGCAAGCCATCCTATGTATATATATAGTCCTGCCACGACCCATTGAAACAAACCAGTCGTGGAGCGGAATCTAAACTGTCCCTTGGACAATGCTAGGACCAATCAGAGAAACGAACAACGTGACTTATTCATCACTACAGAAATCAGTCAACATGGCAGTCCACCATTCACCATGAAAGAGAAGAAACAAATGCATCCTCTATCTGCTCATGTCTCCAATAAAAGATCAAGTCTAAATATTTCAAATTTAATGTCAAAGTTGTTTCAATAAGCACCATTCCTGAGCCGATGCCATCTCTGTTACTAAACAATTTCATAACGTAAAATCCTCCATTACATATAATTCTGTTTGAGTCTTATGCTTAAAGGAGTCATCACCTGAAATCTTCAAGTTTCCACTTGAAAAAATGTCTAGAATGGCTTCCTAATGATTTTTCACTGGCTGAGAAGCCGATATTTAACATTGACGCGTTTGTTTACTCTTGCCTTCTTCAACCAGCTCACATGCACCCCACGAGCACGCGCACTCCAAAACCAGAACCTGAGCTCTGGCCTATATGACATCACAAAGGCCAGATATAACCAAATATGAACCAGCAGCGAACAAACCAGCACAACAAAGCTCATTTCATAACATGAAACGCATAAATGATGTCTTACCGTTGCTGATCCGTGTTACAGGGAAAAAAAGTCCACTCGGGTTGTGTATTTGATCTTCACAACAGCATGATGAGCTAATGTCAGGCTGGTTAGCTTGCTTTGTCCCATCTAGACTGTTTACAGATCTCCAATGCCGCGTCCCATCATTTTCCGGTTTACGGCGCTTCGCTGAAAAAAAACTCAACAACAAGCGAGGAAGCCATTACGCACGAGGCGAGGCTCGGGCTCATACATACACGGTTAGATCCCGTAGGTCACTGCCAGGTTGGGTTCAGTTATAACTTTTGTTATTTTGGAGCAAGATGCTGAAGCTGCTTCCTGCTTCCTTCCACCAATCAAGGCGCCCCTCAGTCCCGCGCGCGTCCGACACAGCCGAAATATCGCGTGTGATCTCGCGAGAAAATATGCCCTTTACAAAAAAGGATCAGAAAAACACATTTATTTATTTTTCCCAATACAATTTATTTTAATGGCCTAAAAGACTAGGACGTAGATATCCATGGTGTTATAGGTGATGACTCCTTTAAATCTGAAGCAAATTTGCCATTCTGAACACCATTGATAACCCTACTCAACAATAACTCGTAGCATTAGTGTTGCAGAATCACAAGTCTTTCTGTCTTTCTGCCAGGGGTGATTGGCAAAGATCCAGGAAAGCACCCCAGAAAAAGGACGCTTCGGAAGCAATTAGCATGCACTTGAACCTTCATTTAGACCACACACTAAGCACTTAACAACAAGAAAACCGACTTGTGCAAACACTTTACCCAGCTGACAGCCCTCAGGAGAGGGAGTTGGGAGTAAATTGCTGAGGGAGAGTACACTAAGCCTCTGGTCACAAAGTTTATTTACGATTCTTTTGGTGCTGAAATGTGTCAAGGGTCTTCAGGAGCTTTCCCCCACAGACGGTGTTGAGAGGATCTTTAATGGAGCTTCCAAAGAAATGAGAGAAAGCAAGGACGACTACGTCTTCGTCTGAAGACTCACCTCTCATTCTAATTGCCTCAAGACTTATTGATTACCTGAGGCCTGCCACACTGTTTCCATGACTTCCCATCATGCTGTGTGTAATCCTGGCTCAGACCTCACAGACCCACTCGTATGCGGTTTTCTTTTGCGATTAGGACTATTGATCAAATTCCGCTAAGACGTGTGCTTGTTGTGTTGGGTCACCTCACGAACACGATTCTCATATTCTTTGGACAGAAAGGAAGGAACAAACCCAATTGTTGCATCGTTACCGTCCTTCCATCTATTAACAGAAGTATTTTTTTCCTTGCAACAACAGTTCGTCTACGCCTACACACACCGGTTTCAGCAGGCAGCACTGAACCTGAGCTCCCATCACTCCCCTCCTGACAAGCCCGGGGGTGTGTTTAAGCAGCAGCTTGATCCCTAGCACATCTTACCAGACATCCCACTGTCACAACACACACTTTTACCGCCAATCACTCCCTTTCCCTCGTCTCTCTGTCGCTCCCTAAGGGGAATTAGGATGACTTCATTCCCATGCAATTAAATGCTCTCGTGCTGTCTGGTCTCTACTGTTCTGTGTGCCTGTGAAGACGATGAGATGGCAGATTCCCCCCAGACAGTGGCAGAGAGGACCGGAGCAGAAAGTTAAAAAAGTGACTTTGCCTGATCTCTCTCCCGTCTCCTCATCGATTGAAAGAACTCGGGATCATGGTGATAATTATGGCAGTCCAGTTGCATCCCAGCTCAAGTCGTCTCTTGTACCTTGTGGCTCTTACTTGAACCTGCTTGTTGAAATTCTCTGAGTTACCACGGTTGCCTGAGGACTGAATGTCAGTGATTTGGGATGCAGAGGTACATGAAGCCAAAGGGGTGCAAGAGAGAGCTCAGGAGAAACAGGGCTCAGCTGAAGTGATGAGTCATGGTAAGGGTTGGAAAAATATTAAAAAGGAAAATCCTAATGTGACCTTGTCCTCCCTCAGATCATGTATGGTGATATTTAATGGCTTTCTACGTGTTGCTCATGCACCCATTGTGTGTTTCTGGGATGGTGCCAGTAGGGTGGAGCCCTGACGGTGCACCCCTCATCCCAACCTATTTAATATTATAACATAATATTATATATAGTATTATAATATTATGTCTTAATTGTTATTTTTGCTGTATGATTGAGGACCCGTTTGAAAATGAGATGATGCATCTCAAGCTAAAGTTAAGTTAAATAAATAAACAAACAACAATACAAGCATAGTGCCAAACAAAAGGAAAGTCCTTTAAATAATTGATTAGAATTTAGAGGAACTTTTTATGTCATAATAAACAAATTAAAACTAATTTATATTTCATCTCAAATGTGACCTTTCTCGTCCACTTATTGAATATTGATTTAAACGTGATCATCCTACCTCATTAATTGATTTATTTATAATGCACTTTCACAAACCCGACAGGGAGACCAAAGTGTCAAACGCGTCATAAAATCATCACAACAAATCAACAACCCTAAAATAAGAGATGGAGAAGAGGGTTTTTACTTCAGTTCAAGACAAAACTCTAAAGAAAAACATGTTTCCACTCATAATACATACAGGTCACTGATCAGATGTCAATGACGCTCTTGATTGATCTCAGGTTCATTGGTGACCCAAACCCCACCCACCCTCCACTTCCCTCTCTTCTGTGTGACGCCTGAGCAGCAAGTGGGACACCTGAGCAACACAAGGGTGCCTCTCCTTGACCGGACAGTTAGAAATCTAAAGTTAGGGTGGATATCCGACCTAAAGGTTTCCTTTGTTTATATGAAAGCATTTTATCAGAGCACCATGACTGTTGTTCTCGCTGCTTCATTCATTGGTTCATGTTTACCTCTCACCTAAGGTGAAACATCTCATCTGAAGCATCTTTGAGAACCAGTTCAAGCTCCAAGACAGAGATGAGCAAGACTCCACACAGACAAGACTAGAGCCATAACTCCACCAATCAACCCTTCATTTACGGTAAGATCCACTGTAGATTTCAAAAGAAACAAATCTTCATACCTTTTTCTTGTTGGTTGGGCAGATGTAGAAGCTAGTCACAACGATGGTTGTCCCGGGCACCAAGTTCAGCTTGGTGTAGGTCGTGCCATAGTCGTTGGACCTGAATCAGGCAGAAGAGAGGAGAAGTAACAGTCAGTCAGGGATTTAGGAGGTTGGGGTTTAACTTCAGATCTATGGAACCTCATCATGTTTCTCCACATTTGTGGCCCAACAAAAATCATTTCAAATGACAAAACAGCAAAACAAGAGACTATGATATTTTCTCTAACTACCCCGAGTCCCTCATATCAGCTGTCTGTTCACCATTTTACCACGTTATGCTGTGCAGCCTGAGCCTGGTGACAAATCAGCAACGGCTGGACAAACTGTGATTGCTGCAATGATGCAGAAACAGCCCGAGGCTAGCTGTGAGGTGCTGACCAATCCTCAAATCTGGCAGCTTTAAAAGCAGCTGTCGAGTGCTGTGTGCGTTTCAGATGGATCACTGGCTGCTGGACTGCTCCTGCGGTCCGGCTCAGACACGCCCATAAAGCTGAGTGAAGGTGATCGTTGATGACAGGTTTTGAAAAACAGGTTTCACCTCAGCAGATCTAAAGCAAGGTTATGGAAAATTAATGTTCCAACTTCCTGTTGAGAATATATAATGCAAAGATGGATTTCCCTCAGCCCATTAAGGTAAGCAAAGTGGATTAAGGAAGCAAACACTGATTATGGAGACTCTCCTAAAACAGGTCAGAGGAGTAATTAGATGATAAATAATAAAACATGCAATATAAACTGTATTTGCAAATTTGCTACTTTAGATCTGATGACTTTATGGAGGTAATTTCAAAAGTGCACCGAGGAAAGCAGCGGTTCTGGAGTTTAAGTGAGTCAGGGGTTCAACAGGAGGGGGGTCTGGACCTAGAGGTCTTGATGAAAGAGAATGATGAGCTCGCACATCAGCTTGTTTAAAGGTGAGAGGATTTACTCCACTACACAGCAGGGTGCCGCCCGCTACAGACACACACAAACAGAAACACACACACACACAAGCCATTCAGCAATCAGCTCTCCTGAAGCGCGGTGATACTGCTGCAGAAAACAGAGCTGCATAGCAGGGGTTAGCTGTTTCTCTGCAGTGAGCCGGTGAGTGTTTTCATCAGCCTGGCCGGCGTGTGTGCTGTGTTTAACCTGGGATCACTCAGAGGACACGCACAGATCACTCACTGATGGCTGTGTTAGCACCAAGAGCCCCGTGCTTATCTCTAAGACCCACTTGTGGATGGAGTAAGGACATCTAGACCTCAGAGTGTAGCGGTCCACTCAGGTGCTGAGCAGTCTGGGTTAAAGACTGAAAACCAGATTCAGCTCTAATGACTCAGGAGGTTTTAGGTGTGTCTTCATCACAAAGATGCAACTCATCTTTTTGATTAGTTTATTTAGAAACTTTTGATGAATCATAAGTTTTGTCATTGCATTTTCATCTAAAATCACAACTAGTCATTCACACACACATGCACACACACGCACACACACACGCTTGCGCGCACACACATGCATGTGCACATGCACACACTCACATGCACGCACGCACACACACACACATACACTCACACGCATGCACAAACACACACACTCTCACACACGCTTGCGCACACACACGCATGTGCACATGTACACACTATGCACGCACACGCATGCGCACGCACACACACACGCGCAAACACTCACACACACACGTGCACACACACGCACACGCGCAAACACTCACACACACACGTGCACACACACGCACACACGCTCACGCGCAAACACTCACACACACACGTGCACACACACGCACAGACATTCATAGGTTTCTGCAGTATATTCATTTTATAAAAGTCCTTGTACATAATTTAAATATTGTGTTACTGTGATAAATTTCTTCCAGGATTTTCCTCCTAAACTACATGAAAAGTGAATCCACATCATCATAGATATACAGCATACCACAGCAACAAGTCCTCCAAACTGGGTTTTCTCTCCACCTGTGTGTAAAGAAACGGCACGTTCCAAAGTAACTGAGATTAACACGACCTCTTACCAAAGCAGCAAGGATCACTGATCCAAGCAGAGCAGCTGCTGCTGTTCTTTCTCTCTGCTCCTCTAAACCTTGCCGAGAGGCAGCATCTAATAGTTGAAGGATTCTGTGACCAGTCATGTGAAAACGTGGAAAAGGGCAACTGAAAAATGAAAGAAAACAGGGAGGAGTAAAGGGGCCAAGGAGAGATATAGATCACTAATAGGGCTAATGTGGAGGTTGGTTTGGGGGCTGCTAGGAAAAAATCAGCAGCTCAGACACCTTTCAAGGCAGGAATAATGATGTGAATTAATATGTCTGCCATCTAGGCCTTTGGGTTAATAAACTAGCAGCCAGATATTGTGGATTAATGAGGAATAATTACTTTAAACCATGGAGCATAAAAGGAGAAGTCCAGTTCATTCTTAAAAAACAACCCAATCTCTAAACTGGTAAAGAATGACTGGGTGTGGATCCTCATGAGGGACGCTCAGCTTTGTCAAAGCAAATCAGCTGAAATAATAGAAGTGAATGGACATAAAGCATTTTAATGGTGAGATATAAGCAGACAAAAGGGCCGAGAACAGCAGACGTGGATGTGTCTGTGGGAATGGATGTGACAGACACCGAAGGTGAAATTGTATTTTCCTTGATGCGCTCGAGGAAACACAGAAATGTGGAAGCACTTTAGAGTGGCGACAGGTGCTGATTCAGATTTAATGTCCTAATATGTCAAGGTTGCTCCCAGAGCCTGACGTTCCAGCAAGAGAAATTGAGAGTGTCAGAGTGAAGTGTAATAAGACAGAATCGCAAAATGTAGAGAGAAGGGAAAGGAGGATGGATTTAGGGAACTGGATATTTTACAAGTTTAACATAAACATCGTAGCGGGGAACGAGTGAGTTGACTCAAATATGACAGAACGGGAAACAGCAGCGACCTTCAAAACCCAGATGGTCCAGAAGCAGCTCACAAATAAATGTAGGGGTGACCCCAATAAAGTCTTATTATTAAAAACATGTTTTATTCTGTAGCTCATCCTAACGTTATGAGTGTTAAAAGCTGCTAGAGGCTACTAAAACAGACACATTATGGTTGAAAAACCCAGTCAGAGTCAGACATGTTACCTTCAAGACAGCTCCAATGAAGCACAGGAAGTGAGACATTGTTTCCTCCAATCCCTTCAAAATAAGAGGGCTAGTCACAATGTGCTTAGCTGAAGGTTAACACATGGTCCCCATCCAGCTCTGGGTAGCAGAAGCTTTTAGCTCAGTCTCTTGTTGAACCTTCATCTACCAAAAGACACTGACGCAAAATTTGTCTTTTTAAAATAGTTTTACTGCTTTTCTTTATATATTTGGATTTTCTTCTGTTTATTTATTATTTATTCTTTCAAAACTGTCATTGTTTTTTTTCTCATTTTGTCTTTTCAAACATTTTCCTAACTTTGCTTTTTTCTCATTTATTTTTACTCTTACATTTTCTCATTGTTTTTACCCTTAAAAATTACTTTTTTAAATGAAGTTTCAAGTTTAGACAACAAAATACATTTTGAAGTATATGTGTTTATTTTCTATACCTCAGAGGACAATAAACTTTAAATTAAACCTTGGATCAGCTTCAGTTAACAAGGAAAGAACTGTAGACAAACTCTGTTTCTTTTGCTTCTAAGAAGCTTGAAAAACTTAAAGATCAACTTTACTCATATTTTTAGTACCTTTGCAGTCGTCTCTAGTAGGAATAAATGCCTTGTAAGTCGTTCTCTGGGGGGAAAAAGAGCTCCGGTGCGCCTGTTTCAGCACGTAGAATTCAGCTGGAGAAGAAGGTGGCTTATTTGGACATCTCTCCTCTGATTGGCTAACAGCAACGCGACTCTAACACTGACTCCATTTGCTCTGCATTGTTCATGTTTTATCTCCACAAATAACACAGACCTGGAGGAGCTCTGCCATGTTGTGGAGTTGCTAATGCTAACGATTAGCTTCTACTAGCCCAGACGTTCTCTGCTGTTTCCTGGACGCTAACCAACAACAGCCTTCCCCGTTGTGAGTCAAGATGGGTGAGTCCATGAATGTTCAGTGACGTAGATCTGTCAGGCTTTTCTGAACCGAGTGTTTTTCTGCCCATTTTCTATCAGAAGCTAAAGAAATAGGGGTAGAAGACTATTTTCATGTTGAGCCTGCATGTTAAACCCAGAGTTACTGATCAGTTTTAAAAATAACAAATAAAATCTGTTTCTCAGCGAAACTGCTCTTTAATAAAATAGATTTTCTTTTCACTAGCTGTGCCGGATCTTTGACCTTATCTAAAACTCTGATTTGGACCTTTGATTATCAGTCTGAAGGTCTAGGTTAATATCTCTCAACCTAAAATCTTCAAGTTTTCACACAAGTTTGACAAGAACAGCATTTTGAAAAAGCTGCAAGGTTCAAACAAAGCTAAGAGCACAGCAGTGAGGACTGGGCTGGTGAGTTTCAGATGAGGCGGTGGACAGTTCTTGTACAGGATATGTGTCTTGACATGCTTGTCAGGGACTGGTTTCTGCAGGAAGCCAAAAGCTGAGACAGACAGACACACGCTGTCAGACTGAATTAGGGCCGAACAGCCAGACAGCCAAACCGTTGACATTCAGATTTCCCAGAGAGCCCTGGGAACAACTGGAGAGGAGTTTAGAGGAAGCCCAACATCCCCGATGAGAGAGGATTGAGTCGTATCTTCATGTGAAAAGCACGTCAGAACCTTCAATCTTCTGTAAGAACTCACAAGAGTGATGTGGTGAATTTGCTTTCACGCCAGAGGATCACTCATTCAACCAATTATCTGCATCCTGAAAGCATCTACCTACGCCAAATCTTGTCCAGAGCAAGTTAAACCGTACGTCAGCAGTGATCATAACCAAGGAGACTTCGCCATCTCTTTCTGATGGAGCAGAGAATTAGTGGGAGGTGGGAGCATCTGATTTATTGCTGCAAAGGTAATTGCCAGGACCAGTGTTAAAATGTAGCGCTGAAAGAGAGTCACCATTAGCACTAAAGCTGATTTACGGCTGGTAAAAGTACAGCATCATAAATATGGCATGATGGAATGAGCTCTCAACACCAATCCCACTGAATGCTTTAAGAATGCAAACATGTTTCCGCTTCTTCATCCTGCAACAATAAGTCTGCAGAAGATGGGGGGTGGTCACTCCCATCTGCTTCACACATGGGCAGCTGAACAGAGCTGACCTCTTTCTGGCTGCCAGCATTTTTAAAAAATGGCCATTCTGCTTGACTGCAGCTGTTTATTTTTTATAGACCAGTCAACACATTGGTGTCATCTATCTGTTTATTTTCCATTCTTTTTATAGCAGAGCAGTGGTTATGGTTGATGAAGCTCGGGGAGCCTCAGCTACACTCCTGGACAAAGCCTTTACGGCCATCTGCAGCGTTCGGATTTCATCAAAAAGCCAGTTTAACTGGCTGCAGAACGAACCGGAGAACGACACCACACGTCTTCCAGAAATCTAAAAGCATCACAATCAACAAAGTTCCAAAAGACTTTGGTGTCTTCGCTTAAGTAATGAAAAAGCACAACACTGTTTGGCTTAAGAAGTCGTCTTTTGTTTTTTCTCAAGACATTTATGGTTCTGTGGTAATCTGTTGTTGACACGTCAGACAGAACATGGCAGCCATGCAGAGACAAGTGTGAACCTGTGTTGTTGACTAGAAAAACAAAAAGGTGTCAACTGCGTTGTTCACAAGTCCTTAAATGGCCACGTTGCAATGTCTGAAAATGGTATTGCTATGGTTGACACCGTGGTGGAAAACTAATATTGAGAAAACCGTTAAACTCAGACTGACACAGAGAAGCTGAATTATTGATAAAATCATCTTTAGGACTTCTAACAAGGTAAGTTCCATCTAAAGTAAAAATATTCAATGTGACAGCAGGAAGGTTCAGTATGTGGTCTGCTGATATAAATGTGTCAGCTGTTTGCACATCCAACAGCGTGGCATTAAAGTGTTTGTTCTGGTGCTAATTTGCTAAATAAGCAAAAGTCTGTGGCTGCATCCAAATTAAGAGACTGCATCCTTGAAAGGCTGCATTTGAAGGCCAACTACATCACAAAGGCTGTCCAAATTCAAATGTGGCTCACAAATGCATCCTCCCCTTTCTCAGAATTAACGCACGGCTCTGGTGCATCCTTCATGGTTCATCCTTTACCAAGATTCATTGCAGGCTGGACGGGAGAATTTTCTTTTATGGTGTGTGAAGCAGGAGAGGATTACAGTTTTAAATGAACGATAAAATCTGGAGGTACAAACCTAAACTTTTAGGCTAAGGCTTTTCTCTTTTGCATAGGCCTTTTAATGTCATTTTTGTCAATAATCATAAGAAGAGTCATCGTAAATGAGCTTGTATAGTGTTAAAGCTGCTGTAGTTCCTTCAGGATTAGATAATTATTAAAAAGCTCTGTACAATTCCAAAAATCCATCTTAACTTTCTGTTTAGCGCCGTCATAGTCGCTAGGGGACAGGACATACTCTATAAGGAATAGAGAGGCTACCCCATTCAATTTCAAAGCTGCTCACGTCCGGTCTTTGCAGTTTGACGAAGAACCCGGCCAACGTAGAGAGCATGTGGGCTGGTTCCTTAGTAGGACGCAGCTCCTGAATTATGACACAGACTATGCTGATCAATAGGCACAGATGTCTTTAAAAACAGCTAGAATCAATGTACAAATGTTCACTTACATATGTTAGCGCACCATATTAACCCCACGTTGCATAAGGATGATGTAGCTCTTTACCGTCACATTTTGACATGCCTGGGATTATTGAATATTTGTTTATGAACTAATATTATTATTAGTGCAACATTACATCAATCTGAAAAAAAATGTGTCAGGTTTTTGCTTTCTTCATTTTTTTTCTTCGCTCCATTAGCTGGTAGCACATAATCACCGCTAAAGTACTTAATTACCTTTCTTATTGTTAGATACTGAGGGAAATAAAGTTCTGTTTGAAGAACGTCATGATCAGGCAGTAAAGTGCACATTAATAGAAAGTGTTCAATGTTGTCATAGCAACTCCTGTGACTTTACCAGTACCTGCTTTGGAAACCGTGTATGAGTAAAAACCTTATGTGTAGTGCGTGTGTGTGTGTGTGTGTGTGTGTGTGTGTGTGTGTGTGTGTGTGTGTGTGTGTGTGTGTGTGTGTGTGTGTGTGAGCATGCATGTGTGTGTGTAAATGCTTATAAACATGCATCCGTGACAATGAGTCATGGGTGAAGATTGCTGGTTCTGTTCAACAGGACAATGATTGTTTTCGTCTTCATGAGGCCGATACGACCACAGGTTGACATGGATACACGAACGCTGTGTCGCCCCTTTGCTATCCTTCACTTCCCAAAAAGCCAGTGAGCACACTTCAGATTTGGAGTCCCACCTGATATCTTGGCACCGTTTAATCAAAGTGTTATTTGCAGAGGCAGAAAGCATGGAGAAGTTACAGGATACTCCACGGCGTTGTCCTGTGCTGTAAAAAGGGACACACTTAGAGGTGAAACTGATCAGAACCGACAGCCAGGCATGTTGCAATGCCAGCGATCCATTCTGCAACTGATTTACTTCTGCTGCAGTCGCTCAAACAGCACGAGCAGAGTCATTTAGGTAATTTGCATTAGAATCAATATACATGGAAGCAGAAGTTGGTAGGATGTGGCCTACTTTTCTAGTTTGGCTTGGTGACTGACGTCTTAGCAGCAATTGGCAAATTGCATCTGTAAGTGCCTCCTACACTGCAAGTAGTCTGAGCAAGCAGTAAAGCCAGGATACAGTGATTCATGCTTAGTAAGGGCACTTCACAGTGGCGGATAGTCTCTTGAAGAGTACAAAACCACTGGAGCATAGTTATCAGGAGCGGAGTGCTGCCTCCATTTGAAATTCTGCTTGAAAAGCTTGAAAAGTCCCCTGGCATCCCTTTTGCATCTTTTTTTGTTTGTTTGTACAACCAAAGTGACACAATACTGCATCAAATAAATCACAGCAGAATGCATTCAGTGGGTAGCTTTCCTAAAAGGTCAGTGTTGTATTTCACCACCGACCTGTTCTCTCAGTGACAATACGAGGAGTCACTGACCTTGTCCTGTCTGCTGTGATGCCGGCTCGCTCGGCTCCTTTTAACAACAGCCGCTGAATAAAAGACTGATAAAAAGAGTGATTTGGAGGTTTCTGTGGCCTCCGGGTGTCTCTACCGACTACTGTTCTCTGTTCTTATGTTCAAAAGCTACGATTTCACCTGGCAATTCAGTCACAACCCTGCCTTCTGAGTGTCCTTAGTTACCTTTTCTATAAACTCGGCCTGTTTTAAGACTTGTGTGTGGTTTTTTTCTCCACATAAGCAAAGCAGCTAACAATAAGAATAAGAATACCTTTATTTGTCCCTCAGTGGGGAAATTGCAGTATTGCAACAGCACAAGTACAGTAAAGTAAGGTGAAGTAAAGTAAAATATGAGTAGTACACAAACAATATCACAAAAAAGTATTTAAGTAAATATCTTGAATTAAAAAGTATTAAATTGTGAGTTTGATAATTATTGCACATAATAACAGTAGTAGTAGTAAGTATTGCACATGTATTGGAAGGTGATGACAGTTGTAGTGGTATGTTACAGATGTATGTGTTGCATATTAGGATTTACCTGCTTTGGTACTATTTTGCCCTCAGGTGGACCCACAGACTATCTATTATTGTTGGCTTTGGTTGGGTCACATGGTTCTGCTGTATATCATTATACTTTTATTTATTTTACTTTCACCAAAAGATGCCAGTCTTTGGTCCAAAAACACAACATGGCAGCATTTGACCCATCCCCGTCGTGGGGAGCAGTGAGCTGCAGCTGTGACCGCGCTCAGGAACTATTTTGGTGGTTTAACCCCCAATCCAACCCCTTAATGCTGAGGGTCAAGCGAGGAGGCATTGGGTCCCATTTTTTCAAAATCTTTGGTATGACCGGACCAGGAATCGAACCCTGATCTCCCAGTCCCAGGGCGGACACTCAGACCACTAGGCCACCGGAGCTGGTGAGCCACATCACAGCTGAGCTTCAGACGTCAGGATTTGAACTCTTATTTCCTGATATTTGGACATCTCGCCTCGGATTGGATAACAGCAACGCGACTCTACCACTGACTCCAAAGTTGATGATTCATCTCCAAAAATACCACAAGCCTGGAGGAGTTCTGCTGCGTGGTGGAGTTGCTAATGCTAACAGTTAGCTTCTACTAGCCAAGATGTCCTCTGCTGTTTCCTGGACGCTAAACAAACAACAGCCTTCCCAGTTGTGAGTCAAGATGGGTGAGTCCATGAATGTTAACCTTTTGAGAGCCAAAGTCGCAGAACTGTGACAAGCATCATTGCTGAGTTTAACGAGCCACTGCTGCAAATACGATCCCTCATGAAGTTGTTATATTACACCAGAAGATAGTGGACATGTGTAACTTCAATGTGAGCAACACATATAGGTGTGTTTCTATTGAAAGTTTGGGAGTTTATAGAGTTTGAAAACCGTCTCCCGCCGGGACGCTCCCGATGGGGAGATGAGGAGATGAGGAGAGGAGCAGACAAGCGGAGCACAGAGGGTGAATATTAGAGAGGAAAAACTTACAATGCTGACACGTCTGGTCATTGTCAACAAAGTTCTTTGTCTGGTATTGGCTGACTCTGATTCTGAAGAGGAATATTCACCCTCTGATGAAGAGATTCACTCGTTCAGTGAGAAAGAGAGGGATGCTGCTGCTGCGTGCAGTAGCAGTCTGTGTGCTTCATGCTGCACAAACATGATCTGAGGCTTATTTCAGTGATCAGGGATTATCTGCTGCTGCTCATAGAGAGAGAGAGCTGATTGGCTGAACCTGCGGTAAGGCATTACGTCACTTCCTGTTTCAGTGTTTGCACTCAGTGTAGCTGTTCGGTGTTTGTGGCTTGCTAAAATTGGTTTGATTTCTCTGTACTGAGACATTTTTGAGTTCTTGTAGTACATAAGCACGCGAAAACACACATTTCCTGTTGCACCTAGCGTTTAGGGAACCCTTTGAGTTCGCACGCAGTTTTATTTGGTGTGAAAGGTTGTTTGCCTAGTAGCTTAGCCTCGGCGCGGCTATGGCTACTTCTGTCTCTCCCTCTCCGTCTCCTATCTCTTGCTCTGTGTGTCAGATGTTTAGTTACTCCTCTGCCTCCTTTAGTGATAATGGTACGTGTAATAAATGTAGCATTTTTGTAGCTTTGGAGGCGAGGGTGTCGGAATTGGAGGCCCGGCTCCGCGCTGTTGAAAAACCTGTAGATAGCCGTAGCTACTTAGCTAGCGCGGGGCTAACTAGATCAGAACCACCCCGTAGCGGTCCTCCAGTAGAACCCGAGCAGCCGGGACCTCAGGCCGGCTGGGTGACTGTACGTAAGAAGCATAGAACCCAGCCCGTGGGACACCACCAACCCGTCCACGTTTCAAACAGATTTTCCCCACTCGGTGACGCACCCACTGAGAAGCCGACTCTGGTTATAGGTAGCTCCATAGTCAGAAACGTGGCATTAGAGACTCCAGCAACCATAGTCAAATGTTTGCCAGGGGCCAGAGCGGGCGACATTAAATCCTACCTGAAACTGCTGGCTAAGGATAAGCGTAAATACAGTAAGATTGTTATTCACGCTGGCGGTAATGACACCCGGTTACGCCAATCGGAGGTCACTAAAATTAATGTTGCTTCGGTGTGTAAGTTTGCCAAAACAATGTCGGACTCCGTAATTTTCTCTGGCCCCCTGCCTGACCGGACCAGTGACGACATGTTTAGCCGCATGCTGTCCTTCAACCGCTGGTTGTCTAGGTGGTGTCCCGAAAACAACGTGGGCTACATTGATAATTGGAAAACTTTTTGGGGAAAACCTGGTCTGATCCGAAGAGACGGCATCCATCCCACTTTGGATGGTGCAGCTCTTCTTTCTAGGAATATGGCCAATTTTATTAGTCCTCCCTGACAACCCAGGGTCCAGACCAGGAAGCAGAGTGGTAGTTTAACCCTCCCCTCTGCAGCTTCTGTACTGTTACCCACCCACTCCCCCATCCAGACAGTGTCCTGCCCACGGCCAGAATCAAACAGATTAAAGATCAGGCTTAATAGAGCAAATCATGATAATCTCATAAAAATAAAAACAAACTCTACTGAACAGAAAACTAGAACAATTAAATGTGGTTTATTGAACATTAGATCTATCTCTTCAAAGACTTTATTAGTTAATGATTTGATTTGTGATAATCAGATTTCTCTGTTTTGTCTCACAGAATCCTGGCTGCAGCAAGAGGACTATGTTAGTTTAAATGAGTCGACTCCTTCTAATTATTTAAATCATCATATTGCTCGTAGTACAGGACGAGGAGGAGGAGTAGCAACCATCTTTCATTCAGATTTATTAATCAGTCCCCAACCAATTAATAGCTACAGTTCTTTTGAACATCTAATTCTTAGTTTGCCTAATCCGGATTGTAAAGCTCTAAAACCACTTTTGTTTGTAGTCTTGTATCGTCCACCAGGCCCCTACTCTCAATTTTTGGATCAGATCTCAGATTTCTTGTCTGATTTGGTGTTAAATACTGATAAGGTCATTGTGGCGGGGGATTTTAACATTCNAGAAAGATGAAGGGGAATGTCAGTGACTTACTGAGTAGGTGTGGTGAGGCTGCAAATAGAAAGAAAATCAATGGCAGACTGAGAAGAGCAGCGAGCTGAGGGAGGCAGAACATGAGGTGGAGAAAACAGGAGCAGCAGCTGGGAGAGAACTGATGGTTCAGGTGGAGGCAAAACATGAGAGAGAGGAAAAAAGAGCCAGAGAGTGACGACATGTGGAACGACGTTCCCTGTGAGGGATTACCTGGGTTCATTCTGCAGCTGGAATTACAGCAGGAGGAAAAGATTAGAGCGGCGGAGCACTGAAGCGTTAGGATTGGCTGATTTCTCTGTCAGAAAAATGTTGTATCCAATAGGGTGTAGCGAGAGCTCGCTATGACAGACACATCCATCACACACGAGAGGAGAAATGGCCACCATCATGGAGCATAATGTCATACAGCCCACTTACACTGAAGCTGAGGCGTTCAGGTGTCACCAACACAAATTAGTTTGAGTCGAGGCAGAAATGAGCAACTTTATGCTCACATGATGCAGCTGGAAATCCTCTCAGGCCTCAGAGGACAAAGTTTGAGTTCTTCCTCTGCAACATTTGACTGTTTCAGTCCTGATGAAGTTCAGTAGATTTAGTTTTTACTCATCAGTGAATCAGAACTAAACAGCAAATGAACAGAGGACATTTACTTATATTAGTAGTTTTATTTAGACCTTTCGCTGACTCACAATGAGCTCTCTGTTCAAGTATGCTGCGTGTTCTCATAAAAAGGCTAACTTTTTATTTTACCATCGCTCTGCTGTGACTCATCAGCAGCAGGAACAATCAGTTGCTGATGAAGAGTTTTCTGATTTCTGCTAACTGAGAAAATTCACTTCCGTTTCCTTTATAAAGTCTGTTGTTTCAGAACAATCTGTTTGGTTTTTCTCACCTAAATCATTCTAATGCTAGGTAATGAAGATTTTGCAAAGCAGAACTTTCAAAGCAGTGCTGCAAATTCTGCAAATGTTACATCCCCTGTAGACGAGACATCATGCAATGTTTGCTCCAGCAGCACCAGTCCCTCCTTATGGTGGAACCAGCAGGATAGATGGTCTTCTATAAAGGATTCTGCAAGGATCATCCAGGTCCCTCTGTGTCCCACTCTAAGCTCAAATTACTCATTTGATCAGTTGATATCCCAAGAGCGGTGAGATGCAACTTCCCTAAAAATAGCATGAACTTGACCAGAAATGTGCTGCTGAACTCTTGAAGCACCAGTGTCTCTGCTCCCTGAACCCTGTGGAGGTGAACTCACGAACTGCTGAGCCTCAGCTAGAATATAATGAAACAATGAATCAGCAGGCATGAGACTAAGGTCACATGTTCTAATGAGAAAACATCAGTCATCAAACATGGCTAATCAAAGGTTGACCTCTTCACTGAGAACTTAGAGCAATTCAGACTTTGGTGACGATGATCCAGTTCAACCACAGATGGCTCATTATGCCCACAATGTTCTTCATTTCTTCGATCGGTTTTTAAAATACCAGCACCAAGCATACAGATAATTAAAGCTAAATGTGACTTTAAGGTCAACTAAAGTTTGACTTGTTATCACGAAGCTAAACTGAACCTAATTTTGTCATCCTACATTCTTCATAATCTTGTTTCACTCTTTACGATCACGGTGGAAAACACATCCAGATGTCGGGTCAGGTCTAGTTTATGGTTTGGTCAAATCATATTTTTTGTCACAGAGATGCAGAATTAATAGTCCTAGAAAAGAAACATCACCTGACTTTTACAGAAAAACCTTTGTTTCAATGATTTTCTTTCTTTCTGAGAGGTTTATCACTCATCCTGCTGTGGGCGGCTGCTTTTGTCAGGAATTATTTATGCCACTGGGCCTGAGTTCTGTCTGTAACAGTATTTAGGTGGGTGGTTTGAATCAGAGCAATATTTACAGACTCATGGGTCATCATGGTGTCCCACGAGAACTTTACCTAGTAACAACGTGATTTATGTTGCTCACTAAATCTGTCAGCATCTTTATTTAAAATTTAACAAGTAGCTTAGAGAAAATGATCATTTAAAACAGAAAAGAGATGGCAGTAATCACACCCCGGGGTGTGCAGAGTTTCTGTAACTGTCCTGCTGCTGAAGTCTGCAGGAAACAGAACCGTCTGACTGAACAGTGAGAAATAATGAGTAGCATTTAGCTTAAAGTTAAAATAAAAAGTTATCTACAATATTATCAGTTAAATTACATGAAACCCAAAAGTGCTGATTAGTTTGTTTCATCTTGTTCTTTCTGCCTCACTGATATTGCAATAAAGAAGGGGCCTGAGATCACCGATTGGGTAAATGTGTTGATTTTTCTGCAGCTATGAAACAATTAAAAGTAGTGAAAACATGTTGAACTGTTAAATTGATGTAGCATAGAAAGGAGACTTTAATGTTGCCTTGCTGCAGGTGTTTCCAGGTGGTCACCAGTTAATCCACATGCAGGTGAAACGGTGCAAAAGTTCATTTATTTCAGTAATTCAGCTTAGACTGAGAGACCATCTAAAGGCTCAGGAACCCTTTGCAGGTGTTTTGGATTCATTAGCTGATTAGAGTGTGACACTTTGAGTCTAGAATATTGAACCTTTTTACAATATTCTAATTGTTTGAGATGTTGCATGTGGGGTTTTCATCAGCTGTAAGCCATAATCATAATTATAACAAATAAAAGCTGAAATATCTGGCTTTGCATGGAATGAGTCCGTCTCATATATTAGTTTCACCTTTTAAATTCAATCAGTGAAATAAACGAACTTTTGCACCATATTCAGTTTTTTGAGTTTCACCTGTTTTCTCCTGTGACCAACACCTGATGGACAATCCTGTCACAGATGAACGGCTGGGAAGACAAGGCAGTGGAGGTGGTCTAATGGGTCGGTGAATAGGATGCATTAATTTTGGTCTCAAGTCTCATGACTGACACTTACATAATTGCTTTTTTCTCTTTGGCACAAAATAAATAATAAAACTGTGGAGGAAATGCATTTTATTTCAGTGGCATAATTATGGAGTCTTACTGGTTTGTGCAATAAAGGATATAAATGCTGCTAATTATCATATGAGACCGTTAACTCTGAGTCTAAACAAACACATTGGAAACAAAAGAAAAACTTGCCCGTTTTAAACATTTTTTTCACTGGCGATCATGGTAATGTTGCGCTGTTGAACCCCACAACACATCAACGATTTACCATAGTTGAGTATTAATCGATTAAATGAATAATAGATTAAATGAAGCCGCAAGACTGAGCGTGCTGTTGTCTGAAGTTACAAGAAACAAGTAACGAGGCTTCCAACATGGCAGCCAAACTGGTGATGATGACACGATCACAAGCACTATAGTAATCCCACGTGATCTGTTTTCAATAGTACGCTGATTGTTGCAACCGTAGGCTGCACAAAAAACGGGCATAGGAGACCCATCCAATATGGCTGCGACGCTGTTACGCTCTCCAGCGCGTAACAGTGTCTACGTATTCATGTCTATGGGTGTAAATGTGGGAATTTCTTTTACATTTCAACAATATTTAAATGACATGTTTAAAATCAATCACACGTGTTCATGATCATTGCAAAAACGTTTAGTTAATCATTTATAAATCACTGGTGCATCATATTCTGATATAAAACCAATGATTGTGACTTTAGAAAGTTATAATTAAACATTACAAAATGTGTTAATGAGCGTTTGTAAATGTTTAATTAATCATTATTTAGGCATTTGTAAATGTCAACTCATGCCTTTATAAATAAATGATATATATTATCTAATACCTTGCAAAGGATCTGTTAATGACTTACTAAACACTTATAAATGTTTAATAACAAAACATTATTATATAGTGTTACCCCAGACCTGGGCTGATACGTACTACAGTGGCACTGGATAGGGCGTGATAGAGCGGCCTGAACTATCACTGTTTTACTTGGTTTTGGCTGCAAACGCTACTCGGACTGGAGATTCACTTAAACCCCAAAGTTTTTTTGTTTTGTACAATATTTCATTATCACTTAATGAAATGAGACGCCTGCTTTTACATTTGAAACACCTGTGACTGTTTCAAAATGTAATATGAAACAAAGATTGATGATTATTTTATTACTATTAATATCTGGAAATGTGCAACCAACCCCTGGACCTGAACTGAATTATGTTAATACTCCCGCTGATTTTAAAGCAATGCCTGGGTTAAAACTTCATCTCAATGTGCGTAGTCTACTACCTACGATGGACAGGATCAGAATTTGGGTACATTCAACGGATGCAGATATTGTGATCGTCTCTGACACATGGTTATGCAAATCTATATCTAATGATGACATTAATATACTTGGGTACAATGTCTACCATATGGATAGGCCCAAAAAAGGCAATGGCGTAGCTATCTACGTAAAATCAAGATTTAATGTATCAATTGTTTTATGAGTCCATTTCTAAGCAAATGGAGTTTTTAGCCTTACAGGTGGATACAGCTAAGTCCCTGTCTATAACTGTTGTCGGATGCTATAAGCCTCCATCTACCCCTAAGGAACCCTTAGCATCCTTCCAGCATCTTTTGTCTAAATTAAGTTATAAGGAACTTTTGCTGGCCCAGAGGCTGAGTGCAACTTCTGGTGATTAAATCTCAGCCAGTTAATTAGCCGACCTACTAGGCCTAATGTAAAAAACCCTGACCTAGTTCTAACAAACGTCCCTTACAAGTGTTCATCATTGGGAGTGTCCTGCATTGACCTGAGCGACCACTGTGTTGTTGCCACCTGCAGGAACACTAAAATTCCCAAATGTAGCCCAGAAATTATTTACAAAAGAAATTTAAAAATGTTTAATGAGCAAGCTTATTGTGGGAGCAGCACAACATCTATGTGTCACTATGGGTAGGTAGTAGCGCCAAGGACATGGATGTTGGTATTTTTTTTTCCTTTATTTATTTCATTCAAAAAAAATTTTACACGGCCACATCTTTTAGAGCAGGGGTTCCCAAATTTTTTTCTTTGGGGACCCCCTTGCCTGTGTTCAAGACAAGCCAGGACCCCCAACCCCAACTCCTACAGGCATAAACACGTTAAATGTGATGATTTGCCAACTTTCTACAGACATACATAGTTATAACTTTTATATGGAGTTCTGATTATACTGTAGGATGTGTTATTAGGATTTTATAAGTGTAATTTTTACAAATAAAATCTTGCTAACCTCACAACCTCAGTAAAGACAAAATTATGGGGACCCCCTGTAATCTTGTGAGGACCCCATTTGGGGTCCTGACCCCTGAACTGGGAACCCCTGTTTTAGAGTACATGTGTCATTTCAAAAACAGTAGCTTTTTTCTGCAAGAAATGCAATTAATCTATAGTTCATTTGCATTTTGGCTTTCTGTTGGAGATTCTAGTTACGTTTTGATCCAGAGTCAATCTGTGAGTGTGGATCTGTTGTAAACAAAGTGAAGCCATTAGAAATATTTGGTTTTGTCTTTTGGTTTCACGTAGGATGTTCTAGGATAAGTCCATGTCTTCTGAAGTTTTTTTATTCTCCCATATACATTAAAGCGGCCCGAACCAAAGTGTGCACCCCACAAATCTTACATGAAACTGGGTCGGGGGAAGTGTGATATTACTTTTCTTAGCATTTCGAGTTACCATGGCAATGTTATTAGCAAAAAATATGCTGCTAAATTCCAGCTAATTGTGAAAATGTAACTATTCCTACTGAAATACCCGTTTTTTTAAACATTTCCACTGTCCAGCTTTTTAAACTGTGTACAGAGATTTCAGCTTTCGGCTGTTTAGGAGTTTTTCTTGATTCTTCACCTACTTTTTGGGCTTTATGGCACTTGTTAGTAGAGGTGCCTGAAAAAATCGATTCGAATTCGAATCGTGATTCTTACTTATAAAGATTCAGAATCGATTCATAAAGGTTCNGGAGGTGGAGTGTACAGAGGGGACTACTGTCGTTAAAGACTTCTCCCTGGCCCTGCCTCCCACATGCCTCCATCTAAAAGGCTAGGTTATCCTGAGTTATCTCTGTAGTTATGCTGCTATAGGCTTAGACTGCTGGAGGACATACTGACCACTTTCCACACTCTGCTACTCTCTTCTACCACCACTCTCTAACTGCATTATTTCCTGTTATTCCAGCTGTTAACTTTATTTTCTCTCTAAGTGTTTTTCTCCCCAGAAGAAGCTACACTGGCGTTCTGCTGAGCTGTGGTGGCCTCATGGAGGGGGCCATCGGCTGGCACACTGCTGCCAACCACCTAACATTCTCCCTTTCCTGATATTACATCTTACTTTCTTTAACATAGAATGTGCTACTATTAGTTCACCTATTGAATTAATTATAGATTCACTCAGATAAAGACAATAAAGTTTCTCTTACTCTTACTAAATAGAACTTCTACTAAGAAATCACAGTGTAGCCATAGAAACACTACTTGATATATGTGGTGTGTGTGTGTGTGTGTGTGTGTGTGTGTGTGTGTGTGTGTGTGGGTGCGGGGTGTGCCTGTGCCTGCTCTGTCTTCTCAACCCCCAGTGAGCCGTAGCGGATGGCTGCTCATACTGAGCCAGGATCCTCTGGAGGTTTCTTCCTGTTAAAAGGGAGTTTTCCTTCCCACTGTCGCTAAATGCTTGCTTAGTATGAGGATTGTATCAACACAATGACACTAGTCAGTGTCTTGATGCAATCTGCTGGGTCCCTTATATAGGAAACTTTTTTACTGATTGGCTTATGAACTGAACTGTATTGGAATGTTTACTTTGTGAAGTGCCTTGAGACGACTCTTGTCGTGATCTGGCGCTATATAAATAAACTGAATTGAAATTGAATTGAATTTCACCGTGTTCGGGACAAGGTAGGTGTAAAAAGGATGGTGTAAAAACACCATTAATGGTGACAGACATAGCAGGAATGTAATATATAAAATTCCAAAAGAAGCCGTAATTAGGGGCAGAAAGTAAAAGTGCGTCACATAATCAATATGAATTTTCCACGCATTCCAAACATCTATGGTCCACACAAGGGACTTTCCTTGGATCAAATAATCATTACATTCATGGGAAGGTCGACCCTGAAGCTGTACAAGCCCCCCTAAAAAACTGACAAATATGGCTAGCATTTCTCTTGAGTGAGGGCAATATAAATATAAAACATACAATTTAAAAAATAATTTGCAACTTTGATCCCATGCAAATAATTAAAACATCTGTATGTTTGTAAAAGAAATTTTTCACAAAATTGCATCAAAGGTTTTTTAATCTACCTGATCTACTTCTCTATATCTGATATGAGTAAATAAAAATGTGCTTATATGTAATTACCATCAGAATTTTTATTTCAAAGCTGCAATACAACGTAAAAAGTAGATGTGCTCAGCAGGAATCCAGCTGGTAACTGGGAGGGGGGGTGGGGGGGGTGGGGGTGGAACCACAACACAGATCATTGTCAATGTCTAAAGTCTGCAGGAGCTACAGTGAATATCGAAATCCCCTCTCTTACAAGGGTTGTCTGGGATATTGTGTGATTTTACACATGCATGAGATCAAGAGAAATAAAGGTAGAAATATGGAGGGAGATCAGAGAACAGGGTCTTTACTGATTCACTGGTTTCCTGGAACATGACTCTGACTTTTGCTACAGTTCAAAGTGTGAAGTGAGGCGCAGAGGAGAAGGAAACACCAAATACAAAAGAAACAGATGTGTGTGCAGGCGTGCGTATGTGTGTGTATACATTTGTTTTGTAGACATTTGTTTTGAGCTGATTGTAAAAGAAGGTTCATTTGAGTTTAAACACAACCATCAAAAGAAGAATGTTTGACTTACATAAGAGCAAAGATTAATTAAAACTAATTGGTTTCTCAATTGATCACCTGATATCTTCCAAAAGCCCCGACTTCAAAGACAAGCAAGAACCTCCCTCTGGTGAGAGAGGTTTCACGCTGGGAGAACACTCTCTGACTGCCTTGGGGCATTTAGTCAGAGTAGAGGGCAGGACGGGTGCCTGACTGGAAATGATCAAGGGCAAACATGAAGACAATAGTGCAAAGACTCTGGAACAGGTGCCTTTGATGTGTTCACAAGTAGCGGCGCTGCATGTATAACTAATGATCTCCAGGACCTTCTCTGATTGGTTGGACACATGGAGACATAACTAATGTGGATATTATTGGCTCTAGAAGATTTTATTGTAAATTATTCTAGTCATTGCCACTTTTCATCCCCATCCTCACCATTTTTAATTTCTAGGTTTTTTCTTTTGTCTTCAATATGGAAATCGTTAGATGCTGATGCAGTTCAAAGGTCAGGCTTAACAAAGGTGGGTCCTGTCCCATGAGAGTCAAGCAAACACAAACTCATTTATCTCACTAAGTGACTCAGACAAGACTCTGGAGACCTATCAGGCTTGTCAGAAGAGCCTGACTGCTCCTGGCTTGACTGTCAATATGGATGTAGTTTCATATGTGAGCTATGTACCGGTGTAAGTACCGGATCTGCTTGGGGTGCCAGATCAGCTCCGGGTTCTGTGCTGACATGACATCACAATAGATGATTGGCTGAACGTAGGACTTACAGAAATTACGATGCCGCATTCGTAAAAGCTATGTTAGCACGTTGACACTGATGATTTTCATTGGTCTAAACAAATTTGCGGTTGTAGCCCTGTAGTCAATTGACAATTGACAGCTCTTGATTTAGATAAAATGGGGCAAAAATAAAAATAAAATAACTTTATTGAACAAATAGAAAGCAACATTTTGAATGAATGAATGAATGAATAAATTTATTTATCTAAGAACTAATGAAATATAAGAATTCCACACTTATACAAACAGAAATGGCTGCTAATTATGTAAATACATTTAAGATTTTTCACATAAAAGAACTGTTGTGTTTTTTGGCATTCTGGTGTTGGTTTAATGTAGCCTCAAGGAGGCCATGGATTTTCATCCTAATGAACTAAGTTACACTTTTAACTTACAGGTCATGTCAGTACGGTCAGGACACTCTGATAGCGTGTTGCAGGGACAAGTAATCTTTAATCTTGTCCTAACAGTTCCTAATTTATTCTGGAGCATATCATCAAGACATCAAGACTCCTGGCTGGCTCGCCATTATATGTAGCGTTAGGGCTATGGCTACACATTTATAAAGTGATCAATGAGATGTAATAATCCATATAAATATGCATCATCAATCTTATTGATCTTTGAATGTTAAATTAACATTACCTTAGGTTCTTTTTAACATCAGTGATCTGCACACTTCAGAATAATTCAGAGTCAAGAAAATAGTTATAAAACTACAATAACTACAGTAGTGTCACATTCTTTACAAAACAAAGACAATATGGTGTTTTATTAACAAATTACAGTTAAAGAACACATTTAGGCTGTAAGAAACAAGAATTTATTAGCAAAACTGCTAAACTCTTTCTAAAGACTTGTGTGAAAGCTGAGTAGGTTTGCTGTATTGTGACATCATTGGCAGGCACAGGACCCGAGCCGATCCGGTACACCAGTGTGTCGTAGTGAAGAGAGAGCTGAGCTAAAAGGCTTTCCCAACTTCTACCAACATTCTTCTAGTGTTTCTTGCTACTTTATTTTGAAATGTAAAGTCTGAAAAATGACCTGTGCTTCGCTCCTACCACAGTGTGGTAAATGCTGCTTATTTCAGCTGCTGTGACTTTCCCTCCCTGCAGTTCTTATCTTTTATTTCACTAAGAATGCCCTGCTTACAGGTAATCCTCCTGACATTTCAGTAGAACCTGGAAGTTGCTTTTCTATATTCTTCCACCATTTAGAGGCGTTAGATGATGATGGGTCAAAGTGTACTTGACCCACCTCACTGACTGGCATTAAACAAATTCCCTCTGTTACTGGAGTTTCCACTGAGTCCTTCAAAGACTTGTGATCTAAGTGCATTTTTGAAAAACTATATTTTGGAGGAACATCATCTCAACTTGAAGGACAATAGAGACACATGTTCAAGGTGATATGATTATTTATTACTGAAATACAGATACTTATCAGTGGATCTTTATGTTTATCATTTTACTTAGAGAGGTGACTGTAGGTGTGTAGGACGTTCAACAAAGTCACTAAACTCACTGAGGGTTAACTCATTCAAACCCACTCACACCACACATGCACTTTCTCACCAAATGAAAAATAGGCTGACAAAACACCTTCAGACAAGACAGAGTAGCACCATCCAGCAACACGGAGAATTTCAGACTAATAAAAAGGAAAGTGAGCGTTATCCACCACAAATGTTCCATTCATTGACTTGTGAGCACCAACGTTTCAGGAGTTACCTGGACTCCTAATTTGTCAGAACCTCCAGCGGTTGTAGCTGACACAAGCAGAAACACAAATACGTTTAAGCCTGAATCCTTCAGACAAAAAACAAAAAGTGGAAAAACCAGACAGCAGCTCACAGAAGACGGAGCACACAGCTTCCCAGAGGTTAAACAGAGCCCACGGCACTATTTCCTGATTGTGTGTCATTCCTATTAGATCCATGCCCCGCCCCCCACACATACTGGCTCCTCTCCAGTCTGAACTCTAAATCAAACATTATCCAGATCCTTTTCTTGTTGCAAATAAAATAAACAATGCACCAAAATGTTCCAAGTGATTTAATTGTGTTTGTCAGGTTTTCATGAAATGTTTATCCTAATCTTTTAATTTGAAATTGGAGATACTGGTGAAAAAAAAGCTGCACCAAAGCTATAAAAGCTAACATGCTAACCTTTTAATAAATTAAAGGCAGTTAAGATGTCTCCTAAATGTTGTGGATAAGTTTACAGCCCCATAAAGCATCTCCAGCTTTATTGCAGCCTTTGGAGTTGGAGCAGATTGTATGGTTCTGTGCTCAAGCCACTAACCCTACTATTTATATCTCCACTGAGCACACAGGAAAAGGAGACACCATTAAAACACTGCTGGAAGGATTTGACCCAGAGCTAGCATGAGTGCTAGTGGTGGCAGCAACCTTTCAGCTAAAATAAGGCATTTCATAGATGTGTTGAAAATAGAGGTAAAGAAAGTGATTGAAGAGCTGAGGGAGAGTGGTAAGGCCAGGATTATATACGCATCATGGGACTCAGACGTCAGGAGGAAAAGGAAAATCTTCTGTTCTTGACAGGTTCTGATGTAAAGATTTACCTTTACTTTTGTTTTTGTAACCAAAAAAATGACTTTTGAATTTTCAGAAAACACACTTGGATCAACTTATAGCATCTATTATCATCCATCTGTTTATTTTCTATGACCTGTTCAGGATCACTGGAAGTGCTTATCTCCAGTAATCAGAGGCTGGGTTCACCCTGGACCAGTCACCAGTTGAGTTCATCGTCTTCTAAAAGTTAAAAATCACAACGCAACTCATTCACTGCCATTGATGACTTTAGTTGTCAATTGCATTTTTTTACGGGGTGGGCGTCAGAACGAGCCCTCGCACCATGAGAATAAACATCACGTGTCTAAAGCAGATCTTCATCTGTGTATGTCACACGTCACATGATCAGGAAGCAGAAAATCAATGAATAAGGAGATCGTTTTGGGACGCTGCTGTGAAAAAAGTGATGTGCCAACCGGAAATGCTTCTGCAGCTCACGCTTCAACAACAGATTGTGAAAGAACGGATAACGCTAGAAATACGGCGATTCTTCCTGATGTAAGAAGTGAGTCTACTCTTTCTTTTGGTAGTTTTGGCGTTTACATGATCATAGAGCACAATGTTCTGTGACTCTTCAAAAAACAGTAAAAACACTCAAAAACGCTGGCAGTCAGGGGCTTTCTGATCAGAAAACGGCTGGCAGTGAATGAGTTAATTAATTTCAAATTCCAATTAAATACAAACAAGCACGTTTATGAGCAGAGACGATACTTGCAGTTTTTTGCATCTATTTTCATCTGCTTATCAAAAATCAGGTCAGACATAACAGAAACCCTGGCATCTCTCTCTCTTTAGTGACTTTCTCACTCTTCAGAGATCTCAAAGAGGTCAGAGTCGATAAACAATCCATTCAGTTCTGGGTTTTCTTGCAGTAGAGCATACTTGGTAAACCCTCAAGAGGTATCTTAATCACACTCCTGGACCACCTGACACCCTTCAATGAGGAGGAGCAGCGACTCCACTCCAAGTCCCTCTCAGATGATAGAACTTCTCACTTTATATGACTGAGCCCGCACACCCAATCAAGAGGTAGCACTAGACTTTTGTCTGGTTGAGAATATGACATCAGCCTTGGAGAAGCTGAAAGTCATCCTGGCAACTTCTACTTCAGCTGTAAAGAGTCCCAGTTCTTCACTTTTTGCAGCTGTGGTTAAAATTATCCAAACACCTTTTGGTTTTAAACTTTGGTAACTTAGTTGTTTCAGATACTTGAAAAACTAAGCTTTTAACCTGTAGCAAGACAAACTGAGATGATATAATCTTGTTTCTATGCTGGAGTTTTAGATAAAACACTATAGAGCTCCATCCTCTGGAAGGAGCTCAAATAGCTCCTTAGAGTCAAAAGAAGTCAGCTGAGATGGTTCAGACATCTGATTAGGATGCCCCCTGGCCACCTTCCTTTAGAGGTCTACCAGGCATATCCCACTAGGGAAGACCCAGCACTCCCTGGGGGCATTATATACTCTAAGGCCCGGGAACACCTCTGGATCTCCCAGGAGGAGCTGGAGACTGTTGCCAGGGAGATGGGTGTCTGCAATTCCGTGATAGCTTCACAACATGACATTGCTTATGCAAAGGATGGACAGATGATGGATGTCCCATGCCTGAATAATGTCAAGGTAGGTGGTGTGCTGAGGTATATCTGTGCTAAGATTGATTAGGCATTAAAGCTGTTGAAAGGTTGAAAATTATACCGGCCCCATTAGTTTTTCTAGATGATTACATTTAGCTAAATGTATGAATCCCTCCATCTTTCGTCATGAGAAACACATCTGAGGGAGTGGACCATGAGCTGGGTCTAAACGAGAATCTGATATTCTCAGCAGATGCTTTCACTCCGACTTTAACAACTCATCGACAACATCTTGCTTCCAATTATACAGAAAGCATTCCAAGGTGGGCGCGTCAGTTTTTATCACCTTGCTTGTTCATTGTTGTGAGAAAGGTTCAGGAAAAGTCCATTTACATTAAAGCAAGCCCACGTTTGCTCGTCCTTGTCTAAATGTGCTGCAGCGAGATGTAGCTGGTCATCTCATTTGTGTAATTGCATTTAAAAGCACGCTGCCTCCATTGGACGAGCAGAAACATAACGTCCCAATTTGCAGACTGTGGGCTTTCTGATGTGTGAACTAATAAGATAAGAGAGTTGCTGGCTGCAAATCAAAAGTGATATCACCTGATGGAGAAGATGTAACCTCCTGAGAGTTGTAAAACAAAAAATAAAATAAAAATCAAACACCACCGAGGCTAAATAGCAACGTTAGGATGTTGCACGCCAAACTACATTTGCAGAGATCAAAAAACTTTCAGACAAATAAAAGCCAAGCCGAGGTGAAGGTTAGCACTGCTGGATGGGACACATAGCCAAAAAATAAATACTAAAAGCAGAGCGAGAGTGTGAGGAGACAGGAGAGAGTGATGTGGAGAGCTGAGGTGGTAGGCCTTGGCGGGAAGGTTAAGTGAATTCCATCAGTGTGTTCTGTCTGAGGCAGAGCGCCCTGTGAAGGATCACACCACAACATGCTGTCCAGTTATCTGTCCAATGGGATTCTCACAGAAAACAGCAAGACAGGTTTTCATAGATGTCTAAACATCTTGAATGAAAATCATTTGAAGCTAGACCTGCGTGGAGATACGGGTGTTTCTACACACCTTAATGTGTCATTACTAAGGGTGGGACTCTAATTAATCTAATTAATTTGATGCTTTGTAATTAATTAATCTTGATTAATCACATTTTAATCGTTCAAATTTGCCCTGAAAGCAATTTTTTTAAATTAAAAATAATGAGACAGAGAATCAAACAATAGTCATTGACATTATTATTGTAATTTCTAATCTTTTAAATTATAGAAAAAATGCTTCTGAATTGTATTTCAATTCAAAACAGGAGAAAAAATATATATATATGTATATCACTGGCAAATATAGGACAGACCTAAAAGTACAATACTAGTTTAAGTACATTTTTGATAATGGTATTGTCTTTAAAATAATAATAATAATAATAATAAATAATAACAATAACAATAATATAATAATAATAACAATAATATAATAATAATAATAATAATAATAATAATAATAATAATAATAATAATAATATTAATAATAATAATAATAATAATAATAATAATAATAATAATGGGTTGATAGAATGTGTGCAATTTGGTTTGATTTAGCATCATTAGAGTCAGAAATGAAGGCAAAAACACATGAAGAGGAATTTCTGATCACTCATTTGATTGTAGTTCTAGTTGTGTTTGGAGCACATAGGAAAGGTTTACATGGTCTTGTAGCCAAGGATCTGAGCTTTCTTTAGAGGTGCAGCTTGACTATATTGATATTTAGGGCATGTGTTTTGCTGCTAAACTTCAACATCCCCCAATTGGGGGACCCTCGGGCTTAAAGGGTTAAATGTGTTAATTTTTTTAACGTGTTATTTTTTCTAATGAATTAATCATAATTAATGCGTTAAACTACCACCCCTAGTCATTACTAATCATTTCCCTCTAAACAGGCTGTCAATTATTCAGTTTTGAATTTAACTTAGATTTCAGCTCCACATGATAAAAAATATGATTGACCATTAAAATAATTATCAGGGCTCAAATCATGGGGGAGCTAGGGGGAGCCCAGCTCCCCCGAAATGGTGATGGGCTCCCCGGAAGCCCTCAAGCAAGGGTATGCCCGAAAATTTGAAACCATAAGGCACATTGAAAACATCTTCTCAGGTTCCACCTGTACATGTATGGTGAACCAGCAGGTTTGGACCGACCAAGAAGAAAATAACCCAGACAAGTCTCTCTGGATTCCAGCATGAACCTTCCAGGCTGTGTGGTCTGAAGGTGAAACGAGAAAACCCTTTCATATTACATCCACTATTTGAACTGAGACATGAGCCATTCATTGCCTTCCATCCATCTTTACAGTTCATTCATTACCGCAGCACACTCTATTAAACATGACGCATCGTGCCTGTTATTTACTCACTTTGCCTCTCTTTGTGGCTGATTGTCTGAGACAACTATCACCCTGCGAGCAATCTAAAGCCGATGATGGGACCGTTAACCCCAACAGCACATCTATCTGCTCTCTGCACAGCCAACTGTAGATAAACCAATTAATTCTGCTCTCCACAGCTTCGGGGAAACAGGCAAGTCTGGACCACCTGTGAATGTGCGGGAGTCTGGAGGCCAGTCCCCCAGTGAACGAACAGATGTAGCCTCCTGTAAAGAGGAGAAGAAGAAGTCCAACAAAAGCTTTTAACTAGTGACGGGCTTATGAAAGATGGTGATTTTAGTAATCCTGTTCCCATGGATCAGTATTCAGGTCAGCACATCATCACTGATAATAATAATGTCTTTTTATGTGACCTCACTGTGCTGCAGGGTTTGGATTGGAGTCAAACTAGAAAGGAAAGCGTATCCTTAAAGTGTTTAAATGCTTTAAAGGACAATAAATGAAAATGCTAGATTACTGCTGGTGGCATTTGACCAGAAAAAAGTGACTTCAAATCGATGCAGATATGAAGCAAAAGTTGTTCTCTAATTCTTTCTTTATCTTTCTAACACAAATGAAATGTTTGTGTTTATTACATGTTGTTTTTAAGTGAAGCAGAAGCATTCCTATTTGTTTAGGCTGATTGTGTTTGCTTCACTTTGCTATTATCAGAGCATCAGCTGTTTCTACCCTCACTTGATATGATTTGCATTCTCAAGTCTTTGAGTAAATAGTGGAACATTTCCATCTGAACTGGTGTTGAATATCAGGAGAATGAAAGAGGGATGTGGTTAAACGCTGGTCGTAAAAATAAAAACACGGGCTGTTTTTCTTCCATCCGTCAATCAAACCTGGAGCTAAACTGGCAGCAAACCAAATCATCCCTCCTTCCTCTCACTCCTGTTTCCAGTTTGATGAATGTGCACTTCAATTTCATTAAAAAGCTATTTCCTTGCATTTTTTTACTCTAAACAGGAAAATAAAAACAGCAAGTATGAGCTAGAGCACTTGAATCAGCCTAGCTGTGTCATGTTCAATCAGCAGCCTCCTTGTAGAGTTAGGGCCGGAGTCTTGAGCTGGGGTTGGTGTGAGAGCAGATCAAGCTCAGAGGAGTGAAGTGCCCGTAGTTTCTAATTACGCTCCTCACATTTTGGTGTTCATCTCTTCTTGACAAGCAGCAAATTGAACTGCTCCATTAGCTATGACTCAAGATTTCTAAAGTGATTTGAATCAAATGCATGATCAGAAACCAACATGTTTAATTTACAGAATATCACTTAAACTCTTAACTCTGCTGATGAAACTGCAGTCGCTCTGGGAAACCAGGACATAATGTGAAAATTGAGCGTATTTTGTAACCTGATGACATGTCGCTAAAGCTGAGATCTTTGCCTTCTAGCAACACTCTTTTCACTAGTGGTAAATTAAGCAACATTCTCTGGTGTTCCTGGAGACTCTGAACACGTGTGTTTTCCTTATTTCACTCATGGAGCTGTGCACCCTCCCCCATCCCAGAGCACTCTCAGGCAGCCCAGTCCAACACTCTGCCTTTCAGCTGCAGTCAGAGGACGAGATTTGATATCTTTACACCCAAACTGTAAATGAAGCACACATGTGGAGCCACGCCTGGCTGATCCAGTCCTAGCTAAGCTAAAATACTTAAAGAACTCTGTTGGGGGGGGCAACCTCCACTGGGGGTGTCCATTCTCGGAAAGGGGGCTTTCTGTTCGTCTAATATCCATAAGAGCAGGGGTGGGGATGAATGTGGGACTCCATGGCAGCAAGCGGACAGCTCTCCCTTGGTGTGTCAGTTGATGGCTTTCAGGGGGAGCCAGCCTAAAAGGGTGGTGGGCTCCCCCGTAGTTTGAACCCTGATAGTATCTCTTTAGGGTATCCTTTGCCAGTCTTAAACCCAGATTAAGTAGTGGGGATTGAAATTGTGAGATTAAAAAACAAGATTCAAAAGAAAAGAGTACATTTGGATGTCACTTTTGTCTGTCTTAATAATTCCTCTTTCCTATAGCACCCTTTACACTACACTAGCATGTCTAATAGTACAAAACAGGTGATGATGTTATTTAGCAACTTTTTGTGACTTTTAGGAAAGCCAAAAGCTACTTTTCTTATTGCGACATCAATACTAAATTAGAGTTCTCACACTTAATCTGCTGCACGTTCTCGATGTTGCAGACTTATTAACTTTGTCACATTTAATGAGTCTTCAAACCGCTGACTTCAATGTTTTTCTCAAAAAAGAAAATGTAGCAACTTTTCCTGGTACTATTGGAGATTTTTGGAGTTTCTGACGAGAGCTTCTGAACGAGCAGCGGGTGTTGCCATGGGCGCATCCCAAAGCACTCACAAGCAGCCCAGATTGCCGGAGATGCAGGAGATTTTAAGCCCTCAGCTTTCAGACTGTAAATGAATCACACACATGTGAATCCTGCGATGACTGATCCCTCCCTGGCTGACTCTTCACCTACTGTGAGTGTAATTTCCTAACTGAAAAGCTGGCAACACTACACATTCTAGACCTGAGTCATTTCTGAAGGACTGGTCTGTGAGCACACAGTAAAACTTCACCTATGGCTTTAAAAAGAACCAGATCAACACAAAACAAGCAGAAAACACCAATAAATGAAGAATTCATTCAGCACCGATGTCTGATGAATCATTTATGTCATTCCCCAACGAGCAGCAGAATTGTTGATTTGATAAATAATTTAAAAGAAATCCAGGATCAAATAGTTGGGAAATTAGCTGGAGATCCCTCTGATGAATTCACCTACACACACACACACACACACACACACACACACACACACACACACACACACACACACACACACACACACACACACACACACACATTCATACCCCACATTTAGAGACTGTGTGTGCAGTCTCTGCTGATCTTGATCTGGTCAGCCTCTTATCTAGTTTGGACTCTGGGTCAGTCCATTTCAATGGGATCAGACTGATTATGTGACTGCTACTGCAGCAGTAGAGGGCATGATTTGCTGGGTTTAGAAACCCGAGTGTCCTTTGATAACTGAACACATTGTTTTTATGAACTTAGAACACTGATTTTTGCAGGAGATTACTCAAAAGAAACCACTTAATGAAGTACTCCTAACTCTCTCACTCATCATCTTAACCACTTCTCTTCAGTAGAACCTCAGGGAGCTGGCGCCTAACTCCAGTGGTCATCGGGCGAGAGGCGAGTGACACCCTGGTCAGATCTCCCGTCCATTACAGAGACAAACCAGTCACACACTCACTCACACTAGACACAAATTACACCAATATGCATGATTTTGCCCTGTAGAAGGAACTTGGAGTCTTCATGAATGGGGAGTACCTGCTAACGCCATGCAGAAAGGAGGCATCAGAGACTCAAACCTGTGACCTTCATGCTGTGAGTGAACAGGGCTACCCACTGCACCACCACGCAGCCTGAGAGACTCTTTATGCTCAGTGAAACTTACGCTATTGTGAAGCTCCTTGCAAAAATAATTGTTGGGAAGTTTGAGGAATTTTGATAAACAGGAAACATAATAAGGTTTTGCACTTGCTACACCTGGGAGAAAAGCTCAGGTAACTGATCTGAGACAAAGTACAATGTTCCTTATTTATTTAAGGTGCTTTGATTTATTTATATCTTCTCATTTCCTTTGATGTACATACACATTTTCACAGCACGCCCCGTGTTTTCTAGAGCAGTACCCTGGGTCAGAATGATCACACCAACATCTTTTTCATCTTCTACTGATGGTGTGTTTTTGATTTCAGTATCTGAGCCAAGGGCTGTGCTGACAGTCTGACTCTGTCCCCGAACCTGCTTCAGCTGCCTCTCACGGCTCCCTGTGGACGGTTCAAAGATAGCTTTAAAAGAAACTCTGACCCCAGCTAAGGCACTGGTACACACACACACACACACACACACACACACACACACACACACACACACTGAGATGGAGAGATAAACTTTTAGCACACCAGGCAAGTTTCAGGTTTAGAAGACCAGAAACACCCAAACTCCAAACTGTTTTCTTTGGTTTTTACATTTTTTTCAGTCAGCTTCTCAAGTCCTATAATAAAAGAAAATGAATCTCTGTGAAAGTTTTAGTTTGATATTTTTTCAACGTTTGGGTAAAATAACCTAAAATGAAAAGCTGAGATGTTTGCTAAAATGCTGAAGCAGCCATGCCACACCACTAGGTGGCAATAGCATCTGTTCTGGGGAAAGATTTTCCTGGAACAAGTGCAGCTCATTTTATTTTTGACATCATGTAAACTGTTCATCACTTGGCTGGAGTTTAATCCCCGTTCACATATTCATCTTTTTTGATAATGTTTCCTAAAATTTCATCCCTAACGTGGAATTGTTCAAAAAAACACCAAAAACGGCCCAAAGACTGACTTTTGGGTTGAAGTTAGGGTAAAGTTTGTACTCCAGGGACATTTATGAGTCCAACGTCATGTTTCTGTCATATTCTTATTAATCTGCCACACAGATAAAAATGAAAACTTTGGAAAAGTCTTTGTAAAAATGTTTGAAAGAGTGTAAAAATGACTCAGAAAAACGTTCTTGGTCACGTCTGTGGTGGAATTAGGAGGATCTTCACTCATTTTCCTCTCAAAATGCTTTTCATTTGGATTCTGTTTTTTTGTTTTTTTAATGCTGCGTTCATTTGAGTTTAATCCACCATGTTGTTTTCTTTAGCTAACATGCAGCCTCTCACTTATTAGCTTCACCTGATATTTTAACCAATCGTTTACCTCAGCTTCAGCAGCCTCTGATGGAATCATCCTTGCGTGTTTGTTAAGAACCAAAAGGCTTCTTGTAGTCTGGAAACTAGAGGCCGTTCAGTGCGGCAGACAGAAAGAGCCGAGGGAGCTGGATGGGTCTGGACTGAGTGCAAGGTGAGCGGGCCGAGGGCCGACATGCCCGGGTGTCTGGTTAGATTAGGCTCTGGCTAAAAGTGAGTTGCAGGAGGTCAGTGAGAGGTGAACACATTAACTCCAGGGATGACGGAGCAACCCAGGAAAAGCAAGATGTCACAAATTGGACAAGCTGGGCATGCTCGGACTGTAGCCAGACATGAGGAGGTTCACTGATAACAGGTGCAAATGAATGTAGAAGAAGAGAAACCAGGCTGTTTGAGTTTTACCCTACAGGAAACGTTCTTCCATGAACTAAAAGAAAAGTGGAAACAGAACATTTCCTTCCTTAGAAAAACTCTTACTCATTTTTCTAAACGGACCTATTTATGAGTTAAACATTTTGATGAGATGAAATGAAAGTAGACAATAACATCATTTTACATTTGAATCTCATTTTTGAACTATTTTCATGTTTTTACATAAACAAATGCATATCCATGTCTCTAGAAAAGGTCAAAGGTCACAAACATCCAATGATAAACATTTATTAAATGTTCTTATAACTTATAAGAAATAACATCATAGGAACTGATCCTGTTCAACATTTAACAGCAGAACTTAATTAGTTTTAATGCCTCAACAAACAATTGTTTAAACGCGTCATAAACAGTAAATGTTTGGATTAATAGTTAGAGATTTAGGGCTCTAGTTTAAATTTCCCCTAAAATTTTGATTTCTAAAATTTTCCTGAAGTTTGCATTTTATGTTTTAATCACGACTTCACCTAAAAGTGTTTTATTATATTGTGGATTATTAGAATGTCAACAAATCATCAGAAAAGCAAACATTAGTTCATGAATATTTTAACTAGTTGAACAAAAATTCAACAAAGTATTAAAAGTTTTATTAAGAAGCTTAAAACTCGTTTAAATGATGCGATCCAACTAAACTTGTTCCTGTTCTGGTGCTGCTCTGTTATAAACCTGGATGCCTGCAGCTGACCTCTTCCACACCTTAATGTGCTGAATCAGCGCTTTACTAACACCACAAGTGGGTGGGGCTTTGGCCAGAATCCGGACCGGGTCGCATCAACCTCCACATCCATCTGTGGGTTTTCAGATGAATATACAGTAAAATATAAATCACAAAGGCCCCGGGCCTCGTGGCAACCTTGATGTAAATTATTCTAAAGGAAAGAAACAAAGTTATCTTTATTTCCCTTAAAATTTCCGGTTTTGGCCGTACAAGGTTTCTGCCCAGCAGCAATAATATTTAAATAAATAAATAAACAGACTTTTCACGTTTGGTCTCAGATTTCAGAGGGATTCTTTCTTTTATAGTTAGTGTATAAAACAGCTGAGAATGTGATCCAGTCTCCGTCTTTTACCAGCCAGACAGTTTTGACCCGTCAGGACAGAGAACATGTGTCCTGGAGTCTGGTACCAGATGCTTTAGGTCTCTGCAGATTTGGTTTGGCTTCAAAAGGTCTTTGGAGCTCGTATCAGGTGAGTGTTCGTACATATACACACGTATCTGTGATCTCTCCACACCTGTGTGCTGACTCATTGTTTTCGTTGGATTATATCTCCTTTTATCCCCCTCCACCACCTCTGTGTGTGTTTAGGAGCCATCAGAGGATTTGGTTTAGTCACTGGTAGAAGAAGCTGTGCGATGCTCAGAGGCTAGACAAACTACGTATTATTAGAAAAGCAGAGATTTATGGGCCAAAGTACGGTGCTGAGGGCTTAATAGACTGCAGATGTAGTGTGGTGGAAAACCTAGAAAACACATGCAGATCTGAACTTTTGACTCTGCACATGCAAAAAGCCTAAAATAGAAGATTATTTATGCTGGATGTGCTTTAGAACGCGTCTTATGTCATTTTACTGGAATTAAAACATGAAAACTGATAACTATCGTAACTGGAAAACAAAAATGGATGAAGCTAAAGTGTCAGGGCTTTTAGACTGGAGATAATTTACCATCAGTTATTACACTCCTTAAAGAACAAAAATAATTAAATAGAGGCTTTTATTTTGGAAAATATAAAAGATTATCTGTACAAAACTGTTTCGCTATGAGACAGAAAAGCATCAGGTCCCTGGAAGAAAGGGTCAGATGGAAAAAACATCTGGTTTTGGGTCAGAACTCGACCAGTTAAATGTTTCTTCTGGACATTTTTCCTGATTCACATTCACATGAAAGTCTGAGTGTGTTTGGTCTGAAGATGTTTTCCTAAGGATGTCCCTAAATGGACACCGTACACCAAACAAATTTACAAGATGTTCTAATTTTACCATCATTCAAAAATTCTGCGTAAGGTTTTCTCATTACATAAATGTTCGCTGAAGGCTAGAAGGCGTGCTGCGTTAAAGCAACCTCCAGTGGATAGAAGCAGCTGGAAATACTGAAACAGAAGAGCAAACATTTTTAATCAATGTTCTCTTTTGTTTATTTGGCTCAAAAATAACATCAAAATCATTGATGTTGCAGTTAATTAACACATTTTATTTATTCATCAACCCACTCCTGTTGCGTATGTCTCTTTTAATGTGACTGCAGCAACTTAGTCCTGCACCCTGTTTGATACCATACCTCGGTTTTATTTGTTCCAGGATTTATGCTGCAACAAAGATTCTAAGGGTAATTCAGACGTGACAGGAACACGTTTGGTTATCCATCAGAGCATGTGTTCAAAAGGTTGATAGATAAAAATTAGCAGAGGCAGATGGGAATGAAATCCCAAGTGATTTAGTAGTTTTCTGCCAAATCACAGAACAAGACAAAAATGACTTCAGGCTGTTAAAGAGAGGATAAACAGGCTGTTACAGCGTGTGTGTGTGTGTGTGTGTGTGTGTGTGTGTGTGTGTGTGTGTGTGTGTGTGTGTGTGTGTGTGTGTGTGTGTGTGTGTGTGTGTGTGTGTGTGTGTGTGTGTGTGTGTGTGTGTGCTCATCAGTTTTTATCTGAGCTCTTCACAAAATAAATGTTCAGGTTATTCCATCCAGTAACTGACTGGATTCTTACAGAACTCTATACCGTTGACCTGGGCAAACAAAGATGGCGGCTCAAAACTCCAGTTGACAATTTGCTAAAAAATACACAAAAATAAAATAAATCTCAATCGAAATGTAATCATTCTAAAGTTAGACTGATATTAACATCTACATAGTTTTAAAAACATATCTGAACTGTTTATATCCTTTCACTGAGTGGGATCCCTCCATTACACTGAATGTCAGATTAAAATAAAACTCACTTGAAGGTCTGTGGTTTGTTCATTACTCTCTCCATTAGGCCAAACTTGTAACTTCACAACCAGACCTGTACAGTAGGTGGTTAAGATATATAACAGGAACACTTTCCAACTCAAATGAACTAAACCTACACAAACAAACTCATGGCTTCATCATTTCCTCTACACGGGGATGTTATAACTACTCATTAAGCTGTAGAGAAAAAGCTTTTATATCTGTAGTTGGCTACTGACTAAAGACCAACTAAAATCTGCCCTCTAGTGCAGAAATGATTTAGAAGGAGATGCAGGGTCTTGTCCAGTAACATGACAAAACATTGAACTAAAACTAAAAATAGGAGCATTGCTACACATAAGACATGACTTGATAGACCAATAGAAACAGGCTGTCCTGCTCTGTAAGGGTTACTCCTGTCTCTGGTGGGAGGATGGGGAAGTCATGAACTAATGACTATTTTCCAAATGTGTTACGCTCCGGGAGCACATGGCTTAGTTTCTAGAAGCCTAAAAAATGTAGGAAAATGTGAAAATATCATTTTGGATACATATGTTTGTGCACCATATGCAACAACATTAAACATGACATGCATAGGCCTACATGTATTTTTATGTGTGTTTAGCAGGTGTAGCTAAACAGCTAGGTGTATCACTTTTCAGCAACAAACAAAAGAGATGATTGGTCTTAATCCTTGTAAATTCTGTTTTGAACCTACTAACATAGTTCAGTTTGATCTGGAACAAGACTACCTATGGTTGTTGAATCCCACTGTTTAGCCCAGAAAGTCTTCTAGGGTATGCATTTTCAAGCTTCTGACCCAACTTTGGCAGACTTGTGACCCCAATCATTACTGGCTAAACTATACAAACATGGGTAACTGCTAAATGAAAATAAAGGAATAATAAGAAAACAAACATTGTTTTATATCACTAGCAACCATTTATCACAAATATTTAGAAACTTTAGAGCTTTGTTCTTTGAGGCCCACAGTCACAAGACTCTTGGTCTGACGTTGAGTCATGGTTGGGGTGTTTCCACACACCTGCAGTGTTTAGTTCGTTTAGATTCATTTCCCCTGTTTGTGTAGTTGTTTTTTTTTTTTTTTTGCACAGGTGTTAAAACCTTTTAGGAGGTGGTCTTGGTGCATTTGTGAGTGAACTCCAGGGTGGTTCATTTATAGTGTGAACCTGCATGCAGGGCATGCCCTTCCATAGCCAGGCATGTTTCCATTCTGGGATGTGGTAGAACCTGCAAACTTTATTAGCTACTAGCTAGAAAAACAAGATATGTTGCCTTATTGATATTTGGAAAGTCACTATGGCCCAATCCCAGAACTCACACTGCGCCCTACGCCCTTCTGTGAAGTGCACTTAGAGGAGGGGCGCAGTAAGGCTTCGAGTGCGTAGTACACAAGTGTGCTGAATTGGGACAGGAATCAACCATGACACATGCTGGGATGCCGGTCGTTGTTTGTGCTACTTTTAAAAAAACCTTTATTAACAACTTTCAAACAAACAAAAGTTACATTCATTGCTGTTCACATTAAATCTTAGTCTAAAACATTCAGCGCATGAATAAATATCATTAATCGTCTTAAAATGAACTTCTGTCATTTGAAAATACATGTTTTCAGAAAAGGCACTTGAGCCATTGCTTCGCATTCTTCTCAAACTTTCCATGCAGCAATGGATTGTGGGCAAAGTGTTACGGGTGCAAACGGGACGTGGTCACCTTCCGCACTTGAGAATCGGGACACCCTACGCACTCGCACCCCTGGCCGGGAACGCGCAATGGAAGGGCGCAAGGGTGGAAGTGCGAGAATTGGAATTGGGCCTAGATCTATCAGCTAGCTCAGACTCCTTCCTGTTGTAACACCTGGTTGTCCCGCCCCTCAGACACATCCGACCAATCAGCAGACTGAACATTCTCGTGGTTTGTAGTAATTCTTTGTGGTGAACTTGCAGTTTTCTCAGTGCAAAAATAAACCAAACGACACAAAATGGCTTCAAGTAAATAAGACCATCAACCCATCTGGACTAGAATAAACTAACTGTAGGTGTGAAAACACTAAACGTCTAACTGCACCAAGCACTATAAAGCATTTCATCACCTCTGATAGGTGTGAGCCTTGGTAGCAGTAATGATGAGAGGAAGGTCATACCCAGTGAGTGGACATAGTTCTGTTTTTTATGCAAAAGGTTCTTTTATATTCTGGTGTCTAAAAGCAATAGCACTGTTTTTCTCCTAGAAGCCTAAGAATGACATTTTAATCAGATTCTAAGTGAAGTGTATGAAGCTTTAAACTTGACTCAGAACCTTTTGATTAATTCAGATTGTCTTCTTTCGTCTCCTTCACCGTCTCTTCTGATCTTTCTATGCATTACTTTCTGTCCCCTTTATGGCTTCCTAATGAGCGTTAAAGCTCATTGTGTATGAGTGGGAGGTGAAGTAAAAGCAGCCATGCTTTCAGATGACTAATGGATGTGCTGACACAGGCAGATGGAAGGTGGGGGTCGCGAGTTCAAAGAGACAAGAACAAAGGTTGACAGTAAAGATTCAGCGCTGATCTTTTTGTATTAAACAATATTTTCATCCACATATTTTGAAACTAATCATCATAAACCAGTTCCAAAATGTGTGACAGTCATGGACAAGCTAGACGACTGCAGGGGAGGACTGTTTGTCTCACAAAGACGGTCTTGGCTGGAACCCTGGGCTGGGTTTCTAACCCAACAGGAGTTAGGGAAAGCACCCTCAGCCAAGAAGTCACCAGGAAGCCGTCACTATCCATTTCACAATTAGAATATGCTGAGGGGGGAGTTGGGCTTTGCGTAGTCGGGGGTCCAAATGCCTGAACTCACACTTGTCTTCCAGTCAGTAAGGGGAGAGAAAGCATCAGGATAAGAGGATTAGCCCAAATCCTTGCTGATTTTTCTTTTTCTTTGGGTTAAAGAGGGCCTGATCGCAGCCAAATGCCCCAGCTGGCCGCCAAAAGAGCATTATGCAATCTCCCCCTGATTGTCTGGGGTTTGGGAGGCTTTTTGTTTCGCTGAAAGGCTTCTTGTTCAGAGATGAAATCCTAATGATACGGGACAGGCAACAGCGCGCTCTGGATCACCTCAGCCATGAAGATGAGCACTTCCAATGAAAACCTTGATGTTCTCCAAAGTCAAACCTCCATGACAGAGTACAATCAATTCATTCAAATGCACATGCACAATGTAAGCGCCTCTGGTGAAGCAGCAGAGCCAAGCATCTCCCAGCAGCAATGCCCGTCAGCCTCCATCCACTTAGAAGTGAACAAGCTGTTCTCTCCTCTTTACTTAGCCTCTACTCAACTCTCTGAAGCATTAAGGATGCTGGGAGAGAGGAGCATTAACCTTCATGTGTCTGAGTGTCTGCACTACATCTTGGCAGGGTAAAAAGGCCATCAGAGAAAATAAAAGGAAAAAAGTTCAAACCAAGCAGGAAAGCTGGAATTTTATGTGTCTGATGAACTTTGGAGACAAAAATATAGAAGTTTAGATACTGATGTTAAAATATAAATGTGAATGTTTTAAACTGAATAAACATGTAAATGAACAAAGGAAGCCCTCTAATACAATAGTGAAGCTAGGAGATCCTCTATACAACATTCATTTAAAGTGTGTGAGTCTATTTAACACGGATCATGGATCGGTGAGCAGGAAGAACCCAGATGGGAACATTTATAGGAATCTTATAAGGAACAGGCTCATCACGTCTTCATTCATTAGAACGTATAATGAGTATGCATTTCCTTTAGATACTGGCAATAAAAGAAAGTGAGATGATGAGTTTTTACATTTACAGCCTGTTGATTTACAAACTTTAGTTTTTCAAAAACGGTTTAATGCATTAGCTCTGTTCCCCCAGTGATTCACAATCAAGACGCTAATGTGGACTTCCTTTTTCCTGTTTAAAAGCCTTTCTCATATCAAAGCCATTAGTCCTCTGTAGTTTAATCTTTTATGGAGGGAAGGAGCTGCTGCAGGAGGAAGGGTTCTGACTAATGTAGAGGGCATTGAGCACTGGAGAGTTGAGTCAGGCAGCAAGTGTGTGAGCCAACACCAAACATAAATCAGCACAAGACGACCACCGGATCTTCACAAAATGTGTAATAAATACTCGCTCGCTCGCTCACTCGCTCACTCACTCACTCACTCACTCACTCACTAACTCACTCACTCACTCGCTCACTCACTCACTCACTCACTCGCTCGCTCGCTCACTCACTCACTCACTCACTCGCTCGCTCACTCACTCACTCACTCACTCACTCGCTCACTCGCTCACTCACTCGCTCACTCGCTCACTCACTCACTCACTCACTAACTCGCTCGCTCGCTCGCATCACTCGCTCACTCACTCGCTCGCTCGCTCACTCACTCACTCACTCACTCACTCACTCGCTCACTCGCTCACTCACTCACTCGCTCACTCACTAACTAACTCGCTAACTCGCTCGCTCACTCGCTCACTAACTCGCTCGCTCACTCACTCACTCACTCGCTCGCTCACTCACTCACTCGTGTTGCTGGGAGATGGTGCCTGACTCCAGCAGTCACTGGAACAGAGGCGGGGGACACCCTGGACGTCTCCGGTCCATCACAGGGACACACACACTGCTCCTAACTAAAACCAAATTTATGTGACATCGTTATATTTTTATTATTGGCCTTAGACAGTTATGCTTCTACCCACAGAGTTCCCTGTGTCCTCTTATTAACCAGTAGAGCTGGTAGAAACCCATTTAATCTTTTTATAAACTGTCCTCACTGATAAGTAGATTTAACTGAGAGATCAAAGCACTGTCACCAAATGTATTTGAACTCCTACGGTGCACTGAGCCTAGATCTAGATACGGCCCCAGTGAGTCGTAGCGGATGGCTGCTCATACTGAGCCAGGATCCTCTGGAGGTTTCTTCCTGTTAAAAGGGAGTTTTCCTTCCCACTGTCGCTACATGCTTGCTTAGTATGAGGATTGTATCAACACACAGTCAGTGTCTTGATGCAATCTGCTGGGTCCCTTATATAGGAAACTTTTTTACTGATTGGCTTAATGAACTGAACTGTATTGAAATGTTTACTTTGTGAAGAGCCTTGAGACGACTCTTGTCGTGATTTGGCGCTATAGAAATAAACTGAATTGAATTGAATTGAATTTGGTTTGTTTTCTTACTATTTTCTTTTGAAATCACTTTTCCTCTGTTGTCTGTTGCTCTTTTTTTGGGACTTGCATCTTTCGTATAGATGTAAAAATTTAAGATGCAACTAAATGTAATCGAATGCCTTATTTGACAAATGTGTATAAATATATGATTTAAAGGCCTGAGGGTACAGTCTGCGTCACTCACAATGATCGGTCACTTCAAAGAGCCGGCTCTATGAGCCGTTTCGTTTGCGACTGACACATCACTAGTGGAAGCTGTGAGGACGAGGCAGAATGCAAACTTCAAACTACATCAGCGTAATACTGAGACTGCAGGAGATGCTCTGACCCTCTTCCTCTTGAACCTGCTGCTGACCCTGTGCTCGCTACAACATTTTTGCAGACAAACTTCAGAATAATGAATGTGTGCATCACTAAAACGTCTCTGTCAGGAACATAAAATGAATATACATGCAAACAAATGCACTCATGCGTAGCTTTCAGTTCCCTCCTACACTACCACCTCCACAAAAGGACATTTATACTTGACTGTACACGCAGAGCCAGACTCACGTACAGAGACAACCTGCCTGTGTGCATCTTTTGCCAACAGTTATGTACACAAAGGCTCGTTTGTGTGCTGTATGTTATGTGCGTAAACACAATGTGCCATAAACACACCCACACAATATGTCACTTTACACACGCTGATGCACACACGTCTATAAATACTCCAAAAACTGGAATGAAAAAATAATCGGAGAGAATTTAGAATAAAATTTATATTTATTTATTCTGTTTATCGTTATTTTTCATCTTTTTATTAAAAGCAATGATTTCTTTATTTTGCAGACTCTCATCTAAAGTGGCTTATAAGTAACGTAACATGTATGTTTTTGGTCTGCAGGGAGGCATCAGCCGGGATTCAAACCCATGACCTCTTGCTGTGCAACAACAGTGCCACCATGCTCCGTAGTCACTCTGCTGTTGTGTTCTTGGAAAACAAACTTCACCCACCCTGTCAACGTATGATTGTGGTGGTCATGCCTGATTTATACTATAATAACTGTAAAGTGCTTTAGAAATCTAAGTCCTTATTATAATTTTATTAAAACAATTTCAATAAAAACATAAAATTCCAACAAACCCTAAAATAAATCAAGAACTGTCCTACTGCGTGGTGTGCAGTTGCTTTAACATTAATCCAGCTTTAGCCAACCTCTGTCATTTTATAAACATTTTTTATTCTGGTAATAAGCACAACCTCTGATAGAATCTCAGATACAGAGTAATAACCATTACTGTTAAAGTGTCTTCATGCGTAACAAGGTCATGTTTCTTTGTCGCCGCAGACTTAAATATAAAGTTAACTTTAACAGTGATATTTTCTGTTACTGCTTCCATTAGTAGCAGCATCTTTCAAATGCAGAGTGAAAATCTGCCTTTCATTCCAACAAAGACAAAGAGAATGGAACGGTGCCACACCACCTAGAGAGCAGAGGTATAATTAGAAGTTGTTGTCAAGGTAAAACTCTCAGTAACATGGCTGGAAAATGAAATGAGCAGATTCTTTCAAAGATTGAATAATGTTCAACACAATTTTCATAGACAAGTGATTCTTTTTGTTAAAGCTTTCCTTTTAAGGAGAAGTTGCAAATACAATTTCATTAATGGTTTAATGCATTCAGCCTGTTGTGATTCACAACGCTACATGACTTCAGTAGTTTTTTATTTCCTAAGAGCCATTAGGACATTTGTGCAGCAGATGGATCGTAAACATTCTGGAGCTCTAAAGATACCTTTGGACAAACTGGAGTAAATTGGGTTTCTCTACAACAGCCTAACGTCCAGACACTCAGCAGCTTTGACACAGGTAAACAGTGTAAAGTCAGAGTTTTGCTGAGGCCAAATGTTTTCATAATGACACAAATATCACAAAGTTTGATGCTTTAGTTTTTATAACAGCAGTTTACCCCTTTTTGCCATAAAAGATTATTGCAAAGCCTAGAATAACCATTTTTACTGCATTTATGAAGATGACTACACGGTGCCTAAGTGCAGCAGCACTAGGTCCATTTCTAAAGCTCCACCTGTGGGGATTAGGGCACCGCTGGAGCAGAGCTTATTCTGGAGTAGCAGCAGGCAGGTGAATTCCACCTGCAGCTGTGCTGAGGACACTTTAGAACAGTGGTGTCTAGTCCTGATCCTCAAGGGCCACCAGTCTGCTTATTTAAGAGGTTTCTCTGCTTTAACACACCTGATCTTAATAGTGAATGATTAACAGGTAACTTAACCCAATAATCAGGTGTTTTAGAGTACGAAAACAACTAAAACATGCTGGATTGCAGACTAGGGTTGGACTCCACTGCTTTAGCCTGAGATCAGTAATGAATAAAGAATGGTACCTAAACATCCTCCCAGAGGAACTCCTCCAACCATCCAACAACAGTTTGGTGATGAACAATGTCTGCTCCAGCATGATGGAGCACCAGGCCACAAGGGAAAAGTCAGAACTATGTGGATCAGGTCCACGTCCCCGAAACTCCACAGACCTTAATCCCATCGAGAACGTGTGGTCAATCCTCCAGAGGCAGGAGGACAAACAAGGATTGATGATGAAGAATGAGCTCCATCAGTCAGAATCTGGACCACAAACTGATTGACAGCATGTCAGGGTGAACTAGAGGTCTAGAAAAACAACGGATTCATTGTTTAATCAAATACTTATGATGTGTAATTGTAACTTCAGTAACCACTGAAACATCTGACAAATGACCTAAAATCAATTCTGAAAGCCATTTTTGGTGTTATCTCAAAGCTTTTGACCATGACTGTAAATCCTTAATAGATTAAACCAGTTAATCACACGAGTGTCTTTTATGTAGCAGACAACAGAGGCTCGAAGCTGTCTAGTGCATTCTTTTGGATTTTAGTCAAAGAAAATGTGTGATGATGTTGCAGATATTTGATTCTCCCTTCACCAAGAAACCTTATTAAATCTTCTTACTGTAGTCGTCTCATGAAAAGAGAGGACTTTTAGTTTTGCTCAGCTGTGAGTCGGAGTCATGTGGTTTAATTTGGTCAGGAAAGTGCCGGGTGACATGAATGAACATGAGAAGCAATCATAAGTCACTTAGACTGACTCAGGATGAAAAAAATGTTTAAAAAACACCTTGCTGCACTCGAATATAATTAAATTTCCTGTCAGGTGCTTTTGTGATTCCCACACTGTATTTACACAGCTGACAGCATTTAAATCAGTGTGTTACAAAAGAAAAACCTGGACAGAGAACAGCTAGTGATGTTTTCATTTGGTGCTGGTAGTCAAGGTGACGACAAGGGCCAGGCACTCCCTCAGCCGTGAAAACAGGGAGAGAAAAGAGACTAGGGCACATTTGGGAGCAAAGCCTCTTGGGAAAATAGTGTGTGTAGTTGAATTGTGACTGTTTCAGTCTCAGCCAGCCTCTCCATGCTTTCTGCCCAGGCCTCACAGCCAGCCATACATACATATATGCATGTGTACATGAGAGGAGCTGAGAGAGTGCTGGCATATGCTCGGGTCTAAGCAGCCATGTTGAGAAGAGTCCATCTACTATCCATGTTCATGTTTCAGTGCCGGTGGTGTCTGACCCTCTTCCCTCTGGCAGCAGGTGTGTGTGTGTGTGCGTGTGTGCATGCATGTGTGTGTGTGTTCTGCCTGACCCTGCACACTTTGAAGGTCCTCGTCCACCAGGCCAGCGTTTCCTCTGAGCTTGTTTTGATTCACTTCATCACTCAATAATTCTTTATTTCTTCATGCCAAGGCGGTGGATTTCAGCCTCTCACTCTGTTATTCCACATTACAACTACCCAGAGTCCCAGGCTGCATGAGCTATGGAGAGTAAACTCCATCTCATAGCTGCAGAGCTGCAGGTACTTGAAAACAGCACTGTACTGGGAGATTCTGCTCAATTCAGCCTCCATAAATCATAAAACACATGTTTGTCTTATCAGGTTTTGAGTTAAAGAACAAATAGATACATGTATGAAGTATTAAGGTTGACTATTGTTTTTTTGTGAAAATACAACATAAATTAAAAAACCCAACTTAACTTGCATTTTAATTTCTAAACCTTCAAATGAACAAAAACATGAGAAATGATATTTGTATAAGTTTTAAAATACAGTCTGACTAAAGCAAGACTCATTACAGTGACTGGTGTTGGAAGCTGGAAGATGAAAATGTTTTGGGTTGTTTAGGTGCGTTTCCTTGATCGCAACTTCCGGGTAAATCTGTGAGCGTGAAATTGACCAGGAGATCCGAAGCCCCGGTCCTCTTAAGCTGTCCTGTCTCCATATATATTAGGCTCTGTAAGGAATCTGAAGAAACGTCAGCACATCACGACCGCTGCGCAGTGAGTTACGTCATCGATCAGCGCAAAATGCATGAAAAGCAGTAAACAAAGATCAACACAATGGAGGAAGCAACAATAGTCAGCACGTTTATGTTGGCTATGTTGTTATATGCAGCGGTGGCTTACATCACCCGTCCCTCTAACAACTCGTGTTTTCCTACGGTTCCCGCCACATATATGCATTTCCTATTTCCTCCTGACTTTACATCTTTTCTGACTGAGTTACAACCAGCGTCTTCACTGGGCCTTTTATCAGGCCAATCCGAGTACCTCTGATCAGGTACTCAGAAGGTTCCGGAAAACAGCCGTTCGGCCGGCCCGGTCAAGTGAAGACAAGCGCATGTGGGGATTGTTCTGTAAATTTACCCCGAAGTTCCAATAAAGGAAACGCACCTATAGTTGTGAATTTAGTAACTAGGCTGTAGTTGTACAAAGACTTTTACAAATGCATGCTGGTAATCAACGAACCATTGGTTGATCAAATAGAATGTTAATGGACTTGTTTTCCTCACAACAAACACGAGTTTAGTTTTAGCACAAGTGGCCTTGATGACTGTGGGCTGGTCAGGGTCTCCATGAACCAGTGTGCTGAGATGTAGCTGGGTCAGCAGGAACCCAAGGTAGAGTTGGCCGTGCATGCTGGCATTGAAACTCCGCCACAACCCTCCATCACCGGTGAGTTAGTGTGGTGTTATCTAGCTGATGCCATCTGAGAGCCGTGCCAGGGACCCTCTGTTTTCTATTTTATGTTATTCTCTATCCTCATACTCTGGAACGGGTTTAGTTTCTATTGTGGAAGTCATAAAACTTTTTCACCGAGGCAATAAACAAAGTATTTTAATTGACAACAAACCAGAATCTGTTAGAACTGAGTGGTTTTAATGAAGAGATTTAACACATCAGAGCAAATCCTGCTGATACCAACAGCCCTCACAGAGCTGAACAACAGCACCCAGCATTTGTTTCCACTGATTGCTCTCTCTTTCACTCCCTTCTTGGCCAACTGTAAAATTGGAGTCCTATCAGCTAGTTTTTTCTGCAGCCAGCTGGGGACCTCACACAAGCAAGGTCAGTGTCTCCTAGTGATCATGGGTAAAGGATCTCAAGCGTTGCTCCTGCGTCCTCCACTCTGCCCTTAAATCATCCTTCATCAGCGGCTGGCTCTTCCCTCGGTGGAACATGTGATTTTCTCCTTTGCCAAATGACTTCATGGCTCAGCTCTCACTCTTCTCTCTTTTCTGCCTTTTCCAGAAGCTCTCTGGATCCGAACCATCCACTGATTTAGGACACGGCTTTACTGTTGATAGTGTCTCGCTAGATGTTACCTCTCTGGCACAAAGACGTGTTGGCTGGAAATTCAATAACTCTGCTAAATTTCCTTCAGAAAACACGCTCACACAAAGACACCTAGCGTGATAACTGCCCGCTGGAACGGAGCCTGAACTTTTACTCCTCCAAAAGCTTCAGAACAGGTTCTGGGCCCGTGTTAACGTGCTGAAACTGGACCGATATTTTCAGAACCTATATTTTGTGTCCAAATCAGGTGGCTTTGTTGAAAACAGATGCCCACTGTGGCAAGTTAAGAGAGTGGGAAGTGAACCAGAGGACTCCGCCATTGTTAAAGTTCCATAATGAGAACTGTCTGTTGGCAGAAGGCTGTAGTTGTGTATTCTTTAGAGACTTTAAATATAAACCTACAAATGAAAGAATATGAATAAGTTAAAAAGTCACTTTTATTTTTTCTTTTATTTATCCCAGAAAGACATTTATTTCCAAGGTCAATAAAGTAAAACATTTTTTATCTTTTTCTCACAAAAGAACAAAATTGTTCTGGCTTCTTTTCTTTAGAATTGGGAATGCTGTGTTGCTTTTGAGATTTTTTAGCCTACTTCATGTTGTCAAATGAGTTCTATTGAAGTGCTTTTTTTATTATTATTTCTACAGATCTGCCAGGTCTAATCAGGGCTGGATGTGGCTAGAGAAACCGAACCCAGCTGTCCTAATCATGTGGTTAACCACAGTTAATTCTGCATTTTGCAAACAAGGCATATTACTTATTCAAAGCACTTTGGATAGCTTTTCCTCCTAATCAATGGAATCATCATTTAAAAATTAAAATTGTGCATTTACTTGGGTTATCTTTGTCTGATAGTGAAAATCATTTGCTGATCTGAAACTTGTTACGTATTGAACACCTTTTAACAGAGCTTTAAACTCCAACACAGAGGGGTTATGACAGATTGAAGATCCTTGGATTGGAGAACATCATAAGCTTGGTTTCTTTTAGAATTCAACAGAACACCATTGGATTACTGGATACTAGCACACTTTTCCATCAAGATTGCTGATGTAGACGGTAAATAATAGTGGCCCGGGACCTGATCCCTGAGGAACACCTTTGGCTACTCAAAGGAAACTGGAAGCAACTCCTGTTTTTGAACACTAAATCTGTTTGAGATATAGTTTTAATTTATCCAACATGTTCTAGTAGTTTAACACTTATAAGTCTTAACCTTTAGTAGCGTCTGACCCACAGGATCAAAGATGAGGGTTGCACAGTATGACTAGTTGTCTAAATGCACTCAGGTTTAGTTTTAACCTTGAGATTGAAATTCAAAAAAATTTTTGCAGCTTTCTAACATTAAATCATTCATATGTATCACATTATATTGAACTAATAGTAATTATCAATCATTTAAACATTAAACAACTTTAAAAAAAAACACTGTAAAATTATGCATCTTTAAAAAATACTTAATCTCCACATGCGATAGAAAAATATAAAAATGTTTGCTGGCTTTTAATGTTTTACGACCCCGAGTCCAAACATTTCATTTAGCTTCCCCACAGCAATCTTAAAAGCACCATTCACCTCATTTCACCCCATAAATGTAGCCCCAAATGTTAGTAAAAGACACTAATTCTCCTTATGACCAACTAATGAAAAGTTATAAACTATGCCAAAGAGAAAACTCGTCTGTTGGATCAGGCCCACAGCTTCAGCTCATAAGCTCGTTCGATGGTCCCAGAGCATATTCTAACGACATCGTTAACGTGATAATGACCGTTGTTTTATGGTAATTATGCAGGCAGTATTATTCAAAGGCTCATTGTTCTGGTGACGGCCATCTCATAAATAAACTTTACGACGAGCTCTGTGTGACCACAAAACTGTTACTGATGATGGAATGATGGAGACTGCCAGAGTTTTGTTGTGTAGAATTGTGTGTGTGTGTGTGTGTGTGTGTGTGTGTGTGTGTGTGTGTGTGTGTGTGTGTGTGTGCGTGTGTGTGTGTGGTAGAAGAATGACACCTCCCTTGTCATAGATATTCAGATAAACTTGCTGAAGGATCTGGTTAGAACAGTCCACCTAACATTTTAACTAAACAAGTCACTGCCAACCAGTGCCAGACTGGGAACCTCTAGTACAGACGCCTGCAGACATAAGCCTTCTATAGGCTGTTGTTGCCTTTCAAGGACTCAACGTTATGTTGACCATTCCAGGTCAGCAATCTGAATAAGAGGACAATGAGCAGCAAATAGTTTCAGTTTAAATCCTTTTCAAATCCTATCAACATCCACTTGTTTTTTATTGAACAATACTCTGTGTTGGTATTATAATATCTGAAAGATGTTTTCAGTGGCTTTGACTCACTGGTCCAGCTGATCAAACACCATCAAACACATCACCTGCTTTCATTAGACTAAAACAACCACCTGTCATACGCAACCTCATGAATAAATCAACTCTCGTTTCATTACTGGAGCTGTTGTCAGTACTGTACCAAACAACCTGTGTGTGTGTGTGTGTGTGTGTGTGTGTGTGTGTGTGTGTGTGTGTGTGTGTGTGTGTGTGTGTGTGTGTGTGTGTGTGTGTGTTCTGTCAGCAGTTAAGTATTAAGAGGAAACATGCAGCAAGTACCAACCAGGACACTGAAGCAGTACCACATTCTGACACACACACACGCACACACACGCACACACACACGGGATGAATCAAACTAAAACTGGAATGAAACCACCAATCTGGCTTTGATCTAACCTGCTATGCTAACGTGTTTTTCCTCCTAACCTCAGATTTCCGGTTTTAAAAGGGTAAGGAATTTTATCAACAAAGACCGACACAAACTGGCTGACAAAGCAATTTTCCACTGAATCATGTTCAAATATGACATGCCTTTATTCACTAAAGTGCAATTAGCCTGTCCAAACCTCAATTTGAGCATTTTAGTTCAATGTTAAACCTCTTTTCTTCATATTTTTCAGCCCTCAGTGGGAATAGAACTAAAGAAACAGGATTAATGTGGATCACAGAATAACTGACAGACAGCTATTCTTGAGATTTTCAGGGTTATTTTTATTTTTGACTAAATTCATTTTTTGTCCTTTCTTTGCTCTTTGCAATTTAATCTCACTGTCCTCATTTGTTTAGGGTATATGGACACATTTTCAAAATGAACTCAGTAGATTTTAAATCAGCCACAACAGAAAATCCAAAGACCCGTATCTTAAACTAAAAACATAACAAGACTGGATTCAATTTTTGTGTTTTGAAAGTGTTAATAAAATGTAATTTTGCAAAATACTATATATACATATATATATATATATATATATATATATATATATATACACATATATATATATATATATATATATATATATATATATATATATATATATCAGAGTTCTATACTATTGACACAGTACCAATTTTATTTGCCTATTACTGTTATATTGTTATAGAGTTCCAACATAAAACCTGATATACTCACTCACTCTCCTTCTCCTGGTGCCTAACTCCAGCAGTTGTCAGGTGGGAAGTGGTGGACAGGTAAATGTATAGTTGTTATTTTAATAGTAACCAATAAAAAGTTATGTATTTACTATTAGATATTTAATATTATTTCAGGTTTTATAAGTTTAAAAAAGATGATCTTCTGATGTTTAAACCTTTTAAAATCACGTATAAAACTACAGCTGTGACCAAAGCGCTGTCCATAAAAAACAGAATATAAGAATACATAACAAAACAAATCGTTAAAACTAAATGATGATCATTTTAAATTGACTCCAAAAGTTCCCCATGTGTAGGCGTACATCTAATAATTACTTTTTGAGATTAAATCAGGTGGTTCATGACATATTTAGCTGTAAGTAACCAGCAGCAGCACTAAGATCTGATTTGTTACAGCAGGGAATCACTAATCCTGATACACTGGTAGAGGCTGTAGAGACAGACAGACAGACAGTTGGTGTGACAGGGTTAAGCACAGAAAAGAACAAGCAAAAGTAGATATGACCATCTTAAGCCTGAAAAACTTGTAATATGATAATATTACACTGGAACAATTAATACTGGTAATATAATGCTAGGAAACAGTTGAGTAAGACGTTAGTTGCCATTAAAGTCTTAAAAGCCAGAACAAGACACAAACCACAATTCTTCCAGTTAGTATTCAACTTTTGCACTCAAAGGCCAACCTCTACAGTACACTGTGTTCAGCCATGTTTACTACAATGACAATATATTCACTTTAGTCAGTTAATGGCCTTCAGAACACGGAGTCCAGCCACCTCACATGTTTATTGAAGAAAACTGCAAACACGTTACACAACAGTCCCTGCAGGCATGTGGTGTGCTTGGGTCTGCAGTGTGTGGTCTAAAGTCAGAGTGTCCTTTCAAATACCAACTTCTAAGAAGACTGTGAAATTGTAATAAAGTAAAAAGGAGAAGTGGAGGAGGACTAGAGTGTGTGAAAGGAGACGAGGTTTAGAGTCGGCCAGGCTCTTGGGCTACGAACGCTCTGCCAGTTATTGTTTCCTGTGGATATCCTCTCACAGTTTAGACAGTAGCAAATCCAGAAGGGACGCCATCTCTCTCACTTCCTCTCCTCAAGCTGTGGGCTGGTGCTGAGCACTCGTGCTTCTCCTCGCAGGAAATGAGAAACCTCTTCCAGATGGCTGAGCTCATGGCCCTGATCAGTCTCGTGATCTGGCTCCTATAGCTCTTCAACCGTACGCCACAAACACGCCTGTACGTGTGAACAACATGCATGTCACGCCATACTCATGTACCAGGTACTCACAGCACTGAAGACAACATGTTAATTCTTCACATGGCTGCATGTGTGCATGGTGGCTTTTTTCCTGGCTGAATTGTGGTCCGACC
>SSNS01000076.1:311711-356711 GCA_006937985.1 Aphyosemion australe
ACCTCCCCTACGCTCACCCCAGACTCCCGTCTACACCAGTGTGTGATTAGCGTGGCTGTAACTAAATATCAAACAGGAACCTTGAGATCAATAGTTCTAGATGAGAACTGTGGCCAACGTGGAACCTTAGCAGAACTTAGCATCTGAGTTTGGGACAAAGAATCAAGAACAACGTTTTTCTTTGTTGATGATGGGTGGTGCCTACAATCACTTCAGAAGCTGTTTCTATTAATAAAAGATGAGGTCATTAACTGGCACCACCCACAGACCTATTTTAGAAAGCCAGAAGTTGAAACCTGAACAAACAGCCGCCCCCCTAGTGGTTGGTTGCAGCACAGGTTTTAAACCCTAACCGCTTGTAAACTATGGGATGTTTTCCTGGTTAAAACATTAAAAACACACAAGGGAAAATATTTTCAAATGGTTTGCTCTTCACAGCATGCTCATACGTTCATTCTGAACATTTTAGCCGCTATTGTACATTTTTAAAACCACAATGATTGGGTGTAGGTATGGCCTTGTCCCATGTCCACTCATCTGTCCCTAACCATGTTCTGTCTAACGGCTAATGCAAGTGAAACCCCTATCAAACTACAAATGAAGACAGCATGCTTGATTCTGCAAGCTTTACATGTCAGGAGAAAAGATGAGCCCCTTGCATGGAGGATTTAAAGAGAGAGTAAATAAAAAGGAAAAGTGTGTGTGCTCTGTTCAGTCTGAGCATCAAAAACCGGTTTACTCAGTATTTCACGGCTCCTTGTGGAGCAGCAGAGTCTAAAGATCAGTGTTTGGTAACACAGCAGCAGATCCTCACGCCTTTGCCTTGTCTACTAACACTTTTTCCATTCAGTTACTCGAAAGCATCAGCAGCATTGATCTGAATCTGTGGCTGGAGTCCAGTTTAGTCACCTGAAAGAGAAAGTCAGGTCAGAGGTTTCAGGTCTCCTCAAGAAAAAAGCATCACAGCTTCTTCTTTATTCCACTGCTGTAAAATCCTGTTAATGCCTTATGGACATTAACCCTAAAAACCAGAGCAGGTAAATGAATTTAAACTGGAGAAGAAGCAATCTGGTGTCTGACTGCTGGCCGAAACAGCAAAACGGACCGGTTCAATATGTTACCCTATCACTCTTCTGTTACAATTTTAGGCAGAAACATTGAGATTCATTCAAAACAACCAAACTAATGCATACATTGTTATTCTAAATTATAATATTATACAGGTTTGTGAGAGCTAGATGCATTCTGATGCTTTCTCAGAGCCATTCCCATTATTTAAAAACCTAAAGATGCTTGTGCGACACAGATAAACACTCATACGTGTTCACAGATCAGTTACCTTTGGTGTCACATTTGCATACAGCTGATGCAACACAACGCCAAAGGAAAGACCAGTTTGCATCTGACAGATCGGTTTAAACAGGAATGTATTCCAAAATCTGGGAAAGAGATTACCGGGGATGAAGAAGGCAGCGAAGGAAATAATGACAGGATTTATGCAAAGCCTTAACGGTACACACATATAAAATCCTTTTTGCTAATGCATTAATTGTAAAAGGGTTGAAACTATTTAAAGGGACATGCTGGCCAGTATTTCTTTGTGAAAAGAAAAGGAAAATCTTACCATCTCCCTCGTTATAGCCGTCTGATTAGCCGCTGGAAAATCTGAGTTCACATCCTTCAGGTCCAAAAAGCCAACGGTTAGTCAAAGACGCCAACTTTACATCAGCTTTGTATTGCACGGTTCATTTGAGAGACGTACTAACCAGTCCCTGCCTGTCTTCACCCTGGTTGCTCCAGAAACGCGACATATTCCTGCTACTTGTGACATTTTTGCTTCTAAATAATCACAGAACTCTAAGTAAATGACCCTGTCATAGAAATATGACAATAAATGAATAATAATGAAATTTAGGAGATAACTGACTCCCTAACAGGCTCCAGGATGGTTGAAAAGACTATTTTTAGGCACGTTTCGTGTCTAGCTAGTTATGTTCCCCCATAAAAGGAGTTGGCAGTAACACCAGTGCACTACAGCCACGGTAACCCGAGCAGCGGAGTATCAAGGACCCACACATCACTGCATTAGTTATTGAGAAGAGTGACACATTGAGGCTCCTCATTCAAAGAAAGCAAAAGAAGAGAGAAAAAATAAAAGGATAACTCCTTGTTCCTGGACTGCTCTACAGTCTGCACTTCAACACAACGGTCCCAAAGGTGCAGAGCATACACAGGTAAATGTTTTTTTCATTCTCGCTTATGTACACACATATGTAGGATTTTTATATTTTTTTAGGTGGATAAATCTTATTTTTGGTTAACAATCTGTGGTTTCCATGCAAAGTCTCGGGTGGTCGTAGAGATCTTCACCTCTGAGTGAGATAGAAAAAATGAGTCATCCTGCTTTCACACAGACCCATCCTTGTGGAACAAGTCAGGAGACTTGTTTGGAGCTCCGCAGGATGGGATTATAGTCCAACCATGACCGGCTGAAGGACAGACATCTCCAGGTAGCACACAACAATAATACTGGAATAATGGAAAAAACTCAACTCTCACATAGTTCTGATGCAGGTCTGAAAGAATGACGGGTCAAATTTAGTTTTACTCAGGTGTGATGGGTTTAAACCTAAAAGATGAGGGACGTCATGTCACCAGTGATGACTGAAGTGTCAATCTCAAAGCCTGCATAACATTTTTTTAATCGTATTTTAGTTAAATCATAACCGGCCTACAGCTGAACAGTAGAGAAAACACTCCAACTACAATACCCAGAATGCACTGAGACAGGCAGCACGTCACACATTTCCTCCTGCAGAATGCACTGCTGCTTTGCCTTAGGGATGCTCCTGTTGCTGATTTAACTACGATGTTTGGATTCTGAAGCACAAATGGTAAATGGCCTGTATAGCGCCATCTAGGGTTCTACAACCCCCCAAGACGCTTCACAACACAATCAGTCATTCATCCATTCACTCACACATTCACGCGCTGGTGATGATGAGCTACAATGTAGCTACAGCTGCCCTGGGGCACACTGATGGAGGCGAGGCTGCCAAGCACAGGCACCACCAGTCCCTCCGACCACCACCAGCAGGCAAGGCAGGTTAAGTGTCTTGCCCAAGGACACGACGGCAGCAGTCTCTGCTGGAAGCCGGGATCGATCCTACAACCCTCCGATTACTGGACAACCCACCCTACCTCCTGGGCTACTGCTGCCCCTCTACACACTGCTGAAAAGTTTTGAGGTAAGGGATTTTTACAGATAAAAATGAACTTCCATTTGTATTTAGAATGGTCTGAGTTCATTAACTCAGCTGCCTTGAAAACTTTCCTCCTGTCTGAGTTGCTAACTTTCATCCTCATGGGAAACCTGACAACTTGATCTTACGCCACCTGACAGGGCAAGACTGCAAGGCCATTCATCTTCTCCCATCTTCCTTGTTTGATCCTTCAGCCCTGAGACTTCAAAGACTAAAGGCCGGTGGACTGTGGCGGGCCATTCGCCATGCCAAACTCACAGCTACAAAGGATCTGAAACACACCCCAGACACGAAACCTAAACAAACGAGGACACAGCCATATGGATCCTCCCAGAAACATGCTAATTTGATAATAATTTCTCTGTTTTGAAAAGCAGAAAGAAGCCAGTCGACAGCTGGCCGGCTCTCGTTTCTGCCAATTTAGGTTGAGTTCGGACTAAACTCAGCCATTTGCTGGCTTTTTACTTTCACGGGCAAGCTGTCCAGCACCGAATCTCCAGCATTATTCATACACTGCAACAATTAAAACATCAACAGGGAAGGAGAAAATATGTACATTATTCATATCTGTCCCCAAGGGAAACTGGCACTCAGAGCTAATGAGAGGAGGAAGCTTTGAAGTCATGGAGCCTTCAGTGAGGTGAATAGCATGAATTAAGCGCTGCCATCAGACACGTTTTGCTCCATACGACTAGCTTCTAGACAAAGTTTCTGTAGCCCTCAGTTGTCCGATTCCTCACATTTATTCAAAGATTCTAATAAGATGAAGTCTCCTCCACACCACGCTCCACAAGGTCGGTCTGGGATCCAAAGCAACACTTTATTAACTGGTAGGAAGCAGGCGACATTAACACACCATGAGGACAGGAACACAGGATAAACATGCTAAGTGGTGCAGAATGAATAAAATACTGTATCTGTAAGAGGAGGAGACGTCTGTTGGCGAGCAGCAGCTTTGCTAAACAGAGGAAGCTCTGCCAACCAGGATGACCCCTCTCTCCATCACTGCTGGTGTCCCCCGTACGGCCCTGTCCCACGCTGATACACTATCTGCCTAAACAGATGCACATTCAAGCCTGGCGGCGCTTCTATAGCCGGTACCCTGGTTTACTTTTAGCTGCCTGCTGATGTTTTGTCCGTCGTAGCGCTCCTTTTCACCCTCGTCTCCTTGAACAGGCACAGCGGCGAGACAACAAAGACCCACGCTGACCTCGCTGTTAAAGAGAAGCTGCTTGTTGATGAAAGGTCTGCGTGAGGCGAGACACAACACAGACATCCAGAGAGGGTAAAGATGCTCTAAGTGTTTGGCCTACCTCCACAGGGAGCTCTCCAACACCTTGGTTGAGTCAGCGTGGTAGTACTTGGTCAGGATCAGGATGACCTGCAGGAAAACAAGGTGGAGAGAAAATATATTGAGAAAGGCTGCAGAGATAAAAAAAAAATCAGCGATTACAAAAGGATTCTTAGGCTGACATCAGGACCAATGCACAACATGGACAGATGCATTGTGTAAATTTAGACCTTTTGTTCATTCCAACCATCAACCTTGTCAATGGTGTCTTTTTCAACCAGACATTCACCCCATGGTTGACTACGGTCAGCGATGAGTTTTCATGCCGTGTGCTGCGCCAGAGCTGTGCAGCGAGGACTCGCTCATGAAAGCAGCGGTTCGCTTAGGGACCATCAACAATTTCTAGTCATTTGAAAACGCATATAAGAAATTAAAATGATAAAAATCAACTCTCAGTTGTGTTACTGAACTAGACCAACAACAGACAACAGTTTTTAACATATTTCATACAATCTCATCGGTTTTATAAGTAATTTTATTAAAAATAGTTTTTATTCTTCAATAGCTTCCAGGTAAATTGATCAAAATACTCTAACCCTATTTTCAATGGTGTTACTAAGCTAAACCAATGAGACACACAGATTTTACCACATTTCACACGATTTGATCTTTTTCATTAAGATTTTCATAAAAAATTAAGTGATTTCTTACTAAGCTAGACCAGTGAGACACCACAGGTTTTACATATTTAATTGAAGGAGATCATTTTTATTAATATTTTTATGGAAACGTCTGTATTTTTCTTCAATAGCTTCCAGGTTTTGTGATCAAATGACTCAAAATCAATAGCGAGTCATGTTATTTAATTAGACCAATGAGACACAGATTTTAACAAATTTCATTGAGTCAGAATTTTTTTTCAAAAATTTAATAACAAATGACAAATTTGTCTTCAATAGCTTCAAAGTAATTTGATCAAATGGACCCCAAATCAATTCCCAGTCCATTCCTCTCACTCCAAAGGAATCCTGTCCGAAAAAGGGATCCATGTCATTATTGGTTGGTAGTTCCAATCTGCCGTCTGTGGGAATTGGTTTTGAGTATTTTTATCATTATCATATTTTTATTATTTATACGTTGAAATACGTTGCGTAAAAGCTGTTGTGCCGTTGGTCTAGTCTAGTAACAGAACTCAGATTTGATTTTGAATGATTTAATCAATTAAGCTGGAAGCTTTTGATTTTGTGTTTGTATGCGTTTTCAAATGACTAGAAATTTGTTGATGGTCCCTAAGCGAACCACTGCTTTCACGAGCAAGTCTTCAGAGCACAGCTAACCGCCGTCTCTCTCTGGCGTAGCGCACAGAATGAAAACTCATCACTGACCGTAGTGAACCATGGAGTGAATGTCTGTCTAATATCCAACGTCCAACTAACCTCACTGCGGTGCTTTTTCAGTGAGAAATTGGAGGTGTGGCATGAGAACGTCTGAAGGGTCACATATGTGGGTCTCACGCTCAATACGTGCATGTTAGCAGCCCCGAACAAGCTAAGAGTAGTTTAGCAGCTAGCTAACGCTCATCCTGAAGGTTGGGTCCAGTTTTCTAAAGAGGGTCATTCAGGAAGCTGTCAGGTCCAACAGGTCAGATGGTGATTATCAATGACTTGATGACTGAACTATGCTAACTAACATTAGCCAGTTGCATACCGCTCTCACCTTTACTCAACACAGGAAATAATGCTTTTACGATTCCCAAGCAGCAACAAATATCTATTTATTAAGCATCAACCCACTGGTTATTTTAGTCTTTTTATTTTCATCATATATTTTATGAAATGATCTGATTCAAAAGTAGTTTCTATACATGTTTTCTCAGCTGTTTCTCTTTTCACTCCACACAAAGAAGAAAAGCTTCAAAAACATTATTTAAATCATTAAAAAAACCATAAGAACCCAACATTGTCTTTGAATAATGAGACAATCATGAAGGAATTCCAATACTTGTCAATAGAATAAAGTAAATCCATTATTCATAGAAGTGAGACATCTTGCTTTGAGACTCCAGCCCTGTCTGCACAGGATCAGATGTGCTTGTCTTTCAAACATCTTAGAGCTGCTGTGCTTGACAGCAAGGTCTGTTGGGATTTACAATGCTATGGCAGGCCTGCCAATGGGTCAGGCAGCGCAGCGAGGCCCAGAGGTGTGATTGACAGCCTGGTAAGGAATTCTAGGTAGTAGAGCTCACAAAGAACCCGTGCTGGCCTTCAGGCTGAGGTGAGCTGATTGGCCGGGGGGTCCTGCCCTGAAGGCAGCTGCCAAAAGCAGGTTATTTTGAAGTTGGCTGCCTCAAGGAGTCAAGCAGCAGACTCTCTGTAATAAGGACGCTCCTGATGTATGCTAATGTGAGCATCGCCTACATTATCGTGATGCCTCCAGAGATGGTGCACCATCATGGCTTTTATTTCCAAGCTCCAGGCTTACCAGAATGTTTTGTGTCAGAACTGTGAAATAAAAGGCCAGTAAACAAGGGAGTTAACTTTTGGTTTGCTTTCGTGTGTGACAGGAGAAAAGCAGTGACCGTAAGGCTTCCAATGACACGGCTGCAGGCACAAATAGTTTCACAAACAAGTTTTCATCCCATCAGATAATCTGCATATAAAGTGAGCCTGAAGGTCTCTGATTAAGGCCACATGGCCTCGAGCATTCAGGCTGCAGATCATTATTAAACCTGTTTCTATGAGATTCCTCGTTGAATCGTTGAATTGAAAAGTAGATAAAAAATATACATTTTAACTAATACAATATACAATGTTACAATGCAGCTTTTAAACGTTGACTATTCAGAGTCCTGTCTAATATTATATGGTAAATTGGGTTGCCATACTAATGGGTGGTGGCTTTTCAAATAAGGGGTACATTTTAGTGCACAACACCTAATTAGCATGAACTTCAATGGATAATACATTAAGCTATTTAGTATTTTTTGTTTTATTGACTAAAGCATTTTTGCAAAACACATTTAAAATGCATTTGAAATATTGAAATCCAAACAGTAAATTTGTGGGTATTTTTTGAGTATTTTAGTATCCTGAAGCCCAAGGTGACTGCCCATCTTCCAGCTGTTGGTGAATTCATCTCTGCTACAGATTAAAGCCAAGCTTGCACTCTAAGATTGTTCATGAGTCAGGAAAGTCAACTTTCTATCATCATTTTACTGTCAATAATGTATTTTTTCGCTAACGAGTAATTAAGACAACCCTTCATATCTGAATTTGTGAGGGATCAATCATGTGAAGCTCTCTGAGTCATACAGCACGTAGGAAGTGCTTCTTGATTGGTTGCTGGCCTTTACTGACTCAACTGGTGTCTCTGAAAACTGGCTGTCCGCCTCTGCACAGCTGTCCTCCTTCTAATGAGACACTGGTGCAAAGCTTGACACTTTTCATGCAGGCAGAAAGTCCCTCGACAGAAGGATTAGATCTACCAGGCTACACTATTAGTGCCCATGCCTCCTGAGCCACTTTTGATTTCTGTGGTCCGGTCGGTTTAATCCTCCGTTCGAATGCAAAGCCATGTTGGTTCATGTCGTGCTGCTTGTTTTATTTGGAACCATTTCAGTTTTGACAAATGCTTGAGAAAATTCAAGTCTTGGTTATGGAAATAAAGTATTGGACATATGTAGCAGAACAGCTTGGTTGTGTAGGCCAATGAAGGTTTTAGGACAGAACGGACATGTATCCGATCCCAGATTTGGGTTGGGAACAGCCAGCTCTCCAAGATCAGTTTGATCTTTCTTCTGACACAGATTCTGAGAAGCAGCTTAAAGTAATTAGTTTATGAAAATGTCAATATTAGTGAGAATATACCTAATTTATTCATTTATTTGTTCAGTTCAGTGCATATTTTAGTAAAATTGGTCTACCCGTTGACCTGGAAGTCAAAGGGCTGAAGCAACTAGAGTTGACTAAAGTGGTTTACAGTCAAGCAAGGTAGCACCAGAGCACATTAAAGGTCCAGGTCAATAGAAGAAAGGTAAAATAGCAAGAAAATATGCATAAAAAGCACAACAGAGTAGATGATTAAGCACAACTGTATCACCACTGAAAGTTGTGTTAATCTGAGCTCTGAGCATCTATATGTGAGAGCAGCCACTGAAAAAGCCTGATCACTTTTAGACTTTAGTTTGGATCTTGGGACATTCAAGGAAAACTGACTGGTAAACAATAGTGCTCTTGCATATTTAAATAACAGTCTAGCATTTCTTGAAGGCATGCATATAACCTGCTGCAGCTCGAACTTTAAACTCAGACCCTAATAGTGAGTCCTATTAGTGTCTGACCTAGAGAATACCATTGTTCCTATGTGATCTGTGGAAGACGCACAGCGACGAACACACCAGGTTTCAGCACAAAATCTGTAAAACTGATAGGGATGGACCACTTTTGTGTTGGTTAAAATTGGCTAAGTTTAACTGTGGTTGCCATCTTGAATAACATCTTCCATTAAAATCCATCCAGTGGTTCATGGGGTGTTTGCTAACAAAACAGTTAATTCTAGCAGGTGATGACAAAGTTTAAAAACAAAAATCTCAGTCATTGATTATGAGCTATGGTGGCAATTTTGGATGGGTTTTACTCCCAATATGAATTAGTTGTTAATTAAATTTTCTGAGTCTCATTAAGATCTTTCTAGCTGTTTTTGAGATATGCTGCCAGTGAACACACACAAATACATACAAAAACATTTTCATCTCATTTTTTAGGCAGCATCTAATAATATAAAAGAAAAGGGTCATTAATGTAAGACTAAGAGTTCTACCTGGACATCAGTTCTTATGACAATAACCATTTCTCCCCATTTACTTGCATGTTGAGTTGGTCCAGTAGACCTCAACGTCTATCCTGTTGGAAATGATTTCTCCTACAATCTACTCAGCCATCAGTCACTGCCTGAGAGAGGCAATAGTTTTTATTTGGCAGTGACAAACAAAGCTACACTAGCAAAACTGCTGAGCAGCACATAAGCCAGATCCCTGTGTTGCCGTCATTGTACAGAACACCATGTTAAGACTTGGCAGCAGCCAGCTACAGCTCATTGAACTAAAGGGCAAATTTGGCACAGGCAAAAAAATCCCCTTCCTATTTCAGAAATACATTGCTTTGCCAGCCAGACATTTGTAATTCAATACAAACAAATCACAGCAGCATACTTTAAATCAACAGGCTTCTGAAAACATGTCACACGGAGGCGATGAAGGTCTGAGAGCTCATTACATCTGAGAGCAGTGACAAGCAAAAAGTCCCTGCATGCTCTTCAGATTTAGGCCATAACCACCACAGAAGTCTGTGATGGCCTCTGACTCAGTCATAAAGGAAGTTCTTAGCTGTAACCGTGTCTATAACCACATTGTGAGCCACTGTTGGTTTCCAGTTTGTAAGCAAGAAGACAACCACCCTAATGGACTTTATTGGGGAAAAGTCAACATGGTGGTCAAGACCCCTGGATGACACCACAGTGGGTCTACAAGAGACCCTATTGAGACTCAAACCCAAAGCCAAGTTGAGCTTCCGCTCAACAACCGCTGTTTGTCTCCATCACATTCCTACCAACTGGCCTTCAATGGAGCGCTATCATCCAGCTAATAAAGAGACAGAAGGACGGAATGTTAAAGGAACAAAATGGCTCGGGGGATGGGGGGTGGGAACAGACTCCAGGACGCAGTGGAACAAAAGACGGCATGGATTCATTTTTAAAGAAAAAACTGTACTCCATGTGTGACACATCCTGTTTTAAATGATAAATGACCTGCACTCGTATAACGCCTGTCTGAGTCAGAGGACTCCAAAGTGCTTTACACTACAATGAATCATTCATCCATTCACACTCTGGTGATGATGAGTTACCATGTAGCCACAGCTGCTCCGGGGTGCACTGACTGAGGCGAGGCCACCGAGCACCACCTGTAGGCAAGGTGATTCAAGTGTCTTGTCCAAGGACAACATGACTGAGGGAGCCTGGATTTGAACCTGCAACCCACCAATTAAAGGGCACACTCTTAACCCTTGAGCCATTGTCGCTTCTTCTTTTGGGACGGAGACATTTTCCAGAAAAAGATCACACACACAAGCAAATAACCACATACTGCATTGCAAGGAGGCTCGATTTTAGCTCATTTGTGTATTTTTCAAAAATATACTCATTAGATATTCTGCAGACATCAAAATAAATTTCACATCACTTAAATTAGAAAACGACATTTTGACATCATCCCATTTCCTACAATATTATTCCACAGTCTGCTGGGCATGAGAGCAAATAAATAATGCGTTTGCTAATTGCTAATGCTTATAAATTATCATTATTATTATAAAGTTACAAACGTGTAGTTAGTTATATATACCATTTTCCTTTTCAAGCACTTTGTTTTGTTTTTTTATGCAACTGTTTTCCTGTCCTGTCTGTCTCTTACATGCATCTCCTCTCAATCTTCTGGAAAAACTGCTGCCTGGCTTCTTCATTTTCAACTCATGAGTTAGGCTACTTTTGAAATTAGCAGATCAAAAAGATCTGTCAACCGCAAAAATAGCGGAATGTGCGCTGCACGGCTGTGCCAGTGAGGTGACCGAAGCACAGGACATGAGCTCTGCAGCAGCGGAGCAGCACAAATGAAAGACAGAAAGTATGAGCAAACATGAACGATCGTGTGTTAATTATGTTTTTGTTGGTGGCGCCACTTTGAGAAAGTTACTGCGGCCGTGTGCAGGACGCAGCTGCCTGGCGGAGCTCATCAGCTATCAGCGCTCTGACGCTCTCCATTCTCTTCATCCAAAAAAATATTCATGGTGCGCTGAGAGTCCAAATAAATAATGTAATATATTTTTGGATCTTTTCTCGGGCTCCCACTGGGTGTAAGTTGAGGGTTTCCAGGGGAGCCCATCACCCTTTCAGGGGAGCCGGGCTCCCTTTAGCTCCCCTGTAGTTCGAACCCTGCAAATGACCAGAATAAAATTCACTCAAGAAACTAACTGCTAAATATGAAGTTAGTTCAGTAATCCCGGACGAGCCCCCATTTGTTACCAACCCGGGTCATGTTAGTAACAAAAAGGACAGCTTACACAGCAAAGATTGATTACATTGCGTGTGGATTTCAAAAGTCCATTAAAGCTGAAGTATTTAAAAACAACAACTCAAAACCTGTTTTTACCCACGTTAGATGATGCCAGCCCAAAAGGGAGAGTACGGTAACCCCTCCTACTCATCGGCTATGTAAGCCATGTCCATGAAACACACTTCACAGCAATTAGCCGCCATTGTAGTGAACGGGTGTTTTTCCACCGGCTGCAAAGCATCACATTTTTCACGCGTCCCAAGTGTAGGGACACATTTCAAGTCCATTTTTATGCACTACGCTTCCAGAACACATCAAACTCTGCAGTTCAGGTCGGGTCAGACAGGAAGTCAACCACAAAGCAGTGTAAAACATCCAAGCCTCTGTGGCCGAGGTAAACAGAACAGAAAATAAACCATGCCGTCTTTCTCTTTGTTTGTTATCATGTGAACTTCCAAAATCACACGTGGTGTTGCAATTCTCCCGTGATTTCGTGACCTCACGAGACTAGCTGTGTGGAATGCTAGTCTTTTTGACATCTGAAATGCTCCCAGTTGGACGAGAGCTCGCGGGTAAAACGCATCAGTGGTGCAGCTAGGTCTTCAATAGACTTCCAAACTTCTCAGTAAAAGAAGTTCAGGCTCTTTAAATGTCTCTATTTGCACACACACACACACACACACACACACACACACACACAGTCAGTCACTTAAAATAAAGGGTGTAATTCATCCAAATAGTTCCCCATTAGCCCCCTCTTTCCCACTCACTGACCATGCTAATGATTCAGGATTGGTTGGTTACATCTGGTTGAAGACATTTTTAAGCTGAGACCAGACCACAGGGCTGCTTATGAGGCCATCCTGTGACCCTTGCTCTCGTTACGAGTTTAACAGTAGCCTGAGATTGCCACCATTCATTAAACTGTCTAAGCGGACAAGTGAGCAGGGCAATTACATGGAAGTTTGCCTCTCCACCCCCTCGTGCTGTGTTCAAACAAAAGGATCCCTGATCCTTTGCATTTACAAGCAACAGCACCTCTGCTCCCAAATAACTTTTTCTTTTGATTTTGAAACTAAATGTTAACATTATAATATGATGAATTGAAATCAAAAACCAAGCCATGCCTAGTCCAGCCACATTTATTACCTACTCAGACATTTATCACTAAAATCCTTCATCCTGGCCCATGCAGCCTCTGAAATGACACCTTATGAAGGAGTTAGAGTGAATGTCTATTTTAGAATTGTACCATTTGTAGAACCCTTTTAGAACCAAGCACACGTCTCTCCAGATTCTGTAGCTCAGACAGTCTTTCTACTCAGCAACTGAAAGGATGGCGGTTCAGCTGCACCTCAAATTGCGCCTGAAATCCTTTCTGGTGAATGAAAAGAAGTGACATCTGACTGTGTGATTAGATGAGTAATTTTTTCTCAAAACCTAAAACGAGCTGACATACAAGCGCAGACCATTTCCTGTACTCGCTCACCTGTCCTTTATTATCTCGCCCCTTTTCATTTGGAACATGCGTTTTGTTGTTGCCACGTTCTCTCTCTCTTTTTGATCTCCACGCTTCACAGCTTTAAGTCTCTGTGGTTTTCCTCTTCTTTTCAAGATCCCTCTGTTCTCTCATGAATATCTGGGCAATTGCTGTAATTGGGCTGTGATCAAACTGGCAGGCAGCTTTTCTAAAGGAGGAGCCTGGAACATTTAGAGCTGGCAATGCTCACACGTGTACATGTGCATCCTCCGTGTTTAGAAAAAAACATCACTGGATGCAAAAGCAACAGTGAGCTTTAGCAACACACATTACTGCACTTTTACCAAAATAAGACATCCTCAGAATAGATTTAAATTTGCTTTTTTGGTTCTAAAGTGATTTTCCTACAGCAACGAGCTCTCCCTCCACATGGAGCAACTGTTCCAGCGACTAAAACGGACCGAACGAACAGAACTGACTGAAATGAGTTGCTTAGATGTGATAATCCACTGCAGGGAGCCTGAGGCCTTTGGGATGTAGGGAAAAAAGTAGAGGGGGAGGATGAAAAAGTGATTAAGAGAAATGTGGGATATGGTAGAACACAGGAAGATAAAAGGAAATGCTGTGATACCTAGAGACAAATACAACATAAAAGGATGGAAGAGTAGAGAATGGATACGTCGAAGGTGGGAGACGGAGAGTTAAAAATAAAAGTCCAATGATTTGCTAAGAGAGAGACGGAAAGGTTTGGGTGGTATTGGAAAATGGGGACAGAAATCAATAAATCTATGGGACTGAGAAAAGCCTTCAGGCCCTTAGATCTATCCATGGATTTGAGTTTCTCACTGGGGAGAGAAGGTTCAGCTGAGACCTCTGAGACCAGGAGCCAGACTTAGCCTGGTCCTGATCCCTAGAGGACAGAAACGGACGGGGATTTGACCTTTTCCAACTTAAGATGGAATGTTTAATAAGATTCATTCATCCGCAGTATTCGACCAATTTCACTAAAAAAGATTGGTGCTTAGCTTCAGTTCACTTTGTATGTTATTGCATCTAACATAGAACTCCAAATTCTCTTCATATTTATGTGAAATACATATTTATAATGCTTTATTTCCCTAGAAAGAGTAAAATGTCTTTGGAAAAACAGCATGATTAGTCATTTAGCTTCAACTAAACTAGCCATGGAAACCCATTAAAAATAACCTATGTAATGCTGAATAACAGTAAAAACCATCCATTGAGTTTGATGACAACTCTCCATAGGTCTGTTACAGCAAGCAAAAACATTTTACACTTTTTTTGCACTTTACTAACAACAAAAATAACTTTAAATTTATTTTACTGGAACGCAGAAACCATAAACCTAAAGTATAATTTATGAAACACAGAGCATTGCAGAGGTAATGATTCCAACAGCCAGACATGAAATAGCAGAACACGAAAAATCAAAAATCAAAACAAGAGGAAAGAAGCCAGAGGAGTAAACATGATTATTGGATTATTCAGCTGGTAAACTCGAATAAAACGCTAATCTGGACCAGCTAAGGCAAAGTAAAAGGAACAGAACACAATGAAGACAGGAAGTACTTTCACTGTAAGACAGGAAGTAGTCAACAAAACACAAAAATGAATCAAAAACCAAATAAAGAACTGAACAAAATATCTCAACATAAACCTTATAAATGCCCACACTTAGAGTTTGTCTTTACTAAAATGTGAATTATGTTGGCTGAAATTTTATTTTGGAGCTAAAATACTAAAAACAAATTACAAAATACAATCTCTACAATTGGATTCTGTAAACACAGAAATATTTATGAGACTATGTTAGGGCTAGGCCAACGCCACATTCATGAGCACTGGGATTCCACAAGAGGAGCTGGAGAGGGATGTCTGGGTTTCCCCACCTCTGTGACTCAACACTGGGTAAGTGGTGGACAGTGAATGGATGGAAGTTTCATTCCTCCAAACAAATTCAGTATTCAGTGATTTTTAGGAGGAGGGATATTTACCCCGGCTGTTCCAGCTTATTTTCTCTAAAACACGTTGGGATAATCCTGATGACATCATGAAGGGGTGGTATGTCAGGACGCTCCTCTGAACCACGTCAGATGACTGGTGTCACAGTCCTCGTATAGCTGACATGTATATTTAGCTAAACTTGTCTTACTGACAGATTCCATGGGCTTTGCAGTAGCTGAGCCTGAAGGCCTTGCATAGCCTCTAGTCTATGGTCTGATTTCTGTTTATTATATTTAACTATCACCTGTGCTCTTTCAGCCCACATTTGCATGCAGCTCCTTTGAATTAGTCTTGGCAAACATTACTGTCATTGTGCTGGTAACAGAGTCTCCTGTCCTGGCCCAGCTTCATCCCCTTCAGTGGATACAGCTGCTCTCCACAGCTGAACAGCTGTCGCCTCGGTATTATCATAATCCCTCTCCCTCTCTTCCTGTTACCATCGCTCCTGTTGCTTCCTGGCACTGATTTTTAAAAGTCCTTTTCACTTTTAGCCGTGTCCCTTCCTTTAAATCACGGTGCCGCTGAATCCCACGTTAAACTCACCAACACAAAGACTTAAACCACACATCATTAACAAACCAAGCGCTTAGCGGCTGAGCGGTGGCTCAGATTGGTTTGTTGATGGGAGTTAAAGATGATTCGGAGCTCGTATTCCATGCTACATTAAACACAACAAAATACTTTAAAGGTCTGATTTGGGCAAATGTAGTCTGGGAGCTTCTCTAATTACAGGAATAAGATGCACGATTTAGCTGTGTAGATTATCATACAAACTGGATTAAAGTCTAGTTTATCCCACGTGTTTTGGAAAGAAAACTTGTCTAAATGAGCTGTAAAAATGTGCGAGTCGTTTGTTGTTTTGCATGTTTTCGTTTTGCTGACTCTCCAGGACATTGTAGGCCTTCGCTGCGACATTTTTCCACCTTGTCATTAGGTACAGTTATTTCATACGGCAGCGTTTTATTCCCCTGGAAACGAGGGTTATTAAAACACCACCAGTCAAAGCTGGCGGGACATATTATGGAAATTTTAGCACCGAATAGAAATAGCTTATCAACATAAAGCGTCGATGGAGAGAAAGCACATTTAAATACAACAAGCAACCGTGCCAGGACTTCAAAATAATCACATCTCAACCCAACTTCCCTTCAAATCCAGATTCTTCAAACCATAAAAGGTTCCCATCGATTTTCAGGAAGAAGCTGCTCTTTGATTGATTAAAGATTATTTGAGGATTTAGTCAATACCAATTGCTGATGGCAAGCACTTAACCTAAATGGATTAGTTTTACATCTGCACAGAGTTTCACCCCAATCAATGAGAGAACTGAAGATATTATTACAGCTACAGATGTAATAACGAGTGGTAAACAATGCAGAAAGCTCAGTTAGAGGTGAGATTTTTAAACTAAGGCATAGACGGACAGGTTACAACCAGCACTGTCATAACTGAGTCTTCTTAGAAAAAAGTTTTCAGTAGGGATGACCTAATCTGATCTCAAGTGTCAGATTCAACTTGAAGGTTTTATTTTTTTATCGTAATGCATCACTCTGCTCTGGATCTCTATTGTTGACTAAAGCCTAATTTATACTTCTCCGTCTGCATCAGTATGGAGACACGCAACGCCATCATCATCATTGCACGGGCTCTCCAACAGACTTGCAAGGACGGACAGAGTAAAGCCCACGGAGACCCCAAGCCTGTGACTGATCAGGACGCTGCTTCTTTTAACTTCATCAACAGCACCGCCATTACCCCTCCAACAAATAAAACGAGAGCCGAACACATCTAGCAGCAGACAGATTGAAGAACGTCTCGCGGAAAAAGTCAGACGATATGAAACGTTTATACAGAAGGAGTAGAAAGAGACGCAGTAAACATTTTATTCGTGTCAAGAATGACAGGAAATGAGAGTTTCGAGGTGGTGACTGCATGGAGACTTAGAGGACAAATGTGTCTGTGTTAAAAAGTCTCTGAAATACAAAAACACAATATAAACACACTAGAGATGTGATTGCATCGATGGCAGGATACCCCAGAAAAGCACTACGCCCTCTGCTGTCCTGGCGGAGAATTGCTTCACATACTGACTCACCAATGAAGAAGTGTAAAAGCAAAATGTCTCCATCAATATGTGTGCGTGTCAGTGCAAAGTTGCTGACAGAGAAATATTAATCAGGCTTTAAGCCTCCTTTCCACTGGACGTGAAAGCATCGTGAAACTTATGGAAAACGTACTTCACGACAATTAGCCGCTGTTCTAGTGGACGGTTTCGTTTCCACCTGCAGCAAAGTGTCACGTTTTGGACGCGTACCTGAAGCAAATGGATGCTATCATTGTGTTTCGAGTCTATGTTTTACGCGCTATGCTTCCAAAACACGTCAAACTCCACAGTTTAGATCGAGACAGACAGGAAGTCAAACACAGTCAGTGTAAAACATCCAGAAACTTTCAAAATAAAAGTCACGTGCAGCATGTCATTTCCTGTGTAGTCGATGTAAACAGAACAGAAAATAAGCCACAGACCTTTTTGGATCCATGCAGCTCTCTTTCTCCTTGCTTGTTATTGTGTGCACTTCTGAAATCACGCGTGGTGTTGCAATTCTCCCGTGATTTTGTGACGTCACGGGATCAGCTGTGTGGAACGCTTTTGCTCCCGTTTTGCGTCAGAATTGCTCCTGGTTGGAAGGTGGTTAAAACGCCTCTGTTACATGCTGCTGGGGCAGGTTCCATAAAAACCACTAGCCATTGGAAATGTGAGTAGTTTTAAAATATTGAGGTCATCACACCAACTGGAGTTCACGAGTCCTGGCCGTTAGCAGCACTATTCAGGTGATGTTTAACAAACACAGATCAGAGGTGGATGGAGAGCATCCACAGAGTTTATATAATCAGCTGGTGACCTGAATACACCTGTTTACAGGTGAACTTACACAAACCCTGTGATCTTTTCAGATAAAATAAGAAAACAATCCCTACACTGGGATCCTCTCATGTTAATTCACATGTACTGATTTGAACTATTTTAATGAAACTTTGGTTTCAAAAAGGCCAAATAATAAAAGAACTGGTATCAGCAGATACTTGGATACCTTAGTTATGGTACATGCATGGAATCCATTACACAACAGTACTGAGGTGTGTGAGCAGCTAAATGTCAACATATATAAAAATATGAACTAATGTGGTTAAATAAGGCAGACATGTTATAAAAACCCACCGTGATTTAGTATGCTAGGTTTAATAACACTGACATGAACACAGGGTGGACATAAGACAGCCTGTCTTGTTGTTGACACCTTTGGAAACACAACTAATACATGGATCCTTGACAGGTGTCCCCCTCCCCCAACTCAACTATCTCCTGGAGCACAGCCAGCAGACTTTTCAGACAGGAACCATCAGGTTGCTGTCAACATCTCTGTCAACTTGGACAGAGATGAGGAATCATCATGTATTTGGCAGCTTTCATCAAGAAAGGGATCGAAAACCTGAAAAGGTTCCTTAGAACTGATAAAGGTTTGAAGAACCAACCCGATGAGGAGCATGGAGCCACAGTAGAAGCTCCCATCACAAAAAGCTCCCTAGACCTGGAGCACAGATAAAGATAGTCGTTTACCTGTAAAGCATTGATGTAGTGTTGACTGGCTCATCTAACATATGTGAGAGACGATGCTGCATCTGATCCTGATACGTGTCCTTCCTGTTCCTCACTCTGTTCCTCTAGAAGGACAAACATTATTTGGAGTGTTGGAAGAATTTAGGAATAAACTTTTACCTGTTTCCCAGCATCTTTAAACCATAATGTGACTGGAAACACCAACCACAGGTGCCTAGGCAGGAAATCTGTTAATGCATCGGTCTTCCTGAAGGACAGAGTTGAGATTCCTGTAAAGTTTGGGAAAAGTTTCAGCAGTGGCACACATTGTGGCTTTGTGAGCTGAATAATCACATGAAAATGCAGACTGATGCTTTCAAACGGCACTGCTGACACTTTACAGCAGCAGAGAATTGAAAATAGGTTAATGTTGCCGTTGTTTCTCTGATAGGAGAACACTGGGTGGTTAGGAGTTGTACCTACCGCCGTTTGTCATTATAAACACAAACTCACTACTCACTGTCAGCACTAAATGCACTGGAGGCAGCACTTTCTGCACCAAGAAGAACAAGAAAAGGCATGTAAGCTACTGCATAAATTCCCATTTTGTTGCCCAGTTTGCTTATTTGGCTTTCTCTTCATATTTAATGTTTTCTGCTCTGTCATAAAACTTTGGATGAGTTTTGAGTTACCAGGTGTCCTCAGAGCTAAAGCAGAAAGGTATGCATCACTTGTCTGCAGCCCATGAGTGTGTGATCACGGAGCATTAAGGCTTTGATCCTGGGTCAGATGCACCACAGCATTGGACTTGGAGGCCTAGAAATGCACACTCAAACCTCAAACAGGTGTTGATAACGTTCTGGATGGTCGATGGTCAACTCAAAGAAGAAGAAAAAGAACAGAGTACTCTCCAACCATGAGTTAACACAATTTTTGTTTCCTTAAAGGCCCTAGGATTTTCACAGCGGTTCCTCAAAACAACAATTCTTGTTTGTGCTCCTCTGTTCATAGTTTAACTTGTTGTTTATTTGGCACCCCGTGCTGACTTGGAGTTCTATTATTGTTCATGTCAGGACAGACAGACTCTGGGCCAGACAGTCACCAGACATGCAGAAAGGCTCAAAGGCTGTGTGGATAAACCACAGGGCAGAGTGGACAATGGATTGGATATCATTTCTTAGGTTGTGATCTTATCAGTAAAAGTTGGAACATGAACATACTTTGTTTTTGTCTCTCTTGTGACAAACCAGATTAACACACTCATTACTGCAGATTAATCGCCCATCACTCACTCCTCTACTCATAAACACGATATTAAAATACTTTTCTACTTAAGCAGATACTCCCCCAGCCCAAAGGTAGCCTTCCTTTTACTGGTTTGGCTTGTGAAAAACAGCAGACAGCTCCTTTAAATTATCCAGCAAAATGAATGCCATTAGGGTGTTTTTATTCCCAAGGTGTCCCCCCATCAATATCCTGATAAAAGTTGTTTGTGCTTCCATTAACCCTGGAAAACTACTGTATCACTGTTGGTTTAAAGAAATCATCTCTCCTCAAACTGTCCAAAATGCAGCAGCTCATCATTAAATTTGTACTAAAAAGCAAAAGCAAACCTGCGTCTCTTGGCTTCTATCCGCTGGCCTTCTGTCACATTCAGGATCAATACTGAGATTTTACTGCTTGCTTTTAGAGTTTTAAGTGGTCTGGTCCCATTATACTTACGTGATCTAAACATCAACACACCAGTAAGAGCACGCTGGTCAACCAGCAACCCTCTCTTAGAAGGTGATCAAGCTGTTGAAGTGGCTGCTCTAATATGTGGAGTAACTTGCAGCCCAGGGAGACTGTTGAGGCTAATCTTTTGACTAACAGAGCATTAAACACACTTGTGTTTTCTGTCATGTTTTTTTATGCTTTACTTTGACTTTTGAAGAACGACCTTAGGTGAACTTTAGTTCAGGTACAGAAATACATTTGACATCAAATATGTGAGCTACTCCTGTCTGTGGTGGAAAATCAGATCTTTAGCTTTGCTCTGCATTTGAACCGAGCCCTGAGTAGGGATGGGTACCTTTGACATTTGAATCGATACGGTACCAATTCCCGGTACCTATGAATCGATACCAGTACTTCACGGTACCTATTTTCGATACTTTTGAGTGTTTAATAATTATTTAAATCTCATTTTTAATTAAAAATTTATTTTTTCTCAATATATAACCATATTTGATAAACATAACAATAAATAACATACAACTGTTTGTATTTTGTCATCGTAGTGTTGCACAAAATTCTTCAATATGAAAACCTTTAACCACAACTGTTTCTAAATGATGCAGAAACTAAAACCCAGCTCCATGTGCTCCTATTCCTCTCCTTTCCCCTCTGGACAAATTGTGTGATGGTGGGTCCTTGTAGTATTAGAAACTGCTGTCAACTAAATTTACTGTGTATCTTCATTCATTTTGCCGTTCTTTTTCAAACAGTTGATTTTTCCTACTCGGAAGTCGGAATTTCCGAGGAGGAAGTGAACGCACCATTAGCTGATAGCAATGTTAATGATAGCTAAAATATCAAGCTAACACTATCTTAAACATAAACGTTTATTTTGCTGCTGGAGCAGATTAAGATGATGATGCCTCACTTAGATCGTTGTCGCTGGTTTCATCATCACCCAATCACCCACTGCATTTAGTGAAGTGAAGCCAAACTTTATAGCGCGTTCGCTTTCTCCTAGTCAAAATTTCCAAGTTCCGAGGAGACAGCGAACGCACCATTAGCGGAACAGGAGCTAAAATATCAAGATAACGTTATGTTAAACAGTTTATTTACCTGCTGGAGCAGATTAAGACAATGATGCCTCACTTATATCATTGTTGCTGGTTTCTTCATCACCCAGATAGCCATCCCATTTAGTAAAGTGGACCCAAACTTTAGAGCTCTTCCTCTGTGCCATGCTGCTTGCTCTGTTTACAGCTTGCCTGCAGCGACTAGCGACTTTCCGCTCCGGTGAAACACTTCTCGAGGGGGGAACACATATCGACATAACACCGGCACTGCTGTCTATTTTGGCAAATTGCTGTCTCGCAAGTTCTAGTTAGGCCAGGTACCGAAACAAGGCACCGTTTCTTGTCACGTGAAACGGTGCTCGGTCGGTTCGACGGAATTCGGTCGGTGCCTTAAAAAGTACCGGTTCCGGTACCCATCCCTAGCCCTGAGTCCAACTCTGTTGTGCATAAGAGCCAAAAACAATCCCAGTACAAGTAGGTGTGTGTCTGCAAGGCTCTAGTAACGTGTGTGAGCAGACAAGGACAACGCCATAATGGACCATACTCTTCCATTCTGGAGAAGAAAAAACTCCAGACCTCACTCTTAACCTCCTCACCGTCTGCAAAGCCTCTCTGATACCTTTACCTATTACAGCTGTCTTGAGGGAGGCCATGTTAGCCAGAGACCCAGACCCTGACTGCTGTCACAAGCCATCAGCACTTTTTTGCTATTAATTTTACGTTCCACCCTCACACAGACACGCCTACGCACTTTCCATCCACCCTCTCCAGCCTCCTTCATCTCCATCCCTCCTGTGGCGGGACCCTGAGTTCTGGTCCTGCTTTAATGCCCTGTCACACTTCATTTGGCCTCTGCAAAGGAAGAGGGATGGAGTGTGATGTGGGTGCAGGGTAGAGCGCCACACAATCTCTATATGTTGCATGAACTGTTGGCTTGTACATGACCACAAGCAAATGAAGTCAGAGCCTTTTTCTGTTGCTGTTTGATGTTTTCCAAATCCTAAATGGATTTTGTTATTCTCTTAGAGACTGCCTCTTCCAAATTCCGTCTCTTTATAATTTTCTTTCAGGCCAAGGCCCCCCGGCAACTGAATGAGACGAGTGTTGAGGTCTAAACAAGTGAAGCAGTTGCTGCTACAAACACTGAAGGACAAAATTGTACGCTGAGATGTGGAAAACGCGCCGTCCTTCATGTCTGAATCAAAACAACGTCCTTCAGCAGTGAGTGAAAAGGATTTGAAGCCTGGTTTCCTTTGTTACGGTGCTAGGCCTTTGCTGGAAGACAGGTAGGTAGAGCTTCATTAAAGGCACAGGCCTCAGACATGAGACACCAAATATTAGGAGACATTTGTTAGAATGTTGTTTATTTTAGTAGGAGAAAACATGTTTGACTTTATGAAAAATATATATTTATAATAAAAAATACATAAGCTATTTTAGATTTGAGTCATTGTAGATACAAGGCTGCTGGCTTTGGAGCTAAATAATATTACCAAGCATGTTTAAATAGTTGTAGACACTAGTTTGGTTTTGAGATGGAATTTATTTAGATGTAATAAAGTAGAAGCTATTATTGTAAAGAGGTACTAACAAGTTAATTTGTTTAGTTTCCGCTCTAAACAGAGTCGGATATTCACAACAAAAGGACCTTTGTGCCAGTCCGGAGTGTGTTTCTGTGTGTGATTACCTAACCCTAGCCAAGGCCCAAGTGTTTCGCTACCATCTCAAAACAGATCCAGTCTTCATGACGGGTCGTGCATTTACTTCAGCTGTTATTTTACTAACCTTTAGCTTGCACTTTCTCTTCATTAGAGGTCAAGTCTGAAAGACACGTCTTAACGTGTCTGCAAAAATAACAATGTAATGCAAAGTTGAAGGTTCATTAAACACGAAACACTGAGTTTTAGAAAATAAGAGCTTAAGAAGTGTTGGGTTGATTCAGAAAGGCCATTTTGTTATTGAAGCCATCCTAAAACAGCTGCAGTCCACTATATGTCAAAGCAATTCATGCAAAAAGTTATTTTGGCAACATTATTAAGAAGTTCCTTCCTGCAGGACTTGACCCCTGGATTCACCTAAAGAGCCATATATTGCTGCTAGGGGTGTGCTTGTGCATAAAAATCCATGTAAATAACCATAACACATGGAGACTGGAGCTTTGGTCTTGGCTGCATTAAGACCAGCTGTGAGCCTTTCACTTCTGTCATAAACAACTTTAACAAACACATACAGGAAGTCACCTACAGTGGGTGAGAAGGTAATAATACCTGTCAACAGAGATAAATTCCAAAAGGGAAAAAACAATGAAATCTTAGAATGATTATGTTGGAATTTGGGTCCAAATGTTTTCATAGTGGTAGGTGTAAAATGTATGCACATGCATAGGTTTACAAGGACAGACGATCACCATCAGTCTAACAACAAGGACTAAACTGACGCAGACGAGATAAAAGTACAGGAAGCCTTTAAGTAAATGAAGTGACTCTGCCAGGCCTGAGCTGCTAGGCATTCACTTCTAGAGGAGCACTTCAGTTTGGGAACATCATGACTCTCTCTTGATTCGATCAGCAAATATCCACTTCAGGAGCTTAGAGACCGCTACGGGATGAACACTGAAGTGTTTGACAAAGTAAGCAAAGTTAAGAGACTCTACAGATGTAAGCGGCGCCAAGCCCTGACAGCCAGGATCACGCTGAGTGTTTCTGTTTAAACGGAGCAGCAGTGCACTGTGGGTAACTGAAGGAGACTGTGATGGTGCCCCAAGTCACAGATGATGTCATTCAAAACAAAATAAGTCTGTGACCATCCAGCTGTACCGACGCTTCTCTGATATTATTGAGCAGAGAACCTCTCACACCAGTGGTGTTCTGCTACTGGAGGACCCAGGGAAGTGCAGCGGATCAACGAGACTGACAACTGGATGGTCCAATGGTTGCTTTCAGTCCAAATCGTGTTATTGGCAGACGTTTTTAGACAAATGCAAAAGAACCACTTTAATATTTTTATAATATATTTATAGCTTTACTGTGTTAGAACGTTGTTAAGATGCATGAAAAAAATGTTTTAAGCTAATTTGTTTTCCAAATTTGCTATTGCAGCTTTAATACTTAGTACTTTTAGTGCCATGTGTCCCAGGCTATAAATAACTCATCCTGCAGCACATAAGTCAAAAGTGAATCCACAAATTTAATAAGATATTCAATCCACAAAACTAAAGTATAGCTTTTTTTAAATAGTTTACCCATTTTTGGTGTTACTGGGTCAGATCTAAGGTTGACAAACGACAACTTGAATACCACAGCTAGCAGGGACTGAAATTCAGCACACACACACACACACAAGTCAGTCCGATTGCATTCCCCACATGTCTTGTTGCTCTCGCTGGTTCCTGCACACAAACCACATGGCGCTATGACATTACGACAACTTTAAACCTCGCACAAGCTGCGAGGTGAACAGCAGATGCTCGCGCTCTTTTGGTGGTGTGGGAAATGTCAGCTCTGCAGATGGTGGCGGTTTTTTTATTTATTTATGTTGCAGGGTCCGGTTGCGACCTGTCCCCGTGGTGCTGTGCACCATCTCATCCATAAACATAGTGCTAGGCTGTTGATGTTGCGTTCAGCCTGGCAGGCTGCAGAAACAAGATGGCATGCTACTGTACAGGTCCCTTTATTATTCATCTCATCGCTGCTCTTTGTTTTGATGCAGCACAGATACAATAAAAAAAACACAAATGCCTCTGATCCAGAAAGAAAAAGTGCTTCATTTAGAATCAGTGAACATCTAAAAGGACCTTTTTGTCTTAAATACATTTATTGATGAGCATGCCTGCTGTTTCTCTTCTTTTGGAGAAACCTGGAGAGAAAACATTCCAGGCTTGTTTCTTCCACAGGTCTTTTGGTTGCTCTTTGTTCTCATATGTTGTCAGAGATCCTGCACACATGCACATGCACACACAACAACCACAGCGAAGCAAAGCTTCCTCTGGCATGACACAACCGTCCACACAGGTGTAATTACAGAGTGACAACTGGCCATATCTGCATTTCCTACAGCACTTATGATCTAAACGAGACCCGACCTCTCTGCAGGATGAATGAGTAATCAGTCACACATCACCCTCCTTTATATTATCTTCTATACTCCATAGCAGTCTAATTCAGCATCGTAGTGAAAGGCTGTCAAGGTCAGAGACCAGATATATGCTGATGTTGACAGAGGAATCTAATGCTGGGTCTGATGACGTGAAATAAAGCAGTGTTCATGTTCTGGGTGATGACAGCATTAACATGGGTAGACCAATGATATGACCTTTAAATACCGCTGATGGCACCCAACACTGCTGCAGCTTTTCTTTTTCCTTGTTTCCCAGTTAGGAAAGATTTCGTACTGGTAGAAATACAATCCAGTATGAATGGGTACCAACGGGTTATGTACCGGTTACATACGGGGTACCTACATGGTCTGTTCAGGTAAAGGGTACCACTGGGGGTACACTGAGGGTTTCTATGGAGCTGATACAGTTTATATAAGATGCTAGGTAAAGCTTACACACACTAACAGAGATGCAGGGTTACACGCTGGCACTGTTGCTGTGAAGCAAGAATGGCATATGTTTACATTCCAGAGTTAGCATGTTCTCCCCATGCATGTGAGGGTTTTAACCAGGTGCTCCACTTCCCTCCACAGACCAGGACATGCATGTTGGGTTAATGTTGCTGTGATAAAAGCATCTGTAGAGTGAATAATACATACCTCATACAGCCCTGCAGGTCAGTACTCCTACAGAGTATGACTGCATTCTCACATGGGTTCAGCCTTCAGGAAGAGCTGAAATTCACATCATTTAGAAGATATTACGAGAACATGCTTGCAAAGTGGAACGTGACAAAAAAAATTCAATAGTAGTTGTTCTTTTGTGGTTGTTTAGATCAGTGGTTCCTAAACTAGTCAGGTTCAGACCCACATAGTAATTGTGAAGACACGTGAGACCAGAAATCTCTGATTTAATGATACAAACAATTCAGAGCCTAAAGAAAACCCCTTCAGCTCAGATTCTCTTCTAGACATTTATGAGAATTTAGTTGAGGTTGTGTAATAATTCTGCCATAAATACAGCTTCAGCTATTGTTTTTCAGCTGTCTAGAAACCCAAGAGTTCATTTACTGAAATGTTTTTGTGCGAGAACCAAGGGTTCTGTTCTGTTAGGAACTGCAGAAACCTCTCCACAACCGCTGGTTCTAACAATGTTCAGCAACCGTTTTTTAATAATGACCCAGGGCTCAATCTCACAGTAAATGAGCTCATCACTGATGTCTCTTGGTGAATACATTTTGAATTTTTTCCACACAAAGCACCTCAAAAGTGTAAAGGACTGAAGATACAAGCAATTCTGTTTTAAAATCTGAATCTTTCATCTCAGTGGAAAGTCCTGCTTTACTTCTACACTAAAAGGCAGGGCGGTCTGAGGTGAAATTGGATCGACAGAAACGGCAAAGCATGAAGGAAGTGAAATGGGGAGCGGCCAGAGGGCCGAATGAAAAGTGACTGTGAGCCTGACAAAGACAGAAAGACCTACTAACCAGATGGGACAGGAGTGTGTGTGTGTATGCGTGCATGCGTGTGTGTGTGTGTGCGTGTGTGTGTGTGTGTGCGTGTGTGTGTGTGTGTGTGCGTGCGTGTGTGTGCGTGCGTGCGTGTGTGTGTGTGTGTGCGTGTGTGTGGAAGGGGGTGTAAAATCTCCGGTTTCTCAGGCGGGCTCTAACAGGAACAACCACATTACACAACATGTTTTTTAATTGAACCGCGAGCCTCGCCACATGACAGAGACTACCTGCTTTATAACACACTTGCCCTTCACCAGCTGGACACCAGCCCCTCACCACATTGCCTGTTCTGGTCCAGGGCCAGGTTAAGCCCTGTGCTGTTTAATTATTCTACCACAAGCAGCACACAAGTCTTCTGGAACGTGTGAATCTGTTGTGGAAAAGTCATGAAATTAGAGGCTTTTTAAATAAACACTTACAAAGATAACACAGCTATTTCTAAATGTGTTCAATAAATGTGGAATGTGTAAAAGACCAAGTAGCTATCTGTTATTAACCACTCTCTTTGGTTTTCATTTATTTCATAATAAAAAGCTGGATTGTGAGCTGCGTTCATAAAACTGGACTAAATCCAGCAAACATGACTACAGAACGAGCGACTCGCATCCCGGTCTGGTTGATGAAAATGGACTCAATCTTGTTTTCAAGGCCAAGGAATCAGAAATCTTCAGATCCGGGGAATTTGATGCCTTTCTTTCATTTTGGCAAGCATACGAATCCCTTTTAGTGTATTAACCTTACTTGATTAAACTGCTGTTTAGTCAAAATATTGTTGAACAAAAGCTCCAAAAAATCATTTTCATGTTTATTATATTTTAAAATTGTATTTTTGTGGCTCAATATCTGAACATATAGGAGCAAAGCTTATTTAACATCTGTAAAATATACTCAAGATGTGTTTTTATCCCATTCATTTACATGGAAGAAAACTTCCAGGGGTCAGAGGTCATCTGGTGGCTTCATCTATGTGTAGAATCAGAAGGTTTTATTGCCATATGTGTGAGCAAATTCACAACATTAGAACATTGCTGTGCAAAAATAAGAAATAAGCACAATAAAATAATAATTTAGAGCAACAATAATTAGGAAAACGACTTATATACAAGACAGCATAGGGACTGATCAGAGCAGAACAGACAGGTACAAACACAGCACAGGTCAGGTGACTGGAACAAAGGGGAGCAGTTCTAGGATTGTTATTCATGAGTCCAACTGCAGAGGGGAAGAAAGTGTTCTTGTGACGAGAGGTTCTGGTCCGAATGGATCGGAACCTCCTTCCAGATGGGAGCAAGTCAAAAAGACTTGTGTCCAGGGTGAGACGGGTCGGCTGTGATCCGACCTGCAGGATATTTAGTCAAGATAAGATGTCGTCACAGAAAAGAGAGGCCTTTCAGGAAGCTTGGATTTAAACGTTCTTCACAAAAACAAAATAAATACTAAAAATAATCTAAAAACATAGTAATGCTTCATAAAAATACCACTTTCAACGTTTCACAGGTGGAGTTTTCTGTCTAAGGAAGAGTGGATGGACGTCTGAGTGAGTGCTGGAAACAGGTGGGAAAGCTAAAATACGTAAATAACGTCAGCTGAACCAAAACACATGAAAATAATAAAACACTTCTTAGAAATGTCACGAAAAAACACAGGAGACACACGTCATGTTTTACATGAGTTTGGGAACATGTGGGAAATAAATCCTCAGATGACACACACACACACACACACACATAAATGTGTCACACAAGCTCACTGTGCTAGCCTCTGTTTGAGCATCTGCCAGCTTGGCAGCAAACACGTTTCTCCTGCATTCCTGCTAAATGACATAAGAGATGATTAGAGTGAGTGAGCGAGCGCTAGCTGGGATGGCATTAGTGAATTTCATAAGAGCGATGTTAGCTTTAATACTCGAGAGCAAAGCAGACAACATGACAGCAAACAGATTATTGTTATTAGTGACACGATTTAATGACTGCATTAGGCCTTTTTGAGGTTTGTTTTACTTCTAATGCACTCTGGGGCTATCATAGTGGAAATCAGAGGACCCTGATTTACACTATGTGAGAGGTTTACACACTAAATGTGTTTCTGCCTCTTTTAAAACTAATTTTCAATCTGTGATGTGAACCTGTGGTAATGTAAAAGTTTATAAAATAGTGTTTACATCCCTAAGTTAATAAACCAGAAACCAGCTCAAACACGACCAGGTCATGTTGCTGCAGATTATATTTGTTTTGTAACACTTTTGAATTTTCAATCATGTCGGTTACTTTAATGTGGAGCCAGTTAAAGCAAAGTGCACGTTACATTTCCTCTCGTTTGTCTGTGATGATACAGGAATTTATTCAGTAAAAGCTGTAAAAAGTTGAAAATTGCATTGGTGCTCGGTGAGATATCCTTGTGTGTTCTGATGAGCAGAAAACAGGATAAACCCAGAAAAAGCTTCAAACTGCAATATCCTGGAAACGTCCTAACCCCACTGGCGGTGGATCAGTCATTGTGTGAGTGAATTACACTCTGCGGCTTGTAGCTGTCATAATCTCCACAGAGGATGTTCAGTTTGAGTGGACACACATTTTTGGTTTCAGCACATAGTTTAATAAAACGGTACAAGGTAGCCCTGATTTAGCAGAATCTAAAGTCAACAACAATAAAAATCCTCATTTGATAGTTCGGAGCTGAAGGTGGCTAGCATCTCTGTGTCTCTCAGCACAGGTAGGGCTGAGTTTAGTTTATCGTACGCTGGTTGTGTTGTAGAGATATACACACGTGACATGTTTCTGCCGCTAAGATCCCTCAGACTGACTTTCTCTCTGGCTTCCAGGACTCTCCACTTGCTGAGATTTCCAGAATTGTTGTGGCTCAGGGCTAAGAGCTCCGCTCTCGTTCCAGCATGACATTCCAGAACAAACCGAGGAGGTTCTCTCTCTGCAGGGCGATGATATGGTCTCACCCTGCCTTCTCCCACAGCACCACCGCGTAATGTGGGAGAAAGCCAAACCGGTCCGAGGCTTCTGCATCTGGGAGCGACTGTTTGATTCAGATTAGCTGAAGCCTGCTTGCAATTACCTATCACTGGCCTGAAGTGCAAAGCAGGAGATGGTTGCTTCGGCTCATAATCTGCTGTCTAACGGCTGTGACCAGGCTTTGGCGTCCACATGGCTGCGGATTAACAAAATTATCCGACTATTCTTCCTGTCTTTGTTTTCTTTTCCCCCCACAAACATCCTGGCAGTGAGATGGGGGCAAAGCAGAAGAGAGACTATAAAATACATGAGAGAAAAAGTAGATTAGAGAAAACATAAATGTTACGGCTGGAGAATGGTACGGTAAATGAGGCTGAATGGAAAGAGGAGGGAACATACTGGGAGAAAAGCATAAAGTAATGGGACCATCCCAGTTTGCCCCCTTCTCCCTCTCCATGTCCCCCATCGGAGGTCCTCTCCCCTCTAATCCGCTAATCTGACACTTCCAGAGGCCAGACACGCTCGCATTAGACATTCATATTGACGTGTGCGCCTGAATGAGCTCACACACACACACTCACACACACACACACACACACACACACGCACACACACACACACACACACTCACACACACACACACACACACACACACACACACACAAGAGACTGAATGCCAACATTAATCAAATAGACTGAAGGCACACATAATTACACATAAAAACAAACACACGAACACCAAATTAGCATCTACACACAAAATGCAAATGACCATTTCTGCACAGCACAGATGTGTGTGTGTGTGTGTGTGTGTGTGTGTGTGTGTGTGTGTGTGTGTGTGTGTGTGTGTGTGTGTGTGTGTGTGTGTGTGTGTGTGTGTGTGTGTGTGTGTGTGTGTGTGTGTGTGTGTGTGTGTGTGTGTGTGTGTGTGTGTTGTGTGTGTGTGTGTGTGTGTGCACCTACACGACGTGGGTTAAACAAGGCGAGCTGGTCTGGAGTGTGTAATTTGCAACAAACGGCTCCCACTCAAATTACAGGTGCCTGCAGTATGGAATGTGAGTCTAAGTGGGCCCATTAGACCCAAATTGGACTAATTCAATCCACAGATCTAATTCTGTAATGCGACTGCGAGGTTGTTGGAAGCTGTTGTGGAATTCAGCGGGGCTCGTTTGGAGCCGAGTTCAGGTTCAACCGGATGGTACTCGTTGAAATTCGAAGGTGTGATGTGTTGATGTGGAGGTTAATGTGGGGAGAAGGGCTGAGGCGTGGTTTCACTGCTGAAGATCACATGTAGGCAGGTCACTATAGTCCACGTCCATTTAGTTTATCACTGAAGAGGCGGGAGCTTCAGTCTGAACAGCTACACGAGTCAGGGACTGCAGTGAATTTAAAGCGTTCCTTGAATAAATGTGGATCACCTGCTGTCTTTGTTGTCTGCTGTGATGGTGGCTCACAGGTTAAGAGTTCACCATAACCAGTGGGTTGCTGCTTCGAACACAGACTCACCATGTGTATGAATGGGTGTAAAGTGCTTTGGAGTCCTGTGACTTATTAAAATTGTGAAAAAGTGCATTTACTATAATCTCTTAAGTGTCTTATAATAATGCATTTTCCTACACCTGAAAACATTAAAATCTAAAAACATCTTGCTGGTTCCAGTGTGTGAAAGTGGTGTGCAGCCCATGTGTGTTTATGTCTCATATGCATCCATGCATGACTTTAAAAGGTCATCTTTAACCGGGCTGTGGCTGCCACAGTCAGACTGAGAGCAGCTCTCTACACTTCCTCTCCACATTAGCACAACAATAAAGAAGCCCACATGCTCATCTCCTCCTCCCGCTGCAATAATCACTTATTTACCTCCCTCAGCAGGCCTGCTTCCTGACCTTGAACGCCGCTGTACGCCGGTGTGCTTAAGTGTGCGTGAATGAAGAGAGTCTTTCTGTTGCCCTCTGTCTTTGTGTGAGCCTGTCTGTACTGCACCAGCCATGTGTGTGTGCGTGTGTGTGTGTGTGTGTGTGCGTGCGTGCGTGCGTGCGTGCGTGCGTGCGTGCGTGTGTGTGCGTGCGTGCGCACATCCAGCCCAGCCCTGTAAGGGCTGCCATCACATCTTTAGATATGCCTCCCCAACCCCCACATGAACACACACACACACACACACACACACACACACACACACACGAGGACAAAAAGCAAGAGGAGAGGAGAAGAAAAACAAGTGAAAGAGGACAAAAACAACTTGCCAGAAATGAGGCAGGCGGTAGATCGGGCCTGTTCCGATTGGCTGAGCAGCGGTTGAAGGTTATCCCAACTAACAAACATATCACGCCAGCCATGGAAGCTCACACACATACACACGGCGAGTACACACCCATACTGCCTTTTGTGGCAAGACAATAGAGTGTAACATTCAATACTGAGCCAGCGAAACACAAGGTGCAACAAACAGAGTGAGCTCCTGATGTTGACCGTGTCACCAAGGGAGCCGAGCGGCTCAGGGGTTCATCTCACAGGTAAATGGAACCAACAGTTCTGCAGAAGCACCGGCATGAAGAAATAGTCTTAAACTGTCATGCAACAGCATTTATTGACAGATTGTTCAAATATTTGCAGCATTTATACAGTGATGTGAGGAAGTGTGTCCCCTAACAGATAACGCCTGCTGTTGCTTTTTAAATCAAACAATTTAGTAGAATGTCAATGTTATACTGTAAGTTTAAAAAATGCTGACTTTGTCATTTGATTTCATTCATTAAGAGACTAAAGCTAACAAAGTCAACTGGTCGTGTGAAAAAGTAATCAGCCCTTGTTAAATCAGTAGCTCAGCAGCTGATACACACCAAACGTTGACCTCTACAGCAAACCATGAGAGCCAGCGAGAAGAGTGGAGGTCTCAGACAGAATTCCCACCTGAGCCTAAACAAAGGCTAATTCTAATCCTAACTGAGGAATCTCAGATGTGACTGATCCCAAGACCCACTTCTGCTGTGTGTACACCACAGATACAAACACCAGGAGGGATCATTGGACATTTATGAACAACTCTGTTCTTTCTCTATCTCCAAACACTGATGTGGAGTGCAGCTATTCTATCACACACTTGACTGCAGCCAGCAGTCACAGTGAATTAGAGAGAGACGGGTTGGTTTTGGTGTTAGCTGAGGACATCGTCGGGCTGACGTCGACTTGTCAGGTTTTTAACTCGATCCACTGTCCAGGAAACAAAGCTGCCATGAATGATTTAGACGCTGTAAGAGAGAGAGCAAAGCTTTTGTTTGGCTCTCCCACAGGACGCATCCTCCATTTTACCCATCCAGAAACAAAACGCTGAAGGTAACTGACCGGAAAAAAGGGCGTGTCTCAGCAGATGCATCCATGGATTTTGTTTATCTTGAGGGTTTTCCAAGCTCACACGCTGCAATTCAACAAAAACCTGAAGGAGAACAAAACCCGAGCTGCCACGAGGTGATTAATTAGAATACCTTTGGCCTTGATTTGTAATCAATACAAACCTTTTTCTTTCTTTTTTTTTTGAACAACGAAACTTGGGCAGGGCTGGGAGTGCTTACGGCTGGAAATATATTGCACACAATAACAATTCACTCCAGTGCAAGAGGCAAAATAAAATATCAATTAGTCGATTACAGCTGAGAGCAAACATGGTGGTTTCACGCCAGCCTGAAGCCAATCATTGAATTTATTTATTAGAGGGAATTCTGGGAAAAGATCCAGCTTGTGACTTAAAAACGTTATTTTTCTTTTTACTAAATGGTTTAATTAACTACTTCTTAAACATCACAGACTTTATTTCTGTGGTAAAATACTTGAGATCAGCATCACTAAAGCTGTGCTTGAGTGGATTCTCTCTCAGGCTTTGGTCTCAGTGATCTGCACCCTTCATCCCGTCTGGTTCTGAAACCAGCTTGAGCTGAACGCCTCCATGACCCGACTATGAAACTGGAAATGAGGTGAGTCAAGGGTAATCCAGAGTCGAGTCAATTTTACCCACTTCCCTCTCTCTCCTATTAAAACCCCCTTTGTCCAGCCCTGCTTTCATTATTCTTGCTCGGATTTTTCCACCTCACTGCCCCTCGTCTGCTACCACCCCCCTCCTTTCTTCCCTCCAGTCATCTACCTGCCTCCCTCACCCCGCCTCTCTCAGAGCAGGTGAGGAAATCAATCACTGATGGGTCGATTCTCCCCCAGAAGCTCACTCACACCCCGGTAGAGGCGTTTTCTCCATCGATCGGCGCCGCCCTGACAAGAGAGAGTGTGTGAGTCTTTGATTTGGTTGTCCAGTTTCCAGCAGGACTCTAAAAAAAGGAGGAGACAAACATCCTCCTTGCTGTTTTCCTCCCCTATCTTGTTTCCAATCACACACACGCACACACACACACACACACACACACACACACACACGCACGCACACACACACACAAGCACACACACACGCACACACACACACACACACATTTCTGTTGGCCCTGTTATTATTTAGTGAGCCTTTGTGACTGTGGAGATTTCTAATGATAGGGCAGGATTGGTTGTGCGGCTGTTATTAAGATTTCACAGGATGCAAAAACACACACACACACACACACACACACACACACAAACACACACACACACACACAGGCCCGTCATTGTCCTGTCACAGCCGCAAGCTATTTTTGGAAACCTTGCCCACTGCCCTCCCTCTCCTCCCACAGCACCCATCAGCCCTCCGTCACCCTGTGTCACCGCGCCAGCCAATCAGAGCCTCGTGTGAGCAGCTCCGACAGGAAGCGAAGCTGACAGGCCACCAATCAACTAATAACTACCCTCTGCAGGAGGACATTGATGGGGCTCATTGTGGATATGGATGCAGTATTTACGGCTATTTATGGCATAATTACAGCCTGATTACATAAAAACACTCTGCTTTGATATGAGACAGGCTAGCTGGCTAGGTGCGCACACACACACACACACACACACACACACACACACACACACACACACACACACACACACACACACACACACACACACACACACACACACACACACACACACACACACACACACAGTGGGGTGGGAGAGGAAAGACGATTCCTATGATCCTCCTGAAAGATATCACAGGCACACAGAGCTACCTAACTGGGAGTTTTAATTAGTGTCTCATTAAGAAAACATTTATAATAAAGAGGAAGAGGCACAGAATTCAAACTGGGGAAATATGTAATGAAAAGTGGAGGATGCTTACATGTGTAACTCTCAGCTGCACCTGAAAGAGAGATGAAAATCTCTTAGATACTTTGTGTAATTCCTTGTATGGTACTAAATTAAGACTCCAGACAGGTATTTTTGTCTGATGCATCACATCGTCAAGATTAAAGTAGACATAAAAGGAAAAAAGCTGTAAAAAGGTGTCTGTAATAAAGTCCAGAAAAGCTCAAAATACTATTTCAGGAATAAAATTTTCACCCAAAAAAATATATTTTATTTCCCTGATAAAGAGGAAATAGTGGAAAAAAGTTGAAATAATAAATATGTTAAATAAATATTTCCAGGAAAAAGTCCAAATGTAAAGAAATAAATAAATAAAGCAAACATTTTGGTACTAAAGTAAAGGCTTTCATGTCCGTAAAGAAGTAAATGATAAACATTAAAGGTGTGAATAAAACCCAGAGAGAAAAACAATCAGGTGCTACTGTAGGATCAGATGTTTAGGGGTGCTGAGAATCCAGAGAGCAAGATAGATCTCACCATCACGCCGATCTCTGTTCAAGCGGGAGGGGTGGGGGGGGGGTGGAGCTTTTAGGGGTGTTGGGATTCAGTTCAGTTCAGTTTAGTCTATGTGTATGAACACATCGTTCAGGTGTTAGGGTGACCAAATTACATGCACATTTTCTGCAAAACTCAACTAAATTAATGACTATTTAGATATTTTTAATCTATTTGCACAATTTGTGGTCAAAAACCAAAGATGTGGAGCTTTTTGACAGTCAGGTGTTCTGGAGACAGACAAAGACACTCTTCATCTTCTAAAATGCTTCATCCTCACTAAGGCAGCAGGGTGCTCATGTCTACCTCCATCAGCGGGGGACAGCCTGGACAGCTCTCCAGTCCATCACAGGACACAGAGACAACCAGTCACACACTCACTCACAACAAGAGACAATTTAGAGTTTCCAATTAACCTAACATGCATGTTTTTGCTCTGTGGGAGGAAACCGGAGTGGCTGCAGCAGGAATGCAACCTGAAACCTTCTAGCTGTGAAGCAACAGTGCTGCTAACTGCACCACCTTGCAGCCCCCACACCCAACCACCACCACCATCAAAAGACAAAGACAGTACATCCTGACCAGATGAGAAGAAAGAGGCGCTGCAGAGGAATGAGGGAAAAGTGAGGATGAAGATATGCAGACCAGCATCATGAGACAGCTCAAAAACAGGATCCAGTGTGGAGCTTCTGATAAGCAGCTCTGAGGTCTGCTCACTTCCAGCTTCAGCCCCACACCACAGAAACAACCACTGACACCAGGTCTGGTCTTCACTCAGCAACGACAAAAGCGTCGGAGAAACTGGATTAAGAAACAAGCTTTCTGAATCGCGGCAGAGCTGCTGGAACAGCCACCTCTACATCACATTTACTTATTAAAGGGACAGTTCGTTTATTTTAGCATTTATAGTAAGAACTAACTGCTGATTGGAGACTTTCGGTTCTGAGAAAAGGAGCTCATCTCTGATTTGACAGATAAGCTGATGGCTAGATAGAGCTTTACAAAGTGAACGACTAACATCATTCTAATCAGCCCTCAACGTAAATGACGGAGAGATGAGGAACAAAACACACCTCAGGTTTTTTCTAGTACTTAGTAATTAGTTCTTTGATGCTTAATAAAACCACATGACTGTGTGGATGAGAAGGACCCACATCCCAAGACTGGAGCCTCCATTTTTACATGATGGCAGCCCCTGCATTCAAGATATTTTAGCTTCACGTTTAAACCTGTATGGTTGAGTGGGACAAGACCTAGGAACCTTTTTCTCACCATGGAAGCCTCAAAAGACTTCCATGTTCTCAGGGTTCTACGTGTAAGGTTACAGTCGTGGCATTCATGATGCAATAACCAGTAAAGCATCTATGGATTCAGAACTGTGTCATTTGTCAATATTACACCAATAATGGAAAAACCACATCTGTCTGAGTGTGACTGCACCTCTAAAAACAGCTGGCTACATCTGTCCTGGAGTCATTTACATATCGTATTTAAATGCTGATGCAAATGAAAAGTAATTAGATGGAACCTAAAAGAAACACAAAGAGATGGTTCAAACCGCTGGAAGAGGAGAAATGCACGATATGTGGAGGTTAAAAAATTAGGCAGACGGGGAGGAAGAGCGAATTGAAAATATCTGTGACGAGCACCACGTAATTACTTTGCTGTTCCATTATTAATCATCCTTGGTGGAGATAAGACTTGCATGAGGGTTGTATACATAATTAATAGCGGGGACCGGAGCATCCGTTGCTTTCTACTCAGCGGTGGATGGAAGGATGACAAAAAAAAGAAAAAAGTCAAGGCTGAAGAAAATATGAACCCAAATTTAAAAAGCAAAAACACTTTAATCTGGTTGTGTTGTGGAAGCTTTTTCATTGTATTAAATGCTAATGTTTCAAGCTCTAAACTAGAGTAAAATATGGTTATTAAAGAGAAAAAGGCCATCACGGTTTACGTCTGGTTAATATCGTTGTCCAAATGGCTCCCTGTAGCCTCATGAATAATCCAACGACAGCTGATGAATTGAGCCCGTCTAGTAAACTCTATCTATTTCATCATTGGTTCAATAATGCAAACGAGCCCTTCGTTGTGTACAGACACGGCTCTATAGACTGGCCTATACCACCCATCTCCTGGAGGTGCTGTGAAAGAGCGCGCTGCAGCATTTCTGGATTTCTTCATTTCAGAGACACGTTTCCAGGCTTGTACTTTCATGTCAGCACGAACATCCAAACACACACAAACATGCTCACGCTGCTGCTCCCCGGTTAAGTCGTGATTGCATTAGCCTGGTGTCCCCTGACCTTGTCTTGTCTGAGTCGCCCAGATAGAGGTGCGGAGAGGATTAGAGCACAGTTAAAGGTCAGAGGGGAGCCACTACTTACATCCACATCAGCACAACACCGCTGTCGTTCACTCAGGCTTTATACCCTTCTGCAGTACACACCCTGTCACTCTTCATTTGGGTGTTATTAGTTAAAAGGCCGGAAGCAATGGATGGAGATCTTGAGTAGATTCCACTCCTTAAAGTCCATCATTGAGGACGTTTGCTTATTTGTGGCCACGGCATGAAAGTCTAATCATGTTGCTGCACACAGCCGCTCCTTCAGCCGCGGCTTTGCAAATATTTGTTTTAAGAATCCGTCTTTTCCTCTTTCCCTCCCTAAACATTAGTTAGTTTTTACATTTAGTGACAATAAGTTGATTGTTGTTTAATGATGTCCCAGACATCAACACGACAGAACTAGACATGGACATGCAACATTGAAGAAAACAAAAAATCACCCCCTGGTGGCTGGCTGTAGGATATCTCAAACCAAGAAGTACATTGTCCTACAGCTCTTCATGAATGTTCATGATAATGCTGAACCAGAAGAAGGAGGAGCCTGGTACTTCACACCGGTCTTTACACAATAGATGAACCTCGCTTTTACCTAGAAGTAACATACATGTAGCATCATGAACGTCGCTTGGATGCTGACTAAGTAAACAACAGATCCAAAAGTGATGCTGTGTATCACGTAATGGAGACCAGCTGAATGAACTGTTTAGAGTTTGAGTTCATTTAGATGGAGGAAATGTCCTTTTGTGTTATTCCTGCAGATAGCTTCACAACATCGTAAACATTTCTCGATTCTCCAAATTGAGCTACTTCTGCTGTGCGTCACCATTAAACAAATAGACCAACCCTTTAAGACCATACTAGGAGAAACCTGTTGTTGACTTCCAGAAGCGTACATGCTCTGTTTTTGTCCTTGATCCATGAACACAGTAAAACTTTATGCAGTTAGGGCTTCCTCATCCAGCTGGTTCAACCCACCAGGCTGATCTCATCACCTGGACAATAAGGTTCAAACCTTCAGTCTGGAGTAGACCAGTACTGTGATTGGATGGCTCAGCAAAAGTTTCACCAGAGTGGCGGCTGGATTTCGCAAAGTTTTAATTCTTCTTTCTGTTTTCCTCCTGAACAGCAGTGAACACGGACTTCATTTGATTCCCCAGCTAAGTAAACGATTCATGTTTAACCATCTGGTCTAATCTGCATTTGAAGGTACGCTGCTTTTCCCTACACTTTATGAAGTTAATGAGAAGTTAAAAATATCTGTTTCTGTTCCTTAACAAGCACTAAACACTTGATACTGATCGAGACCTCTGTAGGATTCCTTTACTTTAGCCTGATCAGCATCTAAAGTAACTCAGTTGAAAGTCGAGAGTCAGTCCAATCCCATCTAATCAGTGCATTATACTGTACTTAAGTTTGTTTTTTGTTTCATTTATTTTGAAAAACCTGACATTATCATTAGTATCTGTTAGTTAATGTTTCTGTTGTACAGTTGAATTCTTTTATTTGTGTCTTTCACTGTCATATAAGAGTGGTAATGCACCATTTTACTGGTTGCTAACCACCAAAAACAACACAAGAAGAAGAAGAAGAAGAGTTGTATGGTTCCTGTGTTTTTTAAGTTAAAAATGTAAAGTTACTTTTTTTACTCCAGTTATATTTACTGGATCTGTTTTATAGATCCAGGTATTGATCACGTGGATTGTTTTGATCTGAAGTTTGTATTCTCTGGGTGAATGAAAAACAAAGTTTTGATGAAAATATCCTGCGTCCTTCATGCCTGCTGCTGGGTCCATCACAGGTAACACCAAAGTCTGCAACCAAAGCTCAATCAAAGTAATCTGTCTGTTCAGATGTTTTATGTCAATCAGATAAAAGGAACATTTCAGAAAAAAACTTATAAAATTGACCTGAACAAAACAGAAAAGATACATTTTTGCTGTCATCAGGATTTTGTGGGCTGGGTTAAGAGGAAGACAATGACCTTGTGTTGAAATGTCCACCTGTATTTTTCTACCCTGACATTCAGCAAATCAATCCCAGACGACAACCTCCGCATGCAGCGAAGAACACCAAAGCTAAAGGGGATAAATTCTAAAAATCAAAACTGAAGGCAAGGGTGGAAGGGGCTTCTTTGAAGCTTCACTGTGGGCCTGAATATGTATAGAGCAGCCAGTAATGCTGAGTTGCAGGATCTGATGGAGAGAATACTGTGCCCCTCGGGGAGTTTGACGTGGTATCTGGGATGATAAGGCTGTGCTTTAGCCGGGAGCTAGCAAAGCGAAAACCTGTGCACCCAGTGGTGGGGGCAATGATAATGTGATGTGGGTGGGTACGGCCAGCCATTTATGAATACAGAAGAATAAAATCGTTCGTGTATCCCCATAAGAAGAGCAGATTATGGAGACAAAGTACGGAAGGAGCTGCTTTTAGTTCTTGTATTCCAACATGTACAGAAGAAAGGTTTCAAACCTTCTTTTCATCGCTATGGGCAAATGTTTTCAGAATACCAGATTACAGTCTAGTAATCTAGACCCACCGTAGCAGTAGCAAAGATTTAGCTCTGCAGGTTGGTCTAGCCAAGCTCCAATGCAGCAGGTCTACCATTGGCCCAAACAGTTTTGTGTCTTGCCGATCACAGCACTCTACATTTGTCGGGCGGGCCTTAAACCCGAGCTGCACCAGAGAAAAACAACAAAGATGGTGTAGGCTCAGGGACTACGCTCGTCTGAAACGGCTTTGGCATCAACTCTGGACTATTTAGACTTGAGCTTTTCTTTGAGACATGAGCAGATAGAGGTACTTATGTCATTCATTTTGAAAAAAAATTATATATTAGCATCTTCTTCAGCTGCCACACTGATTGGTTTCCATAGCGATAAATACATCACCTTGTTGCTCCGATTAGTCCTAGCGCTGTCCAATTGCATGTGAGACAGTCTGAATAACAACTGTAGATTCCAGCCCAATGGCTCATGGCCAGTCTATTTAAATACACACACACACACACACACACACACAAAACAAAACACAAATTCTGACCAACTTCTATCATTGAAAGAGAATAATGAGCTCCATCAGCCAGGACCTGGGCCAAACGTAGTCGACAGCATGCCAGGATGAACCACAGTGGGCTAGGAAAAGCACCAACACTCTAAATACTGATTCTTTGTTATTTTTGAATAAAAGTCTTTGAAACATCTGATAAAAAGGTCTAAAACAGTACATATGTAAACTAGCTTCAGCTGATAGTTGGAGCCCCCATGATCAAGTCTACAGGCCCCCAAACAGCCAATCAGACGCATGTGACATCATATTCAGTCTTCATCTGTCTTTTATACACAAACACTCCACACCTCATCCTCCACCACCCTTCTCCCTTCATGTGGAGCTAATTAAGTAACAGTGTTGCCGTTAATTAATTACTAGCCCGCGCTAAAGGCCCCCCGCTCATTTGGGCAAATTAACGACATCCTCATTATTGCCGCTGTCTAAGGAGCTCTCTGTGTTTGGGTAATGTGTGTGTGTGATGCATCTGTGTGTGTGTGGTACAGGTGTGCTAAGTGTGTGATCAGTTGCATAAAGGGTTGAAAACTTCTAAAGAGGAAAGGAGATGATTGAAGGGTTGATATTTTTCACACTGAAACTGAATCCCTTGGTGTGAGAATGTTCAGCATCCCCATCAGCAGTCCTCCATCACTCCATCCGTTTCCAGAAATAAAGATCTGAGACAAAGCACAAAGGGACCTCCTGTGTGGTCGGCCTGGTGGCTAAGTGCTATTTTCCCCCCATGTGGCCCGGCAATAAAATATGAAAAACTCCGAATGGGGTGAACTGAAGTCGAGCAGAATAAATCCACCCACATACCAATACAGAAGGTCAGGACTCATTCCAACCAGCACACACAATATGAATGTGCTCCTGGCTAAACAGGAAATAGCTGGAACATTCAAATTGAGTTACTTTGACTGACTTGTATCAGTGTATCTACCACCTGATTTTAATATGTCTAAAATAACCAGAACAAATGAGCAGAAAACATGTTGACATCTTCTCAGCTGAGGGGTTGAGCCCACTTATCTGCAGCTAGATCCCTAAAATCATATTTGAAATTGTAAGTCAACTGTTGGCTCAAGAGTCTTCTGGCCTCGGAGTCAAGATCTAAGTAAACAGTTTGAACAAATCTGTGCATAATCCCTCTCCCACACTGCTCTCAGGGGTTTGTGTGCATGCCGTCAATACAAAACTTCAAATAAAACAGTTTTTAATAAATAAATCTGCAATATGGATAATGAGCTCTAATAAATCACTGGAAGTTGAAAATTATTCTCCAGACATAGAAATTGGTAAATAAATGTCTTATTTTTTCAAATGAAAAATAAGCTAAAATGAAGAACGGACACAATAAAATTAGAAGAAAAATCCACCAAAAATAAGATGAAAAGGCATGAGTTTTTAGAAAAGGGTGTAGTTGTCAGCTCATTTCTACTATCTGCTGTAATCCTCCACTTTTTCTGGCTTGGTGGTCTTAGAAAAACCTGATTTTGCTATCAAGTACTAGTTTAATGTGAAAACATTGTAAAGAAGATGGTTTATAGAGCTACAGCATTATAAAAAAGAACAAATAAAAATCCTGCCTTTCTGATGACACAGCTGTTTAAAAAACATCTAAGTTTCCATGAAAAGGCAGAAACGCATTTAAAGGCAATTTCTGAAGTAAGACCATGTGGTCACATGAAACCATTCAAACTGCAGACCAAATGACTGGTTTACACAAAACCCTCACCAACTAACCTGGATCCCACGTATCAGTGACAAACGCGGCTAATTCGAGAGAACGATCAGTTGCACACTTTTTTGTGACATGATCCTAATTGCAAAAAAAGAACCAGAACATGAGATTTGCAACAAAATTGAGAACTCTCATGTCCATTTAGACTTTTTATCCAGTTCCTTGTAAATGTTCAGGATTTGTCGCCAGCGGTCCCAACCCAGTGAGCTACTGGTTTAACGCAGCAGGACCAAGTGTTAATGGATTATGCTTCGTTAGATGAAGCATTCCTCTAAGAAATGACCTCTGGATCTACATCTCAGTGCATGAGGCAGTCAACAGCATTCATTATTCCTGATTGTTGGAATAAGTTTCCAAGCTCTGTCAAAGCAAGGGCATCCCTTCTGCCCTCAAGCACAGCCCCAGGACTCATCTCTTCAGAGAGTACTTCCTCTCCTAACACCTCCAACACCTAAATGTGTAACTGACATCATTTGTTCTGCTTCTTTGTTTAATGAGAACACTTCAGCTGGTTTTGGTCATTTGGAAACTCTTTAGAACAGAGTCATTCTATTTACCAACAGTCATGAATCTTGCAAAAGACCTAAGAGGTTTTTTAACATTGACTATAATGTCAGATTTGGGAAGGTCTGCCCTTGCACTTCATTTAAATAAATACATTTCTATAGCATCCATAGTAATCCTCTCCAGGATCATCAAAGATCACTTCTTAAGACAAGCTAGGGCTAAAGTGCATTTAAATGGATAATTACCAGCCTGTTATGCCTCATGGGTCTCCCCATGCAGGATTGGAGGGCACACTTCCTCCTGTCTCAGTTCACTTAGTCATTGATCATTTTCAGTGACAACCAGAATTATGGTCTCTTCCAGAAAAGATCCCTACTGAAGGTGTGACCAAGCTTTTATCTGGGTAACAGGACAATCCCAGGAAAAAAGGAAGTCACCTCTAATATGTTGACATGCTGTCTCACTGTGATCGTATTAATCTCTTGTTTTACTGAAGAGTAATGAAGATGTGAATGATCTCTAGCAGAACACCCTTTAGTACCTCTTCACTCTTATCTTTGATGTCGTGCATAGTATTTCCATATGTTATCACCTAAGTGGAGTCAACATCAATGTTCTCTGTAGATTTAAAGTTCACATGGACACACACCAGGCAAAGACAAAGACTGTAGTAATGGGACGTTTTGTGTTACATGAAAGATGAGTCTATTCCTGTTGGGGGGGGGGGGGGGGGGGGGGGTGTCATTTTTCATAAAATTAAGGGATTTGCAACTAGCTATCATAAAAGTTCTGTCCATTTTTAATCTACTCAGTGTGCAAAATTAAAATGAAGAGGGCCAAGAACTGAGCCCTGTGGGATGCCTGTATTAATTTCGCTGCAATATCTTAGGTTACATGGGTAATCTTATAAATATGTAAAAAATAAAAGTCATTTTCAGACAAGTATAGCATAAATGATTGTTGGCTGTTTTACAGGTCTGATCATTTCTCAGGTTCAGTGCCTTCTACCACCCACTTGTCAAGTCTTTATAAATGGTTAATAGCTGTAAACCAGAAAGTGGCCTCGGAGAAAAAAGGTCACAATGATCATCATTCGTTCTGTATGAAAAGTAAAAGTGACAAGTTCACAACAATTTGATGAAACCAACAGGCAACAAGAGTGTGTTTACCTGTATTAACCTGTAAAGTGTTTTGATAAAAAGCCAGGTTACTCCATCCATTCCAACAGCCGGCGTGAGCACCGAGGCACAAAAGAGGACAACATGTTTGGAAACAGCTACGCTCTTCACCTGTGGCTTTACCAACTCCATTATTCCATTTCCCTCTGAATGATGAGTCCCATTCAGCATCGCGAGTGACTCCATTTATACCTCATTCATGTTTGACTGATTGCATTATATACTAGCAGAGAAGAGAATGACAGATGGAGCAGTGGAATAAAAAATAAAGGGGAATATTGAAGGCAGCC
>SSNS01000076.1:361711-414211 GCA_006937985.1 Aphyosemion australe
TTACAATGCAACTTTAACAGCATGGCTTTAATTTAACAATAAGGCCTTGCCAACATGGCTTTAGGAACATGGCTTTAACCACGTATGAACTTAACAATGTGGCTTTAACTGTGGGTCTTTAACATCATGGTTAAATGGTGAGGCTAGAGCAACATTTATTTAAAGGGACATTATGGAAGTTTAACAGCTAATACAAGTATACAAATTTTAAATTTATTCCTCATACATTCTCCTGCAATGCCCTGGTCCTGTAGAATGAGCCCTGGCATTTTCACTGTGATTGCCTCTGTAGGCCTGTAAACTCACAGAAAAGATCTTGCTCGGGTCGAGCAAGAGGGCTTCCCCAGTGTCCTCCAGAGGCAGCATGACGTCATGCGCGCTCACGCGCCCGCAGCGTTTGTTTGCTAGCTGTAGCTTAGCGGTAGAGCGAGAGGTGGTTTTGGTAGCTGATTCAGCCAAGAACAAGAAGAGAGCTGCTTCAAGCACCAGCGAATCTCCAGCCCAGACCCCAAACAAGACAAAGAAACCAAGAGTTTATTCCAGCGCCACAAAAAGGGCAAAACTCCAGTCTGGTCGCCGAAGACAAAGAACGAGGATAAACATCGGTCCGGCCGGCATTTGAGAAGTGGAAAATGCTGAGACAAAAGACCCGCAGTTGGCATCATTGTTGCTGGATAGGTAAGAAATTATTACTAAATACGTGTGGGGTAAGGGTTGTGGGTGCTTTCAAAGCAAACCGGGGGCTTACGTATGTCATAGGAACATTTTTAGGCTGCTTGTTTAGCGTCTCCATCAGAGTCAGTGCTGGTCAGGATATTAATATTAGTTTTATTCTTATTTTTACTTCTCAGTGCACTGGGACTTTTTTTCCAGGGTAGGATGAGTACCGGTAACATTACCGCTCATTTATTAGTGGAAATCTCTGAGATTTCTGCAAAATATGTCCGTCTCCAAGTAAACACATCCCCCCAGCGCCGCTGACCCGCCTCTCCCGATAGGCAGAACCGAACACACGCTACAAGAGGGGACACAATTTGCGCATTAGGATGCATCCTCTCCAAATCCTCTCCAAATGCGCCTGACGGAGCTGTACGCGCGGCGCACATCCTCTCCAAATGCGCCTTTGGAGATGATGTGCGCCGCGCGTACAGCTCCGTCAGCTCCCGTCAGCCCAGGCAAGAGGAGAGAGAGAAAAAAGACGAGTTATCCGACACCGTGCACGTTCCCTCAATGACTGACAACACGCAGCATCTGACCAGCGTCAGATGTGCCGACAGACAGGTGGATCCATGCAGGTGGTGAGGAAATATAGATCAGGAGCACAAGAAAGTAAAAGTCATAACCAGAGGAGTGCGTTGTTGGAGCAAAAAAAAGAAAAACTTTGTGGCCATAAACATCCCAGCTTCTGTTCATGAGACAGAAGATAGGATAATTGTGTCTGGATGTGGAGAATAAATGATACAGCAGTCCTGGTTATCATTTATGAGAAGTCTTGGTAAATGCAGAAACATGCAGAGCTTTTATCATTTGATTCATAACCTATGTTTTTGTAATTGATGTTTTCTGTTTGTTTTTGTAGCATCAAGTCGATGGAGCTGAAAGAACTCTTTAGATGAGGAACAAGCCAATAGTTTGGAAACAGTGTGTAAGTAACAAATTATTCTCATAGAAATGCAATGGCTATATGTCAGGATATATAATCATGTTTTGCTGCTGTTTTTACTTCCAGATTAGAGCTGGAAAGAGAAGGAAGGAGCTTTAGACCCGTATGATTCAGATTATGTATCTCCAATATCAATAAGGTATGTTTTATTATTGTTTTTTTAATACCGTAGTAACATCCCCACTCTCACTTTCTATTCACTGATTATATAACATTTATTTGTCTTGTGCAATAGGTGTACATCACAGGAGAAGAATGACCAACTTCCTTGCATTGGCCTGGATGAAGCTGACAATTATAACAATTATAATTATTATATAACAATTATAATTATTATATAACAATTATATGTGCTATTTGAGTTTCACTCAATATGCTAACATTCTGCTTACAATAGTGGCCTGCACAGAACCCAACTAATGCTGCTACTCTGTGTATATTTGCACATATTATTGTTGATTTTATATTTATATTATTTCTGCATTATTTTTTGTATTCTTTTACATTTTGCACCAAAGGGAGTGGCACTCCAATTACACTGTACCCTGTACAAAATCAATAAAGGCTATTCTATTCTGTATTCGACATTGTTAATTGTGTGGAGGCAGATTTGAAAGACAATTTAGAAGAGCCATCAGCAGCAGGACTGACTCAGCTGTTGTTTTCATTCAGGAGTACAGCATGCATGCCTCGTGCACGAGCTTACAATTGAAGCTGCAGTTACACGTTTGGCCTGAGGGGGCGATAGCGAGCATGAAAATTTCAAAGTCCATAAAGTCCCTTTAAGAATGAGGCTTTAACAACGTGGCCTATGTGGCCCAATAAGATGACCTTAATAACAGGACTTTAACAACATGGCTTTAACAATGTGGTCTTTAAATGGGGCTTTAATGTACCTTAGCATTGTGGCTTTACCATCAAGGCTTTAACAATGATGCCATAACAGTGTGGCTTAAAAGCTGTGGCCTTGACAGTGGGGCTTTAACAGCGTAGCTCTACCAACATGACTTCAACAACATGCTGCATCCTTGGCCTTTCTCAGAGTCTGGACCAAACTGGACCTCACCCCATGCATTATGTCAGCAATGCTTTGTTGTGATGCAAAGACTGGTAGAAAGGGTTTACTGCAGACACCAACAAGCACGTGATTTACAGCAGACCAACATACCAGCTTTCAGAAAACAACTTTTCAGTTACTAATAAAATATGTGACAAACGTAAAAATCAGAAAGTCTCACCAGAACAGAACTCTTCCTCATAAAAGCACATCAGCAGGAGAGAGACGTGAGTTTATTAATGCCTCTTCAGTCTGACTGAAGCTGGTTAACGCCATGTTGGAGAAGCTGGAAGCTGAACAGATGAACCTCTGGGAAAAAACATGAGTCAACAAAACAACAGAGGGGAGCCTTTTCAGCATCATGAGTGAGTCAACTGGACAAGATAACGTTAAACAATCAATTTCCCCAAAAGACTGGAATAAACTTGATTTACTGACTAAAAAAGATTTTTAACCTCCTAAATACAACATTTATTGTTATGTTAAACTAAAACACTTTTGCTGTATTTTTGATGAAATTAGTCAATATTCATGGAACTTTGTATTTATTGAGTTGTTGAAACTTTTATAATAAAATGACTTTTAGGGAAAGCCAGACATTTACAGCTGTTACCTCAACTATTTTGATGTTGCTAAGGTTTTTTTTTACACTTATATTTCAGTTTATTTAATGTGTTGTAACATTTTTTGTTGCATAAAAATAAATACAATTTTCTTGCAAAGTTACAGACTTTGCAGTGGTTTTGGTTCACTACCAAACAACAGCATCATTTCCTTTAGTAGTAAAGTTTAACCTTTGGACCTTTGAGAACTCCTAGTCTGGTGTTCTACAAACCAAAAACAGGAGATTGTGTTTAAAATCCAGGAATCCGTTCAAAAATGTTCCATCATTTCATATTTTTTGGGGATAGACATCCCAAAGTGATCAAGTCAGTTATTTAGGGTGTCCCACACAATCTTCTTCCTTTAGTCACAATTAGTAACGACTTGGGGTGTTGTATTATCTGGAATGGTAGAACCACACCCGCCTTGATCTGTCAGGTGTTTTCCACAGAAAAGGGAAGGACTTCCCCTTCAGACTCCCACTTATGTCTGGGTGTTTGTAGTTTTTAAACAGGCTACACTTCTAGGGTTATTACAAGGAAAAAGGTTAAAACGATGACAAATCCTGGTGCACTGGTGCAAAGCGAGGTAAATATAGGGATCTCCTTAGAATTGATATATAACACACAGGTGTTGGGTTTTTAATTCTGAAATCCTTTGCAAGCTCTTTTCACGCTTTAGAATTATTCAGATAAACGCAGAAAGCACTGAAGGACCACGTGGACCCGAGTCCCGGAACACGACAGCCTCACATAAAGCTGGTGCTCTGCAGCTACAGCATATCAGATAATAACAAACCAGTTGATCTGCTGACAGCATAGCTACAAGTTCAAATCTGTCAGAGAACAAACGTTACAGGATACTGGTGTGAAAGCAGCTTTGATCACCACCTGTTATGTTGGTGAAAATATCCGAGCCAGGTGGTTTCAACCGAATCAACCAGAGCAGTTCCCTTCCCAACTCAGCTGATTAAGTTATATTTCTTATGTGAACTTCTCCTTTACTGGCATACATTATGTTTAGTGTTTTATGGATTAGTACCAAAGACAGACAATTTAGTATTGAAATAAATTTTAATCATAATTAAACACAAGCCTAGCAACACATCACTGAGCTTTTTGTCCCTTACTGACCTCAGGACCACAAACTAAGGTACTTGAGAACAACTGGGTGATTTTGTGCTTTTGGACATAGGATTTACCAACAGTAAGAGTGGAGGACCAGGTAGTGTGTTTTAGGTAACTGGTTTCATTTAAAGTAGAGTTTAATAGAGCATTAGAAACACTGACCCCTTCTGAGTGGAACACCTGCACCCCGGTGATTCCAAATGTATAAATATTCTTTTAGGTGTCAAAAGGTCTGCATTAAGATTATATTTAATCTCTGGTCTGCTAATTATTTATTAGTAGTAGTAGTACTCCACATATCAAACTTAGGTAAATGGATCACCAGGAAGGCCGGGGGTCACTAGATGACCATCACTGATCTAAGGCTATAAGGGCTGTTAGCATCCTCATCACCACAGGAACGCTGTGATGGTCCGACTGATGCAGGAGATGTTCACCAACAACAACCACGTACAGATGGACATTATGGGTTTTGAGTGTTTGGAGGAGTTTGAGAAACATTTGTTAGAAGGACACACCCTTTCCTTTCTGCGTCTAACCTTCAAAAAGGAGCACATGATGATGAATTATTCTGCTTTAGTGACACAAGTGCAGGTCTAATCTACTCTGTTGTATCATCTCCTTATGTCATTTAGAAGACCCTGCTGAGCTAAGAAAGCCTGACGCAGGTCTACAAACATCCATCTTTCTCCACTAAGCAAATGCTGGTTGTTTTTTACCGTCCACGTGGTGAGTAAACATGAAAAGGTCAAAGTAAATCTTTTCTTTAACGACCACAACTAACCATGTGAGAGGCTAAAGCATCCTGTCAACACTGTAGCGCCAGGATTCCCATCAAACCTTAAGAACAACACCAACACAACCTTAAGTTCAGCTGAGTCACTGGAATCAAAAGGATTACATTAATTAAAGGGATTTAGGTCTGGATCGCCTTAATCTTCTGTTCCTAGCAGGAATAAACTCTGGCTGCCACAGTTTGAAGTCTGATGCCAAAATCAACGAGACTTTCTACTAGAGCAAACTTGTCTTTGCCTGTGAGTCAGAGTCCTATCAATGGTAACAATTATACATGCTGTCAAACTTTAGAGCATTATCACTTTTTTATACAGTAACTCATAGAATTTTATTACCAATAAGATTTTATTTTATTAATTGAGTGTAAACCAACCATAAACTACCAAAACCTGCAACGGTCCTCCACAAATCAAAAATGTCATCTTGTTCATTTCCAGATTAGATTTATGATCAATTTCATATTTAGGTATCAGGGATAGGTAAAAAAAAAAAACTAGCAGCAAGACGCAACGAAAGAATCTGCTCTCAGGAGATTTATTCTTCCACGGCCACATTAATAAAAGCATCAAGCGTTCGTCCAGCTGCTTCATTTATTACAGATTATCATCAGCATCATCTGTGAGTGCTCCCACTAGAACAAACAGGTGTGATAATATTGGTCTATTGTGACATAATCTGTTGATCTTTATAATAAATGGAGTCCATCCTGTGTTGGCCGTGCCCAACATCACCAGGAACACGATACGACTTTATCTACATTATTACAGCGTCCATGGAGATCTCCAGTATCTGTCCTGCTAAAGACAACCGTCTCTGAGCTAATCCCTACACACCTCTTATCTACCTATAGCAGACTGTGTGTGTGTGTGTGTGTGTGTGTGTGTGTGTGTGTGTGTGTGTGTGTGTGTGTGCGTGCGTGTGTGTGTGTGTGTGTGTGTGTGTGTGTGTGTGTGTGTTTTCCATCAGCTAAGTAAATAATATAGAACATGGATTCTTACATCTGCTGGTTGAAAGCCATTTTTTTGGATTCCAGATTGATTGATACATCTTCAACCATTTTTACATGAGATCAACTTCACACCTGAATCTCAAAAAGGAATTTCCAGATTTCATCCCACCAGTTTTGACTCAAGTGGTCAACTGGGCCCCATTTCAGCCCTTAGATGGTTTCTCCATGACCCAGTTAAATTCTCTGTAGGAGGAACTTCCTGTAAGCTCTCCTTGATTCATTATCCCTTCATCTGAGAAGACCTTTACAGATGTTCTACTTCCAAACTCAGTCTGGATTCTGTGGTGCTGCTCATCCTTTTTGTATGAATGGAGAAACCAGATCTTCTAAGTGTTCTGCAGCTTGTATGAGACTTTTCTGGAACATATGGACAATTCCAGGATGCAAACAGGGACATCCGGGAGAATTCCATAAAAAACATGGACTGGTTTATCCTTTGCCCAAGTGAAATCAGAGGAGACAAAATCTAGAACTGCAATTTTAGACACTCAACCATAAATTTGATCCCACACAGCAAAATCTAGACTTGATGCTAAAAAGTTTAGGAAATATTTAGAACATTTATATGAAACAAGAAGCTTTCATTTAGAACTACTTGGCATTAACATGCTACCATTCTTTATGCCACTAGTTTAATTAGGTTTATCAAATTTATAAACATGTATAGAAAGAAAAACTGGAATTTGCCACATAATACAAAAAGAAAACGAATGCGGGAACTTTTGAGATACAGCATTGACATACATGTTAGTCGGTCGATATAATAGAGTTATTGTACTGGGAAAATAAACAGAAGTAGCTAAAATAATAGAAAGAAATTAAAAAAGGTAACAGATGGACGAAAGCTTAAAAGAAAGTGGACAGATCTTTAAACGCGTGAGTGTTGGTGGTAAAGAACTCTTCAGGTCAATAAACAAGGAAATCTTTGTAGTTAAACGTTTACAGCATTGTGTTTGTGATTCCCTCACAGAATTTTACTGCATCTGTTGGCCAAAAACGCATTAAAATCCTATTAACTACTGCTCCTGTAAGAGGAAACTGCTCCACGTCAGCACTCTGATGGTCAGGATGACGGCGGTAGCTAGCATCCCTGCAAATAACGTCAAGTTCTTTCAATTTGAATGGAGTCTTTTTTTAAGTGCTTGTTTTTTATACAAAATTTGCCAATGGGGGTGAGATAATTTCACGCTTCAAGAGATCGAATTAAGGCATAGTCCTCTACGAGAATCACGGTGTCACCTAATTTAACTAAATGTTTCCAACCAGTTGCACTGCCACAAAGACACGCTGTCTTTTGTGACTGAAACAAATGACTTTGCAAGATGTGTGTTTTAACAACCCTCCAGCGTTGACCTGATCATGTTTTGAGGCGTCTTCAAAGGGCTGTAAAAGATCACTGGGGACAAATATAACTGCAGCGGTGCACATGCTGAGATTCTCCACCAGTTTCCAAAATAATTCTGCTCTATTGTTACCGACACCTGAAAGTCAAACAGCACAGCAGCCTTAGCAAGCAGAGGCAGCAGTGAGCTAGACGATCAGGATCAACACAACACACCAAGTCTTTAAATTTAAAATGATTCACCTGACTGGAATTTTAAAGACGTCTCCCTTCGGCCTGACATGCCGTCGAGGAACATGACGTAACTCATTCCATCTCACATAACAAATGCTTTTTTAACCTCAGGGGCACCCTTATCCTCATCCAACTCCTCTGTAAATTAATTACCATGTGTTAATTACAGTGAGAACACCTGAGCCCCCTGGGCTGCCAGGGCCAGGGCTTAATCAAACACCAGTGACAGTCATTAGCTTCATTATTAAGCTTCCAGGAGCCAAATGCCGATGGAGAGTCCACGGGAACGTCCGAATGTGAAGAACCCAAAGCTCATAAAAGATTTTGTGACAAGAGTAACAGCTGAGAATATAAATATACCACTTAAAGGGATAGTTTGGATGTTTCCATTGGGGCTATAGGGAAAGGATAGAAACAAACAGCATTTTCTGCAAAAATGTACAGTTGAGTGCCAAAAGGTTTTAATTTGTCAAAAGCAGAACTATCAGTGCAGCAGAATTTATGAATTTATGGACGATGATTAGTGGAAACAGAGACAGGTTCTGACCAGACTGGTGGTATGGTGGGATAAAGGAGTTCACTCCACAGTTAGAAAGTTGCTACGAGATTGTTTATTTTATTTAACCTTTATTTAACCGGATGAGTCGTTCAGAGTTGTTCAACTTATTTTCCTTTGGGAGTAAAATTATTCTCAACATAAGCATCACAGTTCCTTCATGAATAAATTAAAATTTACTGGAAATTTCCTGGAGATGCTACATTTATATCCTAACAGTTTCCCAAACACATTACAACTGGTTTTAATTATCTACTTCAGGCTTAAATATATAGAGCAACTCTGCATATCATCCAATTTAATGGAAACAAACTGAAACAAAGCATGTTCCTTACTTTAATATGTTTTGCATCATTTTAGTCTTAAATATGGGAAAACTACATATGTTAAATAACAGTCGGCGACCCTGGGGAAGAGCCTGTTTACACGGCAGGATTTTAGAATTACAGGACGATTTTAAAAACCACACAATAAACAAACAACGGACAAAACAGTTTTGGTCCTACACTGCCTGGTGTCCGACCAAATGGCAAAAACTACACACAAATTGATTTCACACACGAACATTTCCCAAACAGACGGGAAATCTCGCGAGATCAAAACGTGATTTTAGAGCAAACAAACATAATGGAGGAGAAACATGCAACGTGCCTCCAACACCTTGCTTTTCTGATTGGCTACACTTCACGCTCGTTTCTCCTTGAAAATCAGGCCAATACAATCCAACACATTTGATAGCCCTGATTTATGATCGGAGCGGTCCCGACGTCCTTACGAGTAGACCAGAATGATCTGAACACACGTCACATGGCAGGAATATCTTATAAGATTATCTTTAGCCAATACAGTAATCAGGGGCATCATTAAATAAACAGCATGATTTTCCTGCTGTCTGAACTGGGCAAAAGAAAACTAGCTAAGAAACTAGGCAAGACAAGGCAAGTTTATTTGTATAGCACCTTATAACAGTTTGAAACTGACCAAAGTGCTTCACAGAAATAAAATACATTAAAAACAAAACACAAGATAAAAATGCATAAAAACTAAAAAACATAAAAACCAAAAACTAAAAGACTCTCATGGTGAGTTAAAAGCCATCGCATAAAAATGGGTTTTCAAAAAAGATTTAAAACAAGACAGAGAAGATGCCAACCTAATGTTCAAAGGCAGCGCGTTCCAAAGCCTAGGGCCTCTGCCCTGTCACCTCTGAGCTTACGTCTCGTTCTTGGGACTTCCAGGATCAGCTGACCTCAGAGACCGTGCAGGAGAATAAAAAATCAGTAGCTCAGAGATGTATCTTAAGACAATGCAATAGATTTAAAAGCCCATAAAAGTATCTTGTACTGGATTCTAAAGCGAACAGGCAGCCAGTGCAGTGAGGCCAAGACAGGAGTAACATGCTCCATCTTTTTTGTTCCAGTAAGCAGACGTGCAGCTGCATTCTGCACCAACTGTAGATGCGAGAGGTGGGATTGTGAAACACCAAAGTACAAGGAATTACAATAATCAAGCCTTGATCTAATAAAAGCATGAATTACCGTTTCAAAATCCTTTTTTGACAGTAAGTTTTTTTACCTTGGCGATCCTTCTTAGTTGATAAAAAAACAGTTTCAGTCACAAAAAAGTCAGGGTTAGCCAGCTGTAAATTAGCAGTGGCGCTAGCTATCTGTTGCTGTTGTTTTGGTTGGCACTTCATGATTTTTCTGCTTGACGTTTAGCGGTTAATAAAGTAGCATTTGCTATAAAACATTATAAATGAAAATTTGTTTTAAAATGGCATAACTCTGCTTTGATGTTAGCCCCACCAGGGCCAGCTGTTAGCTAGTATGTCTGTTAGTTAGTCTGTCTGATCAGAATTATTCAATTAATAATTAATGAATTAATTAACTCCCCCTGAAAAGATCTGATATACTGCCATGATGCTAAACATCTTGTGAAAGGGGCTGTATGACAGCAGTTGAGTGGATGTTGGGGTAATATATTAGATTTGTTTACTTTTATGGTTACTGACAGCTTTTATATCTGCAGGAACAGCTCTTCATTCTCTACAGTCTGATTTTCTATCTTGGTCTTCCCATTCTGTCATTTTGAGCATTTTTCTTTTTTCAACAATAAAATCCACAAAAGATGTGCAAGTAGACAAACCCATTTACATATCTGTTCTATATGAAAATCAGCTGGACCATTTTCCTTGAAATGGAGGTGAACTATTCATGGCTGACACCCCCCTCCATTCCCGCGATGTTGCCTCTGTCTCGTCTCTCTCAATTTCTTCAGTTGTCACAGTTGACTGCTGCTATGTTCCAGTTTACCCCTGCAGGCGAACATACCGAACAACTAAACAATTTCTCCATTTACATGCATGGCGGGGTAGAATCATCCACATGCACTTGAATAGGTCAATGCAACACACACCAAGGACATGCTGCAGCACAAGCGTTCCCATGCTCAGTTCACACTCACAACCAACTTGTAGTCAGTGTGAGGATCCAGCCAGGAAATTATGCTTTTCTTTATTTATTCTGGATATTACTGCAGGCAGAAGAAAGAGATTATTTTCTTTAAACTGGCACAAACTGTAGGGTGTATGGAGATTCCATATGTGAGGAAGAAAAGGCTTTTACTTCATTTATGGGACCGCATGGGATCATAACTCAACACGGTTATGTTCCATTTGAGTGTGAAGAAGAGGGGAGATGATGCTCCTGAGACGTGGAGGGACTATCCTGGAGACAGAAATGATGCTTCCGCCCACTGAGAGTCCTCATTAGAAGATCAAGAATTTATTTATAGGCAGATTTCCCAGATTTCATCTTTCAACTTTTCTTTTCACAACTTGTAAGCAGGATGGTTAAACCTTTGCTGCAACATTAAAGGTGTATTATGTAAGAATGAAGTATGAATTACAGCCTGTGGTCAGATACAGATGCTGCAGCCCATTTACAAAACACACCAGTAACTTTCTCACTACATTCTTGTGTGTTTCATGGCAGGTGCCAGCTACGGATCAGCGCCAGAAGATCCTAGATGACAAGCTAAGGAGAGTCATACACAGTAAGTTGATAAGTAGATAAATACACTTCACTGTAAAATCGAGTTTTTGGTCATTGAAAAAGTAGCTCGAGATTTTTTAGAGCTGGCTATTTGTTTCTAATTCACTGTTAGCATTGTTAGCTCAAAGTTAGCTTCTAGCCTTCTTTACGTTATATTAGAGTAAACCAAAAAGATGCCGTGGCTTCTTAGGAGTACAGGGAATAACTTCTGGGTCGCTCCTGTTTACTGGCAGAGGATCTTTTCAAAACACTGTGCATTTTCCCGGCCAGTGTCAAATTACAAATGCCCATGCAGCAGCGTTTGTCGACACAGACTCAACAACCTCACTGGCTCTCAAACTGTAAACAAAGACTACGTCTACGTCCCTCTTTAAGGAGAAACTGACGATCGCCCAGCTGGCTGTTTCAATGTAACCTTCCTTCCAACATGACTGAGACATTAGACTGTTTTGTGGCTATTTCACTGTTAAATTATTACATATTATACCTTTAAGCCATGCTTTAATGTTTTTCTCCATCACTCTTCAAGTGCTATCAGCTCAGCTTAGTTATAATTACAAATGACCCCAAAGGTCACCCATACTAATTACAGGTGCTACTGGACAGGAGGGCTTTCAAAGGTAAGCACATTGGAGCTTTTACAAAGAGCCGTTGTCTACTGAGCAGCTTGTCACCGAGGATTTAAGGTGCCTGCTCTTGGGCGGTGGCAGCTGCTGCCACTTCTTCCTTCCCCTAAGTAACCCTACTATCACCTCAAACAAAGATCCATCGCTCAGAGCAAGAACTGGGCTTCATGAAGCTCTAAAACTAAAGATAAGCAAAACACAATTTGTCCTAACCATCAGGAGATCCTCCTCAACAAAGAAATATGGAGGCAGGATCTCCACTCAGATTCAAAAGAAAGATTCATTTCTTCACGATAAGGTCCTCTTGCTATAGAAGACAGCCTTTCAAGGCTCATAATCCAACACTGTAACACGATTCACAGCGGTTCAGCCCAGTGGGAGGATGACCAGCTTTTTATCTGGTAGACACTCACACTTAAAGATTGACAGCTGTCTATAATGAACAATGACCATGTGAGGTCAAGCTGTGGCTGCTTAAACAGATGATTCATTTGATGACCATCTGCACATCTGCTGTATTTGCCTGCTCCGTCAGCCCTGGGATAAATGGATGCACATTGACCGTTCCTGTGGCAGTAAATCAGACAGTAATGGCAGATGAACACACCGATTGAGAGCCACCAAAGACAGACCTCTCTCTAAACGTCTACTGATATCAAACAGCAAAAACAGAAGACCTGAGACCACGATAATCACTTTGGTACTCAGGATCTCTTTAGTGGTACTCAGTAAGTATTAAACCATCACACTGTAGGCTGGACTATGATTTCAAGCTAAAGGCATTAAAAGATAATTAGAGGTCAATAGATTAGATGAGAGGTTCAAGTCAATAACAGTGATGTCTGTTTACCAAAGAAGTCTCTACAGAGCCTACTAGCAGCAAAAGGTGCAAAGGTGTGAGGAAATCTGACTCAAGTCACTGAATTGTTTTGAGCTGTAGAAGAGAGTATGTGGGGTTCTCAACAACATTGATGATCCTAGGGTTAGGGCTCTGATCAGTTTGCTTCTTTATGTCAGAATTAGAAATGAGTGCCTAAGCTTGTAGTACTCTTTATTAATATTTGTTAGAGCAAGTGGTTGATGGCCAAATTCTCCACTCATTCAAGTGAAATCAGGTAGAACAAAATCTAGATTTTCATTTTATGAGAGTACATTTTAAATGTAGATTTAAAGATATAAATGTGTGACTGAATGTATTTGGAAAAGCCTTTGAAATCGCTAATGTTAAAATTGGAAACCTTTTTTGGTCCAGCTAATATAAAGAATTAAAATAATTGTGACATGTACTGAGCCTTGTGGTACTCCCATACAGAACACTTAACAGTTTTAAAGATGAAACCACTCTGAGCTTATTCTAGGAAAAAAATATATACACTAAATAATGTGTTTAAGTGTCAAAAGACTAGAAGTGACTCATCTACCATGCAATAAGTATAATTCTCTGCATCTTAAAGGTGAATTGACTGAAAAAACATTTCCACCCACTGCAGCACAATGACTACACTCCAAAACAGAGAGGAAATGTCAAAGACCTTCTTAAGTTTCCAAGGTATTGTGAAGGCGCCTCTGCAGTCTCAGACAAAGGTCAAGACTGACCCATTCACATCCCCTCTCTTTCTCACCAAACAGCAGCTGCTTTTAAACACAGCTCGGCCCGTAGCTCACTGAAGCCCTGCAGATGGCTTTGATCTACGTCACGCCACCAGATGAACGCTTAGCATTGGCACTGGGGGCAACACTCTGTTCTTCTGCTGACATTGAAAAGCCAAGTGGTGGAAAGGTCTGAGAACATGAAGGAAACTAAAGGAAGAAGGAAAACAGTGTCCAAATCTTTGATGATGGAGAAAGTGGAACATCCACATAACATTCTGCTGAAATCCACTCAGCACCCTTATTAATTCCCCTTCTGAGATGACAACAAGGAGAAATTTGTGCATCTTTTCAGCGAGGACAGCGATACCCAGTCTGCCTCCATCTCTACTGTGTGACTCACAAAGCTTTGAGAGTTCGTCACATAAACCACTACAGCTGCAGATGTTCTTGTCCATTTAGAACAAAGCAGGCTGAGAATGAACCTGATGGGAAAGACATTAGCTGACTTTTTGTACACAATCACAAAATCTTTTGATTTTCTGAGCTTCTTTTACAATATATGCTACCATCTGTAGAAGAGAGAGAGAGAGAGAGAGAGAGAGAGAGAGAGAGAGAGAGAGAGAGAGAGAGAGAGAGAGAGAGAGAGAGAGAGAGAGAGAGAGAGGTTCCCCTACGAGGTAAACAGTTTAGAAGCAGCCTATATGCAACATTGTGGCTCTTGTGTTTGGTTTTGCAGCTTGTCGGGCAGAATCTGACCCCCATGAACGTGTCCACAAAGGAGACTCAGTCTACTCCAGAATGCAGAGCCATTTCAGTGTCAGCACACAAAGCTTTGCACAATAGTTCGCGCTGGGAAAAAGCCATGGCTGTAAAGTAGAGCTGGAAAGTGGACCGGCACTAGAAAGCGTTCACATGGAAGACACAAACAGACCGGAGGAAGCCGGCGCAGACGAGGGTCGAATCGAGTGAGCGCAATTCAATTAAACGACTTCCCCTCTGACCAGCCAGGAATTCAGAGGGGTGGGGGGGCATTGGTGGTCATGTATCCCACAGCATTTAGCTGGAAAATGATTTTTAATCTAATAAAGCCACATTTCCAGCCCAGTCTGTGATCTACCGCTGGGATCTTGACTTGAAGGTTGGACAGTGGAAGCAGTGAATGAAGTCAGATCTGTGCTTCACCCGTCTGGCTTGGATAGGTCAAACTCAGTCAGCAGGCAAATCGTCTCTTTATAATGCCTCTGAACAGTGATATAAAAGCTAAGGATGACCTGAGTCTCTGCTATGTGCACATCCTGTGATGTCATGCGTATCAAAGCCAGTATCTGTAATGGTTGCTGATCAATTGTGAACGGCCTTCTGGAGCAGGTTTTCAAACCGTTTTGAAATATTTAAAACGTCTCCTGATGTGAGCGGTGCTCTCCTCACAGGGATGGAATTTTGAACAGGTTCAAAAACATTTCTGCAACGAGTCAACGAGCGTGAGGCAGCTTTAGGAGGAGTTAGTCATTACATATAAATACAATTATGGTGAAATTTCATTTCAACAATTTAAGACTAAAGTCTGATGAGAACATTATAATTATAATCAAAAGGCTGAAAATGCCAATCTCCTTCTCACTGGTGGACTGCATCCATGCATAGCTGTGCTCAGACAGCAGCTACCCTCCTCTAGAGGACGTTTTCACCAGCATATGCAAAAACATTACTGATGGAGTCCACCCATGCAGCTTTCCCCTCTCCATCAGGCAGAAGACTGAGCAGCCTCAAGGCCCAGGTACCTCTCAGTTCTGACTTTAACTGGTGTTTTGTAAAAGATGTAATCTTCATTAACCTCCATCCAAGTTCATCCATATCTCGAGACGTTTTGAAGGTGCTAAAATAATTTCTAAGTGGAAATAAACTCAGCAGTCCTCAAGAAACTTTAGAAGAGCCCCTTTTCTGTGAGAAATAAAGCAGAGGGTCTCAATGTCAAAAGCTCAGTGGTATCTGTAAGTTGGATCAGATAGCCTGTCTTTATCTAGGAGATGATACAAAAGGCTGGTCACTCAACCTCACTGTCCTCCCCTCTCCTCTATATTCTGCTCTTTCATATCAGTTTTATATAAAAAAGCCTCTTTTGATTCTTCCTTTCCAATCATCCCACGCCTCGATCTGCTGACCGGCCTTCTGTGTCTGCTGTCCTCAGCTGTATCCACATGAAGAATATGTAATTACAGGAGACTCCGGGGCTGATAGATGACTGCGTGAAGCCACAATGCAGCCCAGGAAGAATCATTCTGCCCAGGAGCCATTATCAGATTAGAAACCCCCCTCTTCTTCTTCTTCTCTGTTTGGGCATCGCTATAACCTCCTTTCCTCCGGGCTCCCAGAAGTGCCAGGTTACACATTATTGTCCAGACTGGGCACAAGCTATAAAACCCAGCACAGCAGGAAAAACCAAGCTGGTGAGAAATCTGTGATGAAAGACAGATCACATAAAAATCTGGACAGGAAGTGACTGTGTTGTTGTGGAGAATCTAAAATGGAAAGTTTAGTCTGGAGCTTTCTGCCCTACTAATGGTTTTAAATGCTCGTGGAATGATAATGATGGGATATTATGTGGGTTTGTGAAGGCCAGTTCATTTCTGCAGTATCTGTTTTTGGCAGCTCCACGAAAACGCAGGATTCCAGCGATAGTTTCCTCTGACCGTCCGTCCACTCAGACGATCAAACCCAACTGTTGATTCAAACCTCTTCATCTCCGGGGGAGAGGATGAGTTTCAGCCTGGCAGAGCGTTCCTGCTCCTGACGGGAACGAGGGGAAAACCCGACAGTTTGGCAAAATACAGAAAAGCACGAGTTGAGATAAACTGTAGAAGTCGTTATTTTCTTTAAACCTTGAGCATTTTTTAAACTGATGACTAAGTAAAAGAAGATGTCTTTTTTATGAACACAATAATTCAAATGTTCTAAACTTAAAGCAAATCTGCACTTCTGTTGCTTTTAAGTGACTGTTCAGCTGTGAGAGACAGTGTAATTAATGAACAATTATTACCTGATAACTTTAATATCAAATGTTTATATTCTAATAAAGAGGCTCTTTCCACCTGTCGATCCTCCACTAGAGGGCAGTAGACATGTATGGTAGGTTTCTGATGAAGGTACTAACCCTGATACACCACCAGGATGCTTTAAGGCGGGCTGGTCCAAATTGCAGCCCGGGGACCATTTGCAGTCCTCAGAGTGATTTTAGCCCAAATTGGATTTCTAGATGATTTTCTCTTCAGCAGGCTTTTGCTGTGGGAAGGTGTTTTCTAACATTTTATTGTTCAGTTTGTTACTAAAATGCCTGTTTGGGACCCATTTTGAGGAGTAAAAATGAAATAATATTTGAAAAAAAAGACTTAGTTTTTATGTCCAAACCAAAGCAGCAGTTTAGTCTTTATTTCTTTTCCTTCTGAACCAACAGATGTCTAAAATAAACACGTGACAGATGCGAGACAGACAGAACATCTGAACAACTGGAGCCTCGTCTCTGGTACCAAACCACATCACCTACGTTTAGAACAACGCTGGACTCCATAAGACTTCATTTGAGGCAGGCCCGGCGCCATGGGCGGGCCTGGGCGGGCCCGGCCCGCCCATTCACAGGTCATGCCCGGCCAGGACAGATTACAACACCTCATGCAAATGTATTGGCTCAAGACGACCAACAGAGGGCGCTCTAGGTTACTAATCAGGAGGTTTAGATGCAGTAAAAGAAGATGCTACAGTAGCTTGCTAAAATGAACATTAGAGCTTGGTTTAGCAAACAGAAAAACAATGCTAGTACAAGCAGAGATAATACATCATCAAAAAGGCAAGTGCAGCCAGAAGTTGCTGCTACAAGCGCTTCTGTTCCTTCTCTCCGTGCCTCCAGCACAGTTGCAGTGCACACTTCTTACCAGCGGGTGGCGGTAACGCACCAAGTCTTTGTTTACCAGCCGTGAATATTATCAAGAAGAAGAAGCACGCGGCTAAGAGTAGCATGCTAACTAGTATTCGTGATGTAAACATTATGAGAAATACGTGGAAAAAGAAGAATTTACTAAGGTTTTAAACGGCAGGGCAGGATTTGGAAGAAGACTTGTGGACTCAGTACTTTATTGGAGAACATTAACTGGACGTAAGGATTGTTTTTGTTAGAGATGATGACTCTGTGATGTGCAGGCGCAGCTAAGAACGGTGAGTTGGAAATGTTTTTCTAAGAGGTTTAGTAAAATTGGTTACTGTGTCTTAAGTTTTGATTGCATCTTTAATTGGCATACATGATCGTTATCAAACAATGAAGACTCTTATCTTTCCAGTTAGTCATTTAGAACAAGGCAAATTTGACCCGGAAGTATATACGCCTTGGCACAACAGATGGTGGTGTTATGATCACGTGATGAATGAATGCTGCGCTCCGGCCAGCAGCTATATGAAAATGAAAGTAAACACGGGCATATGTTTAGCTTTTGTAAACAGAATCAGCTGAGATGGTAAACTGGAGCGATGCAGAGCTCCGGGAGGTTCTCTCCATTAGAGCTGGAACTCAGATCATCTGACAGCTCACGGGGACTGTGGAGGACAGCCGCCTTGTGAAAAAACTTAATGAGCGCGGCTTTGATCGCAATAAAAAGCAGGTTATGTCAAAAATAAACGGAAGTCCGTGACAGCAAAGAGATCGCCCCCATGTCCCCTTTTATACCGCCATCGCGTAATCTTTTATATATATATAAAAAGACACAATTGCGCCACATTACTGCCATGGTCTGAGCTCATATAAATGACCTTTGGCTCCCAGGAGCCGCCTCGGCGTTGAGGCAAATTGGCCGCACTGTCTTATAAAAGAGGCTTCTGTATGTAACGTCCACCGGACAGATTATAAACATGCAAAGGGGTTATTTAAGAGGGTTTACTGAGCTGGGCCCCCCCAGAAAAACCCACCGCCCCCCCCCCCCCCCCCCCCCCCCCAGGTAAAGTCCTCTGGCGGCGGGTCTGATTTGAGGACCAAGAGCTCCTGATTTTATTACGGTTGACAATGTTGTCATTAAAATTGTGTCACAAATGTGCAAAAAGTACAATAAATTATTACACAGTCACCAGCATCACTGGGTTTTTAAATATTTGGACACTTAAACCTTCAGATTTTACTGAAACTTTAACAGAGTTCAGCAGCTGCTGTATGATTAACTATAGATCATAGTCTGCAGGACGGAAACACGACGCACCCAGATTTAAGCTGTTGTGATTTTACGAGCAGAGACCTGTGAGGTCTTTGAAGGAGCTTCAAATGTCTAAATCTTATTTTGGGTTAACTGGGAAGAGACTGAAAGGTTCACTCCACTGGTGTGAAAAACAGAGATGGCCTCTGAGCACTCCTGACCTCTGGTTACAATAGAAAGTTATCTAGGTCATTGTTGAAGCTTTTAATCCACCTCATTAGAAGCTGACTCGGCGTTAGCATAGCTAGCTATTACAGATGACTCATCAGACCCATGTTTCTTTCAAATAGACAAAGAAAAAAAACATTTTACCGTAACTCTAAAACCACTACAGCCCTGATCTCTCCAGAGCTCTCCCACCGCCGTCTTCTCACATCTGTTGGACAATCAACAGCTTCTGAAAAGTGTGACCCCTGACCTCGCTACGGCACCACATTAACCCTCCAACCCTGGTAAGGAGACGATGTTGGGATGTGCTCCTAATCCAGATGAACACACATAATCAGAGGTTTGGGAATGATGTCACTGCAGCATTTAACAACCACCAGTGTGTTTCTGTCAACTCATCATGTGTTATTTGATCTTTTCATGAAACGCTGATGTTCAATTATCACTAAAATCCCCTAAAATGTGATTGTTGTTAATCAGGAGCTTTTCCTCCTGTTGGAACTCTGTAGATAAAGTGTATTTACACCATCCTACACACTTGTGTCTGAAGAGCCGGTGTCTGACATCGGAGACGAGGCTGTATTACCTCGTCTGGACGCTCTGTCATTACCGCTTCCTGAAATACATGAGAAAATTGTATCAGCCTGCTGCAGCGGACAACAAAGGAAATAGACGGTGTTCTTTGTGTAAAAGACAGGAGGGGCCGAATTCAAGAGGCTCTTAGCATGAGGGCCGATGACAGGCGTGATACGGGAGTTCTGTGGCGGCGCGCTGCAGGAGCCCACAAGTGGTCTGTAAATGTGGCGGTGAAGAGAGGGCAGAGCAGGCAACGGCACTCCTGAACACAACACACGCCCTCATCCCACCACAAACACACAGCGGGCTGTAATGGTGGCGACGTGCGCACACAGCACGCTCTGAAGTCACACACAAACAGGCAGCTGGCGGCGCCCTGCTGCGAGTGTGTGATTGTGTTCCTCAGAAGCATGTCATCACATAGGTGTGTGTGTGTGTGTGTGTGTGTGTGTGTGTGTGTGTGTGTGTGTGTGTGTGTGTGTGTGTGTGTGTGTGTGTGTGTGTGTGTGTGTGTGTGTGTGTCAGCAGCAGAACCAGCACCCCGCGCTCACACAGCACCACGGCGGGAGGATTAGCCACCACGCATGCCGGGGAGCACATCACAACCAATCACGTATTCATGGGAAATTCAATTTCTCCGACACACTGGGATGATTCGTGCCCTGACATGGAGGCTCTATCTCACCCAGAGAATTGTGTCTCAAATTGAAAAAGCAAGCGGAGGACGTCTTTAACAATGGACTCCTGCAGAATCACATAGAGACGCGTTAGGCGAGGAAAAAGTAGTTAAATGTTTGAGCATTCCCAGCGCTCGCCTATTTGCTGTTCCTAAAAGAGAAACATGAATAACTTGGCCTTATTTTTTTATCCCTGTAGGTTTTACCAACCTCCCCCCGCCCTTTTAGCCCACTCCCACCCCTCACCCCCCCACACGAGGCCGGTCGGCGCTCGTCTCCCCTTCAGCATCATTACCGTCACACGTCCGATCCCATCTATTTGAAGACGAGCTCGTCTGCCAGAGAGATAAGGACCCGTCATGGCTGGATTGGAAGAGGAGCCACGGGGACACACATGTTCTGCAGGTGCCAACCAGCTAATTGAAGCCAATCGGCATTTCACACAGCCAGTGTCACGCACGTAATAAGGTCCTCCAACAGTCCTAGTGGTGCTTGGCTCATTTTCCCACTCTACCTTTCTATTCTCTCCCAACAGCTGTTGATAACATCCCGTTAAATGGTTAGGGGTCACGGTGGGGTCACGGGAGGAGGAGCGTCCACCTCCAGATGGATCTAAGGGTTTTATTTATGTTTTTGCACCAGAGTGTAAAATCAGACAAGGCCAGAAGAAAATATGGAGATGTTCCCGCACAGGAAACCCTGATAAAGATAGAATCGGAGAAACCTTGAAGATGGAGATGTTTTCCACAAGATAATCCCCTCTTTGGGAGGAGGAATCTTTTCATCATCCTTCATTCTGCTGTTTTATCTCCTCTACCTGGCAGCAGGCCCGACGGTTCCTTTTCTCATCTCGACGGCCTCCTCAGGCTGGAAACAGGCGCTGTAAGACGATTTCAGCCCTAAATCAGCCATTAGGCATACAGGGAATGATTTAGACAATACGTTGGTGTCAGCGGAGGATGCTCCGATGCAGGATCAGGATTATAAACCACCCCAGCTCGGAAAAGTAGATTCCACTTTTGTAGGGTCGAGCTTGTTAGATAATTAAAACAGCGTAACTAGAAGGAATCCCATCCAACAGATTTATCTGCCTGCTAAGCTGTTTGTCGTCAGACCTTTGACTCAACATCCCTGCTGTCAGCCTCCAGCTACGTCTTATTAATCCAAATGGCAAATTGACATTTAAACATTCCACTTGGCTGCTTTTCTCCAAGGTCCAACACTTCTTAAATTTAGGAAGTCCACTGCTCAGCTTAATTAATCTGAGAGACCTTGAAGGACCCGTGTGTGTTGAGCCAGTTTCTCACAGGAAAACGTTATTATGTCCTCTTTCTGTCATCTAACTGTCGTCAGCTTCTTCTGTTCAGATGTGAGAAAGTAGAGGACTTTTTCCCTGCTGATTAGACTATAGTCTAATCTGGACTATAGTCCTAATCTTGTGATCAAACCTGTCCCCGAAGTCACTTTTCACTCTTTCTGACTCATGTTTCGTTGAACTGACAGGAGTTTAGGTATGGCTCGACATTAACAATGATTCTGACCAGTTTCAGAGAATATCTGTGCTGGGATTATTGAAAATTCAAGCAGCCAGGTCCTACGTCTGTGAAATGTAGCGAAACCACTACAAATATTCCGAGACACTTTGGAAATGTGAATCCCACATCTCCAGGGAGGAAGAGGCTGTTTTCATTCTTCAGAAACACTCATCCATGCCTTTGTCTCCTCATGACTGGAGCACTTCTCCTTCAGAGGGTCCTGATGAGAGTGTGAAAGCATCACACACACTCACTTCACCAGGATTATAAACAGAATCTCTGTCCACTCACGTTTAGAAAAGCCTCACCTCAAGGAGCGCCGTCCACACGCTCACGCCACAAACTCCAACCTCCTTCATGCACCCAGAACCAGATTAAAGCACCAGGAGGGTCAGAACCACACCATCCACACACCGCATTCAAAAAGAACTGTTGTTATTACAGCATTTTAATGAAATACAGGGAATATATATATATATATATATGAGGTTAATAAAGCTCTCAGCATGGACGTATCACCAGCTCAATAACAAGACGAGCTGGCTTTTTGCTGTGGGACGTTTTCTGGTGTCCTGAAGCTCCTGAAAATGCTCTGATAAATGTTCTTCATAAACTTAGACATGAATGATTGAATGTCTGAGAACTTTAAACCTGAATCTGAGCCCACGTGTGATTGATTACCCATGAGCCTGTGTGTGTTTGTTCAGGTTTTATGGAGCCTGAAGTACAGAATTCACCTCTTCCCACCTTAAACAGATTTAAGAGCGTAGATAATGTGAAGAACGTTTAAATCTGACTAATTCACATTAGTTACACACAGTTTATAACACACTCATGACTGAAATGAACATCGTTTAGGTTATTTCTTGTTCCGTCTAACAGATTATCACAACATATTTAAACTTTTCTACTTTTACAATAATTTTTTTATTTCCTTATGACAAGCTGTAATTAGCTCTTCATATTTATATGTTTTTATTATTTTGTGGGAAAAAGAGTTCAATCTAAAGTTGATAATTAGAAAAAAAGTTTATTATTGAAAATAAAACCTGTTAATTAATAAATGAGTGAAGCAGCGAGAGCCGTGGGGTGGAGGTAGAGCGTACCGCTCCAGAACACACGTGTCCCTCGCTCACTGGCTCAGCTGAGTGTTGCACCAGTGGCAACAGCTGACTGGGAATGAAAGGCAGCTACTTGGCAACGGCAGCCATGCTGGACTCCAGTTCCAGTGAAAGGGTTTATTGGGGAAAGAGGGAGAAAGGAAAAGTGTTCACTTTATCTTTTCAATGAGACAACCAAAAAAAACCACAACTGAGCTGCTAAACTCACACAGGAATGATGTCAGAAAACATGCAGTGGTTCTGTTTTTGGCTACAAGACCTCCATCAGATATGGTGTTTTGTCTCGGAGTGACCCGAGACGGCGTGGCGTTCACTGTCCGGAGGAGCCAGGAGGCTGGGGAGAGGGAGCTGTGAGAACCAGGAGGTTTACCAGAGGGGAACGGGTTTAACAAGGCTGGCAGACACACACACACACACACACACACACGCACACGCACACGCACACACACACACACACACACACACACACACACACACAGGCTCCAAAGAGGAAGATGCATGTTCAGGTTTCATCATCAGGGATACAGTTTTGTTGTGGCGTTACTCAGACGAGGTTTTAGACAGATATGTCCAACAGTAACCAAGTCTCCTGTTGATGATGTCACTCAGTTACGTCGCTACTGGCACAAGGACGCTAGTGAGAAAACTGTGATTTGTCCTGCAGGTCTGTGGAACGAGTCCTTTAAGGTGCAGAAGAGGCCCAGTTTAACTCTGGGAAGAAGGTTTACCTTTTCTTTAATGAGTTGTTGTATGGACGGTGGGAAGGGCTGGATTTATTATCAGCTAGTTCAAAAACCCTAAAGCATCATTTATGAAAATGTTCTTGCTTCAGCATACGAGTTCATTCTTCTGAGTCTCATGAGATGTGGTGGTGGATTTTTCCAGACCAGATTTCACCTGACTCTTATTTCTCCTCGAGAGTCGTTCTCTAACAGTTCTCCTTATTTTTGGATTTCCTCCTTGGTGAAAGTTTCCATTCAGCCTCAGACACTTCCAGACTTTGAGGAGGCCACTCATTCTTCGTTCTTCTAAAATGGACCAACATCCTCCAAGTGCTGCTTTGTTCTGTAGCTTTCATCAGAATGTTGTGCCATCCTCCTGGATTATGAAATCACGGTTAGGATGAAAATGGATCCAAGTTATCCAGAATCCAGGCTTTTTTAGACCCAATCCTAAATGTGATTTAAGGATGAAATGGTTTTTACTTTTAACGGTAAATGGTATACTGTTAACATTACCTGCTCTCTGCTATAAGCTAGCTGGTTAAGAGGTAATATCCCAGCGGAGATGCTTTCTACAGTTTTCCTCATGATTTGTTTATATGAATCTTGTTTTTGCATCAGGAAGTTACAAATGAAAAAATAATGTCTGTCTGCTTTGGTGAGTCAAATTTAAGTACACAAAACCCCAACCCTCTTTAAAAGGCCCTTCACAATAAAAGCCTCAAGCAAATGCAATCAGCTACAAGACAAAAGGCCTGGATGCTGGGTGCATCATCTTTTCATCCTGCAGCCTGGTTAAGTTTTGAATTTAATCCCATAGAACATCTGTATGCAAAATCAAAAAAACTGAATTCTTATAATGATATCACGTGTTTTTGACCCATTGGATCAGCCGTTTTCAACAGGGTTTAATGAGTGGCTTTATTAAGTGATACGTGTGTGTGAAACGGAGAGGCACATACAACAATGACCTACAATAATCCCACAATGCAACACGATTTCCTTTGAATAGCAGTTTTACAAAACTCTCCCAAAGACAGAAAGGAAAAGCGGGCTGTGATTTGTGCTGCACTTGGCACTAATCGGTTTTTCAGAGGCGACGGAAAAGAAAAGGATGATAATGAAAAGGGATTAACTGCAGAAAGGGAGAACTGGTTCAGCCTGTTGCTAAATAAACAATGCTTTCCTTTTAACAGGGGCAAACAAGGTTTCTGTTACGCTGACGGACGCTTGTTTACCTCACCACGCTAGCTCCCTACAGACCTTTCTAAAGGGAGGTGATCCAAACCATGAATTTGCACACAAACAGGGTGAAAAAGACAGAAAAAGAGAAGAACAGGAAAGAAAGGAGGGGAAATGAGACCGTGGAGGTGTGTTTTGTGGACGTGAACATGAGTGTGTTCCTCTGAACTTCAGAAGGAAGGCGTGTTTGTCCTCTTCAGGGGCTGTTGACTAAAGCTGAGAGGAGAGTCTCATTACCTGAGTGATGCACTGCCTGTGTTTACACGCGTTACTCCAAAGAGGCTCCAGCACTCCTTCATGCTGCCACCTCCATCCTTCTTGGTCACAAAAAGTGTCCAACTGCAATAACAACCAGCCGGACGGAGTGAAGAGGGATCAAACAGCTTTTCCTCTCAGCGAGGCTGCAGCAGACGGGAAGTTTCGGTGCAATAATTTAGCTGAAGTTTGCCCCTCCAGCTGCTGTACTTGAGAAGGAATGAAGGATGAGATCGGACAGTCGGTGGGAGGGTTTGAAGCTCTTCGGGAATCCTGCAGATCAGATTATTCTTACTGATTTTTTGAGGTCTGAAAGATTGTTTTGCTGATCATCTCATGGTGAGAAGATTGAGAAAAGGAATAAAACATCAGCAGACTCAAGGACAACGTGGTCGGACTGGAGAAGGAAAGTGCTCTGATGCAGAGTAAATAACAGTAATCCCATAATCAAACATACAACAACCAGGAGCTCCACGTCAGGAATGATGATCCCAAATCTGTGTTTGTCAGGCTGTCAAACACACACACACACACATGCACACATATACACACGCACACACACATGCATACACATACACACGCACACACACATGCATACACATACACACGCACACACACATGCATACACGCACACACGCACACACACATGCATACACATACACACGCACACACACATGCATACACATACACACACACACATATACACGCACACACACAGGCACGCTCACATACACACAAGCGCATGCACACATATACACACACACACACACACACACACACGCATGCATGCATGCACGCACACAAACTTATGCTAACCTTCTGCACAAGTGTGGGCAGCAGCTCACAAAAATAGCATTTGTAATCCTGGAAACACACAGAAACGTGTGCTCATGGGAACGTGGTGATCTTACTAAACTATTTATTGACTTGGCCCATTTAATATATATTTATTAAACTCATCCTGGGTTTCCTGTAACCCTCTGATTCTATGGCTACATTTAGAAACAAGCACTGGAACAAGCTAGCTTCACATTTCTCTCCATATTTTAGTCACAATATTAATATAATATTAAAATTGACAGCCTTGTTATGGTTTAACAATAACATCTGCCGGTGGCTCAGGGGTTAGGAGTTTGACCTGTAGTTGCTGGTTCAAACCCCGGCTCCATCCGTACCAGCCGTAGTGTCCTTGGGCAAGACACCTCAGCCTCCTAGCCTGCTGTGGCTAGTCGTTAGCTATAAGGCTGCTCACAGAGCTGTGTATCACAGAAAGATTAATTGTTCATATCCTTATTACAGAAATACTCTTCAGAAGAGCTGAACTGTGTCTTTTAACTACATTTGCTCCAGATGCCAGTTTTAATGTTGAGAAGGAATAAAAAATGAAACAACGCTTCTCTCGCCCGCAGCCTCCCAGCAGCTCCGGAATCCTGAACATGGATTTCTGTGTTCAGATGATCATTTGACCATTTTCAGAGAAATGTATCAACGCTCCTCTTCCTGTGATACGGGTAACTCAGTTAGTGGGCTCTGGCATATTTAACACAGCGTGTTTCTGCAAGAGATGGATTTTCCAGAGGGATCTACGGATCGCTCGTCCTTCTCATCCTTTCCTTTCCTGCATGCACCAGTCCGAGGAGAGACCCCTAGAGATCAATCTCCTGAGTCACATCCTGCAGCTTTTCCAGGTGGACACCAAGAGATTCCCAAGAGATAAACCTCTGCAGGAAGTCCCAGAATTCCTGCTGATAACAAACCAGATGTGGATCAAAAATGTGTTACCTCATAGCTATGAAACGTTCAAACATTATTCAGTGGAAGGGAACAGGTTGGACTGATTCAGTGATGTCAGCAAAATCATCCAAACATTCTGCTGCTAGTATTTCCTGCAGAAGCTTGTTTTTCCTCCTGTCTCACTGTCACGCATTTTTCCTGCTTCATCTCACTCCATCTGAAGCTGAAGTCACCTGACGTCACGGCCGTGACAGGCAGCTCTCCAAACAGTAATTGAATTTGATGCTGCTTTGCATCTTTATTCGCTCTCACAGGCACACATCAGTCAGGCAAAAGTAAACCACGCAGAGGGCGAGAGACACGGAGGGAGACAGGAAACGAGAGAAAGAGAGAGAGCAGATGGAAGTATGAGTCTGGGAGAGCCAGCATCAGATCACACCACGCAGCCTCGTGTTTTTCATGTAAAACAACCGTGGTTTCTGACAGCACGTTTGCTGAAACCCACCGGAGGAATATGCAGAGTTTAGATGTACAAAAACCTCAGCTTTCTCTGTTTTCTCTCATTTCCTCCCACACTCGCTCGCCTCCAACACCACCACACCTCCCCAGATGCACCGGTGCACTAATTGCCATCAACGTGAGTCACCAACATTCAGCCCGCTTATTTCCTCTTTCTTTGTATTTCCAAGGAAAGAGAAAACCTGGCAAGCTTCAAGTCTTCGAACACATGGTAACTCATGCTTCACTGCTTCCCATCACCTTGTGTGTGTAGGTGTGGTTGGCATGGAGCTCATCAGCCCTACTGGAACTTGGGCGGAAAGGCCTTTGAGCTGCAGACAGAGCTTTTTAGTCATTTTGAGTTGTTCTATAAACTTTTACACCATTTGTTTTGCATCCTATTGTTTTCACCATAAGCTTCTGTGGTGAACATCACCAGCAGCAACAACATGCAGCGTTCCCGGTGAGTTCGGAGGTCCAGGTACAGCAGGGTTTCTTTTTGTGGCAAACTAACAGTGTCATGCAGAACTGAATGTGGTGTGAACGTTTGAAAAATGTGTTTGCATAAACTGCTGTGAAGTCTTAGCCTAGGAATCTAGACAGGAGCCCAAGCCGAAGTGAAATGAATTTGCTCTTCACGTTGGTCTAGCCACGCTCCATAGGAGCCTCAGCAGGTCAGCCATTGGCCCGATCAGCATTGTGTTATGCCAATCACAACACTCTATTGGTTTGGTGGGCGGGATGATGTGACGGAGCAGAACAACTAAGATGGGGCCGTCTGTTTGAAACAACTTTGAACTATTTAGACTTGGGCTTGTCTTTGACTCAAGAGCAGATAGAGGCACTTAGGTTTATTTAGAAAAAAGATGCATTTGCGTCTTCTTGGATAGTGTATGGTGGACTGCCCGTTGACTGACATCCGTAGTGTCGAGTACGTCACATTGTTTCATGTCCAATAGCATGCATAGACAGTTTGAAAGGCAACCATAGGTCCCGCCCCATGGCTGAGATCCGTCTATGGGTCGTGACCAGACTACATTCACATATATGGGATTGGTGGCCAGACTAGTGAAATTTAGGAGATTTGAGGACGCTTTTAGACAGAAAACATTTGTTTTTGAGCGTTCACACTGCAGCAGCTAAAACACGGCGTGTCCACGTGAAACCACACCCAAGGAAGATCCTTGCCATCTTCAAACAGTGTCCACATTCTAAAAGTCACAGTGGTTCATGATAACATGACTTTTTTATAACTAAATCTTATATGTCCAATTTTGAACACTGTAAAACTGTACTAACTGCTAAATCAATAAGTGAAAGTGAATCAAAGAAAGCTTTAATCAGCTCTAGACAAGTGAAATTTCACATTATAAAGGTTGTTATGGTTGAAAACTACAATTTAGAGGCTGTCCTGTTGCTATAAATAACTTCAGGTCTGGTCACAATGTTGGTAAAATGGGACTGAACAAACACAACATTTGCATCTACAATAAAAACATAAAGAATTACATTAACTACAGTTTTAGTTATAGATTGGTTACAACCCTAATCCAGGCTAGCTCATCCAGATAAAACTAACCAAAATACCGTGAGTGAGACAACACCGGTGTCAGCCATCTCTGTTGGGTCTGAAATGTGCCATGCATCTAACATTCAGTCTCATCCCCACCCCTTGGATACTATGGGAACTATTTGCAACTTTTGCACCAAAACACATTTGAAAATCTCCAGAAGTTTCCTTTGAAGGCTGTGCTGAAGCTAAAAACCTAACTTCAGTAAACCGTATATGAACCACAACCCTAAAGGCGCCCAGAACCCTTCACGGCTCTCTGACAAACCGTAGTTCTGCATTACGCTGAACTAGATTAACGTCAAGCCTTTGAGCATTTTAAAGGATCTTAACGTCCACAGTTGGAAAATAATGCAGACGAATGCCCCTTTTTGTCTTTTTTAACATCTAAAGGCTTTAATTTGAAATCAATACCTTCACCAAAGAATAAATGATGAATGCTGCTCCTTTGTAACAGTGGAGAGGACAGAAAGAGTGTTCAAAATCAAATTAACTCACGGCTAATTAACTCTATTCACTTCAGAGATAGAGTGAGTGAGAATTAGCTAAAAGCAGCACAGGGCTGCACGTTGCACTAAGAGCTTCAGATTGAGAAGAAAAAGAAAATCATTTGAATGATGCTTTGGACAAAGATGTCACGGTCTCTAAGGAAGGATTAATTAAAGCATTGCAGGAGCTAAAAGTGCAGAGACAGAGCAGGAAGGATCGTCTTTAAATTAGGACAAATGCTGTCAGGTAGTGGAAAGAATCAGGCAAAACCACCAATAACTGGAAATATTTTTAAAACTACCAACTTCATGAGTTGTTGACAGTATTTTACCAAGTTGCATTAAAAAACAGCCAAGCTTGTTGTCAGTAAACCTGATTAAATTTCCTCCAGCCAATCAGAGAAGGGCTGAGCAGCAGAACGACAATAATAACCAAGAACGTGGACATGATTTCTGTAACGTGTTGACACACGACGCCTGCCTTTTATGTAAGCTTTTCTTTTTGATCACAACAAAGGGAGAGCTGGAACCGAAGAACAAGTTTCACAGTCTAAATATGTCGCTGTGTAGGAGAAATATTGGATAAGTCCTGCTGGGCCACATTTCACACCTCTAAGCAGCGCGCTATAGGATCGGCTTTCCCATCGCTCCCAGAACGGCAGTAGGCAGGTGTAAAGAACCATATATTATCAGAGGATCACTGAGAGCTTCATTATAGTGGTGTATAATAAAGTGTTGTTGATTATCTAATAAATTATTCACACTCTAAAGTTTGGAGAAGCATGTTTTAACGACTGAGCAGCATGTCCATGGGCTCTAACAAAGGACAACAAACTTCATCACATGTTGTTTATTCTGGATTAATGTGCTTTTACCATAAATCCTCTAATATTGGCCTGTATTCCATTACCGGCCGGGTCTCCTATATTAGCCGGTCTCGCTGTCAGCGGGGGTAAATAAAGGCCGGTCTCTAATAGTGGCCGGGGCTACTATTAGAAACAGCGTGTGGTGTGTGTGTGTTTTTTTTTTTTTTCGAAAAGATCGACGGTAAAGTGAGCCCTCACTCGATTTTTCGAGGCGCACATATACCAGGTTTTACGGTAACAGCGGACTAGTGGATCATAATCTCCGGCTGCAAGATGAGCAGAAACAGAACGAAAAATGCTAGTTTGCAGTGATCACTTCATCACAGGTAAGGGCTTACTAAAGGTTTTTATGGCGTTTTATTGAACAGTTATTTAGAAACGCAGCTACATAAACAGCAGGTAAACAGTTTGATACTGTTTTCATGTGTCCTCACCACAAATAGCTTTTAGAGTGCTAATGTTTTTAGCAGTTAGCTCAGTGTTGTAGCGTGGCATTAATACCTTAATAAAATCAAACAAATGTACCAGAAATGTGGATTAAAAATGCTTAAAACTTTAGTTATAAGTAGATCTTAGCACGTACTCACCGTTAGCATTAGCCATCATTACGAGTTAATTACGTAACTAAAATAGCACATCTAACAAGCATAAACAAGACAGCGGTCATTTAAAGCTTCTCCGGATCTCTAAATTGTTAACCAACCTGAAATAAAATAGTTGTAGGCTTTCAGACTCATGAAAGGCTTTTGGTTTGCAGTGTAATATGAGATTTTCCACACGAGATAGTTTGTTGTGTCGATCGCTTCAGCGTTGGGTAAATCCTCCAGCATGTATTAAAAGTCCAACTTTTAAAATTAAATGAGTCATAACCTAAAGGAAGATATCGTGTCTGTGCCAGCTCGTTTAGAACACTCACTTTCATCCGTCACGCTGTGTTTTATAGTAGAGCAAAACACTTCCTGTCCACTGTTTGAGTTCAGCGCCAGGGCAGGGTCACGTGAGTGAAACCCACCAATCATCACTTTTGATTTGCACATGAGACTTCAGTCACCGCTCAAATAGACACAAAATCTTGTTTTTATTCATTCTACTGGTAGTTAATTTTGCTCAAATTGAAATATAGGCCTGCCTCTAATTCTGGCCTCCTTTCAAAAAAGGCCTGAACCAGGATGCGCTTGAGTAAATAAAGGCCCGGGCCTGGATTAGAGGATTTACGGTACTTTGGTAGAGCTGCTGTGTGGAATGTGGACGTCATTTATGCAAAACTTCACAAAATTTCCACAAAGACAACAATGGGATGCTGTCCAAACAGGTGAGAAAGCCCCGCCCCTAGCTCAGGTAGACTTCACAGAAACATCACTAAGAGTTTAAACGGACTTTACATGAATGAGCTGGTGTTGGAAAACTATTTTCATGTTTCTAATTTGAAAACAATCTGTCATTTCTGCAAAGAGACGTTTTCTACAGTCATCCTGGTTTTGATGCTTTAGGCTTGAACACGGATTTTGCATAAACCCTACTTTGTTTTTTGTCTAAAAAGGACATCCACTGAATTGTAAAAACACACCTTTATGACATAAAACTACTAGGAACTACCTCATTAGTGTAAATTCATTGGCTTTGCTCAGGTGAATGATACATTTTCTGCTGCCGTCAAACTGATTTTATGACTTTAAAAGTTCATTCTTGAGCTATGACTGGTATTTTTGTGGAACAGCTACATTTAAGATCTGCAGGAGCTGTAAGAATTAGAAGACAAGAATACAGATCAGGGACCAAACCACTGGAAGATCCCAGCTGGGTTCCAGAGTGGGTGGGTTACGGTTTCAAACTGAGCTGAAACTTTTAACCATGACGTCCAAACTAGGGAAGAAGCTGCAGAGGGCTGCATAGATAAAAGAACAAAACTGTAAGAAATAATTAAATGATGATTTTAATAATGATGCTCAGTGTTTATGATTTGGCCTTTGGTCTGTGATTTTATGATTTTATGACCATGTCTGTGATTTTATCTAGTATTTGATTTTATCTTGTGATCTTTTGTTTGTCAATCAGTTTTTATTTCATTGTGTTGCGAGGTACTTCATGGGAAGCACTTTGGTCAGCTCTCATGCTGAGTGCCAATGTGCTATACAAATAAACTGGTATGGTATGAAAAGAAACAGAAGTTTGATGAAGGTTTTATATGTTCAAGCAGATGTGATGGTTCCTGTTTTAGCTGCCTGTTTAAAACCTCACTTTAACACACACACACACACACACACACACACGAGGACAAGAGACCAAACTGTGGTTGGTCACCTCCACAGACCTTCCTCACACGGGGACTAGTGAACAACAACAGAACAGCCAGTAATAACTTTAGGACAAAAACAATTTGCTGCTCGTTTTATTTATCTGCTTGTGAGCCACTTTCCAACTGTCAAAGCAACTAATTAGCAACACCGCTGCTGCATGGTCTAGTCCCAAGGTCTTAGCAGCAAGGCAGCAAAGGTACTGAAACAACCAGCTACCTACCACCAAGTAATTAAGAGCTCATTTGTGCCCACATTAAAACCAATATAGGAGAAAGACCTTGGGTGATCATCTAAAATGATTATTCTGATTATGTGCTGTGTGTTGAAGGTTTTGGGGGAAAGTTTCAAATGTAAACAAAATACCAAATCAGCCTCGTTTCAGTTCCTGGATTTGCTATTTATCAACTACGGAGGGTTGTAGAATAGAGAATCTTGTTGCTGCCATGGTGTTTTTGTCTAAATCAAATGTGTTACAGCTAAAGCTGCAGCATTCCTGAAATGAACTGGATGCTGTCTCTGATGCTAGAGTTTTAAAGTAAGATGGCGTTCTAGTAGAATTGGTCGAAGCTTTTAAAATTACGAGTAATTTCATGAGATCTGTGTTAGACTCAGAGTAGGAGTTGTAAATGACTTTCTTCTAAAACTGCATAAATGTTTTATTCTCATCTATAAAACTGAAAAAAAAAACCCGCTTGTTAGACAGGTGAAGCTAGCTAGCGCTACTAGCTAGCGCTACTAGCTAGCGCTACTAGCTAGCGCTACTAGCTAGCGCTAGCTAGTAGCGCTAGCTAGTAGTAGTTAGTACTAGCACTGCCGTTATTGCTGACAGTTTCAACTTTACATCAAAATGTGACTGGAATAAATCAATTAAACTATTACTAAGGTATTTGCCGTAATATCATCAACAAATGACATCAGAAGTATGTTTACTTTTGAATTGTCACTCACAAACCTATCAGATTTACATTTAACACACCATTTAATGTAGTATTATTTTAACCAGGAAAAAGGGCCTTTTATTGACGGGACATAAACCTTGCAGCAATATATTCGTCAAGCCCTTGTGCAGGGCAGTCAGTCATCCACGACAGGAAGCCAGAAGCCATTAGAGAATGTTGGAAAGACATCCTGACAAGCTGGCTTAGATGTATCCTGATGGCGATGTGTGCTGGCAAGCCCATTGTGGTGGTGCTGCACTTTGTCATTTCAGAGCTGGTGCAGAACAGAAGGGGGACAGAAGCGGCCGGCATGAACGATGATTTAAAGCTTGAGCTTTGGAGTGTTTCTTTCAACAGGATGAAAGAGGTCATACAAGATATAAATGACAAGAAAAGCTCTTTTCACATGTGCAAACAATTTCCCTCCGGAGAACAACCAGGGGCCGACTGGACTGTCTGTTTAGTACGTGAAGCGTGAACAAATGCCTTTCATATTAAGTCAAGATGGTGTGTGTGAGGGTGCATGAGTGTGTATGTGTGTGTGATAAGAGAGCATGCAGCATATGTGTGTGCACACCTGCCTGAGCCATGATTCAGCATCCAAATAAGGGCTTGCATCTTATTAGAAAACACAATTCTTCCTAAAATCCCATCAAATGTCCTGTTTAGAACACCCTAAACCCCTGGACCGAAGCTGGTTAAAACATAAAGGTGAAGTGTCGTGTGATGGAGGATAGAGGAGTGTGGTTTAAATCACTTTAAAACCTAAAGTGTGACCTGTGGTAACCTCAGTTTGGTCAGAATGCATTCTGACCAGATTGATAAGCTAATGGCTAGTCATAGCAAGGCAGGACAACATCCAGTCTCATATTTCACAGCAATCCATGAAAACATGTTTCAAATGCCTTAAACTGAAATTTACTTAGAGCTCTGTGGTTTTTTAAAAGCACACAGTAGCAGCTAGTAGCGCTTCCTGTGCCGTCTGATCAGCTTCCTGTAGGACGACCATCAAATCCCAGATTTGCTGTTTGTAATAATCAACATTTTTGAGATTGTAAATGGGCCAAAACAACAGAAATCTACTGTGCTTCTAGCTTAGATTAGTTAGCACAACAAAATCATGAGATTAGGTATTAAAACCTTCCATAGAAAAAAGTGACTGTGTTTATTTAGGCTGCTGAAACAGAACCATGGCATGTCCTATAGAAGAGGCAGAAAACGAAAACAAAAATAACTAAAAGCCTCCTGTCACCGTACTTTATGTCACAGGCATGCGCCGCTGCAAACCCACTGAGGGGAAGGTTGCATTGTTCGTAGTGAATCAAATAAAACAGAGAAACATTTGAAAAGAGTCAAATTTAGACCTGCTTGAGTTGGATGTACATGCCTTAGTCAGAACGAAATGATGAATAAACTCTAGGAAACAGCATCTGTCTCATCCTGCTGTACACGCATGTTTCAGTGAATGTGTACGAGCACGAGCTTCTCTGTGGATATCCACACGGTGTTTCATGCAGGTGCAGCTCAAACACACTGAGTTTACACATGAACTCTGTGTTTGCCATTCTTGTTTGCACAGATTTGCTTCAGCAAAATCATAATCTGAGATTGATTTTAATCCAGATTTAACATTCGTTAATAAATTCAAGGCCTAGCATTCATTGAAGAAAGACATATTGCCTTTCAGGCCAGTTTTAAATGAAGATCATCAGTAAAGATGGATTTAGAAGGGATGATCTCACACAACACCACGGAGCACTAACAGAAGTGTTGGGAATGACTCAACACCAAATTGGAGCTCATCACACATTTAATTGATTGATTTATAGTGAGTTTTGTGTTGGGTGATGATTTTTAGCTGTGGTGAAATGAAAACTAACTATACAACCTTACAACAGTTGAGAAAAATATAAATAAAAATGTATTGTGTTTTATATTTATTTAGATAGTGAAAGCTTAGCAGAAGCTACTTGATGGAAATCCTCAGAAAAACATGGCTTCTGTCCCGACCCAGCAAGGAAACCTGATCAATCACCGGAAACCTTTAAAAACATCTGTTGGCATAAAACACACACTAGTTCTCATATTAAAGGCTGTGTGATTTTTAAACAGACTCCTTTTTGCTGAAGCTCAGGAGGGCTCTTAGACCAGGAAGAGGCAGAAATGATTCAAAACGCCCCGTTAGGAGAGGCTGAGGGTGGGCTGAGAGTTTGGACTGTCGCTGCCCCTATTGGCGCTCATTAATCACTTAGGCTACTGCGAGACAGCCCACCAGGGATCCGCAAAACACACTCAGATTCCTTTTTTCCTTCTTTTGGGGAACAGGTGTGGCCACGGTGCCACTTTTTAATCCATCTCTCTACTAAACAATCGATCCACGCAAAACAGAAACACCATTACATGCCCAGGGCAGTTTCCAAATGCATAGATCAGACACACACACACAGACGGTGTGTGTCACCACAGAGGGGATAGAAATAGATGGAGGAAGAGCTCAGCTCAGGGTCCCCCAGGGCAGAAACAAAGAGAAACCTCTCCTCACTCACTCAGCCTCACCAGTGATGTCATCAAATCCTCCGTATGCACGGCTGTTTGAAACCAGAGGTTAAGTTTTCTTCATGGCTTTCAGACACGTAGCCTCCACTGGGAGTGAGATGAATAAAAAACACTGAGCCTATAAAAAGAAATAATACGCAGACACACCAATCAAAGCTTTAGTTGAAAAGTTGAATGCGTTAGGACTACACACTAGAAATAATCACTAAAAAGGGTTAAATGTACCAAAAAAATCCAAAGGTGCTTTTATTCAAAATTTTTATTTTGTTTTATTTTTTGTATTAAAATCTGCATTAGGATCAACGGACATACCATACCGTTTAATTTATATAGCGCAATTTAAACAGCATGTGAGCTGACCAAAGCACAGGCAACAATCACAAAAGAGCTATATTAAAACAGGTACAGTGAAAAACAATCAATAAATATAGATAAAAGCAACCTAAAAGCAATTGAACATGTCTTAATCCAGTATTCCATAGGAGGAGTCCTGAAGGAGAGCACTAGGAAAAGGTCCTGGAACATTGTCTTGTGTTTTTTTTCTAGGTGCATATTTATATGACCCTAACATGTAGCCCAGACTACTAAAAATAAGTAGAAAATGAAACATCATATAGTTTATCTCATAATAGATAACTAATGAAAGGATCAGATTGTAAATTGCTGCCGTTAATTCGAGCACAAAGGCACATCTGTCAGTAACACAAGAAAGTGTAAATCACAAAATATAAACGTTATAATCCACTAAAGCCAGCTCAAACACACACAAAGCACTGGTTCCATATAAAATAATAAATCATTCAATAACCAGTTCTAATATTAAACTCCTCATTAAGCCCTCCAACTGCCGTGGTGGAGTATATTTTAGTCTTCAACCATGAACTAAACTTAACTGGAAAATAAACAAATTAATTAAAAGAAATCCTAAAAGTACTGGGATGTTTTAATAAGGTGAACATCATCATTATGTCCAAATTATTACTTTAATGTATTATTTCAGGAATTTTGTTCATTTACATTATATTTTAACCTAAATGAGATTAAAAATCTAAGAAAGAACTGTTTTTCTTTGCTTTTGTTCTTAGGTTAGACCTTTTGGAAATAAAATGTTTCATGTATGAATCCTAAGAAAGTTTACATCTTGGGAAACAACCTCCTTCTATCCAGATTTTGCTCCAAACTCCCAAACAATCTGTGGTCACAGCAGCCAGCTGTTGCGGCTTACAAAGCCGATGATGTAGAACATGAATGGAAACATTGAATTTAAGTCGTGGAACCTGAACCCACTTATTTTTCCTCATGTTCTTGCCTCTTGTGCACACACACAGGCACACGCTCTCCACTCCTCAAACAAACCTGCGAAGGTTGCCTGAGGAAAAGTTGGATCACTCTCTCATCCTTCAACAGACCAATCAAGGCACGCCAAAGTGAAGCGAATGTCCCCGCCGCAGGGACGCAGGAAAGTGCAAGTGGATTTATTTCCAACAACAGAACGTTTACTCTAGAAAAAAAGAAGATTGACTTTTCACCGTCTTGTCAAACCACTTTGGAGTCTATGGGAGGTGGACGTTCTGTCGTACGTCTCACCAAACATCATCAAGACAGATGTGACAACTGAAGCCCTGTGAGCAGTTGACCCTTTCATCAGAGATTTACATCTGGAGCCTCAAGATCCAGAAATGACATAATGAAACAGGAAGAGAGGTGGAGATTCATTTTTACCTTCCATCAATCTGCACACCACTCATAAATGTCAGCCGTGGGGGAAATTGAACGGCCCCATTTTTCTGTGTTTATTAGGCTGGGATGAACTCAGTCTCATCGACCTTTCAGCATACAAACCCACACTAAGTTAGAAGCTCAGAGTTGTGGCGGCGAGCGGCGCTTGAGCGCAAGGATCCTCACCAATCAACACCTTGATTAAAAAAGAAAAAGAAAAAAATGAGACGGAGAAGTTCAACACAGGCCGGAGTCCAGTGGGAGAATGTCAGTTCTTTATTACTGAACGCCCAGTCTTAAATGCCAAAGTATTAGAGGCCCACAAGTCATTAGTGAGTTTGTCCACGTCTTCAACAGTCACGCTGGGCTGGTTGTTGTGAAACGACACATTTTCAAAACGAGCAACTGAAGTCTAAACTGATTTAATCAAATCTGCCGTAAAGGCTTGGATTCTAGCTGTATAATGGTGATGGTAAGAGTGGAATTCTCCAGTTTCATGTGTTGATGGTCACTGATGAACGAGAGGGCCATCATAAGGTCTCTGAGACCTTAGCTGGAAGATCTCATCACCCTGCTGAATAGCCTTATTCAGATTCATAATTAAACATTTAGCCGTGACGTAACTTCCAAAATAAATGTGACTAAAACATTCACAAAACATGTTTTATGAGGAACTGAATAAATGTTAGCTGTTTTTAGGAACCTCTGGTTTATAGAGTGGATGTCCTCCAACAAAGGGTCTGAAGCCAATAAGGTGAAACACTAAACGTCTCCTGAAACGTTCATCAAAGAAAAGGTTCTGCATGAGCAGATGCACACATTAAAACTGCTGGGTTAAAAACAAACCAATTAGGAGCATTTCTGCTGGGTGAGATTTGGACTGAGGCCAAAAGTGACTAAAACTGCAGTCCCACCCTCATCCACTAGGGGCTGGGTCCAAAAAGGAGCAAGTTCCCATTGACTCCCATGTTAAAAATGCCAACTTCACAGCAGGAACAAACATGTTTACAGCCGGGTTCAAAAACATTTTAGGTTTAATCGAGTCATGCCAACAAGAAGCATGATGCAGTCAAGATGGCGGTGGTGGGAACCACCCACTGGGCTTCAATTCAGCTCTGGGTGATGGCGTGAAGGGTTTGTCTATTAATTTTACAGTCATTGGATTTAACACATAAGGCTTGGGTTGTTGGTTAAATACTGCATCTTGGTTGAGGATTTTCTCCCCAAAATTGGTGTAATTTGACAAAATGTCTAAAATTAAGTTCTGGATTAAAATTTGAAAACAACACACATGTACAAGAGTATGAAAACAGAATACAAGCGTTTAAATATAATGTCATTCATATTTCTAAGGTTTTGGTTAAAGTTCCAAATTTCATGTTAACCCCAAAGAACTCAGACCGATTTCTCATTTAAAACACAAAATGGGTCAGATTTCTGAAATTAAACAGTTTAATATCGTCACTGAAGCAGTCAATTCTGTTGAATAATAAACAAAACCAAACAGGCCAGATTTCTAACCTGAAATCTAAACTGGGGTACAGACAGGAAGGTTTTCATCGAGACCGTTTATGTCTGATGTTAATTAAACAACTTTTGACCAGGCTTTTGAGATTTGTTAAACTTAAACATATTTTTGCATGTGAACAATCTTGTCTGGGTCAGCATGACTTGCAAAAACGACTAGTTCATGAGTTTTTGTGTGTATGGCGGATGGCTGCTCATACTAAGCTAGTTCTGCTGAGATTTCCTCTCCACTGTCGCTACATGTTTGCTTGGTCTGGGGATTGGTGTAAAGTCTCTAGCCCTTTTTATAAGACACACCATGCCGGCAAATCAGCCTAACACTGCTGCCACGGTGTGTCTTATGAAAGCGCCGTGGCGGGACGGCGTTGCGGGAAATTTGTTGCATTTGTTCCGCCAAGCTTGGTATATTGGTATATATAATATTGCCGCAACACTGGACTTGTGAATGCAGACTACGCCTTGGTGGTGTCACGATCACGTGATGCATTAATGCTGAGCTCCGGCCGGCAACTGTATTGAAAATGAAAGTAAACACGGGCATAAGTTTCACTTTTGTTAACAGAATCAGCTGAGATGATAAACTGGAGCGATGCAGAGCTCCAGGTGCCGCCTTTAGGGGTGGATTGTCAAAAAAACGTAATGAGCGCGGCTTCGATGGCAATAAAAAGCAAGTTATGTCCAAGATAAACGGAAGTCCGCAACAGCACAGAAACGCCCCCCATACCCCCTTGATACCACCATTGTGTAATCTTTTGTAAAAAAGACACAATTGCACCACATTACCGCCACGGTCTGACCACTTATAAACGACCTTAGGCTTCCTGATATCGCCTCAGCGTTGCAAATTGGTGGCATTGTTTTATAAAAGAGGCTTCTGACACAAGTCAGTGACTCGATGCAATCTGCTGGGTTTCCTTACATAGGAAACTTTTAATTCAATTCAATTCAATTCAGTTTATTTATATAGCGCCAAATCACGACAAGAGTCGTCTCAAGGCACTTCAGTTTAACCAACTGGCATAATGAACTGAACTCAGTGCACTAAGTAGGTTCAATTGGAATGTTTACTTTGTAAAGTGCCTTGAGATTGCTGTGGTTTTGAATTGGCGCTATATAAACAAACAACTGCAACTGAATTTTATTGAAAAATCATTTTGATATGGTGCTAAAACTGTCCATGATGAACTATAATCACTGTTCTCTGTGAAACAGATCTTGCTTTTGGCACCAACTATTAGTTTTGAGGGCAGCTGTCGTGGACTTTAAGAAAACTGCTCATTTGTTGTGAAGAAACCATGACATCATCACTTAGCTGGATGAGACCTGAAATAGATTGTTCCACGTGTTTCACCAAGTGTTCATACTGGTTAAACTACCTAACCTTTGACCCAACAGCGTTTGAGTTAGCAGTATAACCCAGTAGTTTTGAGAGGAGAGGTTCAGCCCACCATCAGGTGGAATAACTAAAGCAGAGCTGTCATTTACAGTTTTCTCTAACACTTATTTACACTCACATTTCTTTCTCACCTTCTACAAGACTAACTCTTCAAACCTCCTGCTGCTGCAGTTTTCTAACTTCTCTACGGGTTTCTAACCAGCAACAGTAACCCTTCAACCTGAAATCTGCACCGATTTGTCTGCATGACTCTGTATCGCTGCATCGTTTCCTTCCTGTTTGACCAGAAACAGCAGTGTGACACAGACAGAAAAAAACACTCTGACTGAGGGGGACATCCCCACCAAACACCACCATTCACACACACACACACACACACCATCACCCCTACAAAGATTGCTACTGTTTAGCATCCAAACAACCGCATCACTGAAATAACTTACAGCATTTTTAACCTTTTGACATTCTGCTCAAGCATCTTCATGTTTTGCCTTTGTCTAATTCCAGATGAGGGAACATCTGTTTGAATTTATTATTTCTGCTTTTTAAGGAGCTACAAATAAAAATGGAGTAACTTTCGAACTGGAACTAAACAAGAAACTGCACCATTACTGTGTGTGTGTGTGTGTGTGTGTGTGATGATGCGCTTCAGCGCACCTCCTGATCTCAGGCTCTGACAGATGTTATCTGGCACCAGTGGATCTTTATATCATATCAGAATTAGTGAAATATGTGTTTTCCTCCTAAAAAGTCAGATGTTTCTGCGCAGGGCGCTTGTTTTTGACAATAGAGGATGCTCGCGACCCTGGGTCTTGTGTGTTTGGTCCTATGACCCTGCACGCGTGCAGGTGGACCACCTGGATGCGTAAAGCTCAGCGCCTCCTCCCTGAGGAGCCCGTCACAACAATCAGACACAACAATAACTTGGTGATGGGGTGGAGGGGTTGGGGGTAGGATCAGGACCAGACCAGATGAGGAGGGTGGGGGTACTCACGCTGCTGTTCTCTCCTGTCCAGTGGACCATCGCCTGGTTGTGGGTCGCATCCCCTTTAAGCACGAACGAGCTGCTGAGGAGGGACATCTGTTTATCCCAGGACGTGGCTCTCCTGAAGCGGGGGGACGCTTCCTCACCCAAACCTCTCTCCCCACCGCCCGTGTCAGGATCCTCCAAGCCACGCCGGTTCAAAACCCGGCTGTCACAGCCCGCGGGTCCCAGTATCCAGGTGGAGGCGGCCAGCAGAAAGACGCAGAGCTTCGCGGCGGCGGACGCCGCTCCTTCAGGGCGCAGAGGGGCCATGTTTTGCGCCGTAGTAGCGCCGGTTTCACGGAGACTGATGGAAAGGCTGCTGATGCTTGTGGGAGACAGATAGGAGTACACTGGCAGAGGGAGAGGGAGAGAGTGAGGGTGGGACGGAGAGAGAGAGCGAAGCGGAGACAGACCGTGAACAACGTGGACGCGTCTCGGTGCCAAAGCGGATCCACAGGACGGCGCAGCGGTGCCATCTGCTGTCCTGCAGCTGCAGCGTCCTGTCCCAGCTCTCACAGCACCCTGTCCGTCTCCTGCAGCATCAGCAGGAGCTCCGAGTCACAAACTAAAGAGTATTCCTTCGAACGTCTTTTTGTTGGTCACAGAAACGAGCGCGAGACGCAAAAAAGTGTACAGAGAGGCGGGGTTAGGAGCAAACTACTATCCAAGGTCATCTGAGTAGATAAAAGATGTTTTAATATGAATTCATGTAGTATGAGAAAAATATCTAAACCAGCCTGGCTCAGTGTGAAACCCTGAGTCTCCCTAACCCTCCATCATCACTGATCCAGAAGCAGCCAGGTAAGGTTCAAAAGTAAAAGTTCTTCATTTAAGGCTTGGGCACAGGAGACATCATAAGGAACTGACAACGAGCACTCACCTAGAGCTGGGTATAAAAACACTGAGGTAGTGATGAGGGAACAGGTGTGAAGATTACTGATCAGCTGCAGGTGTGACTAGTTAAGGAGGAAAAACACAAAGAGAACAGAACTATGGGAAATGGAGACACTGGAGGAAGAGGAGGAGAAAGAAAACATGAGAAATACTGGCACTAAAAGGTAAACTGAACCAGATAAAACAAGACGGTAACTTAAATAAGGTGACACAAGAACTAAAGGCTGAGAGAAATAAACTAGTCTAAGAATAACTGAAGACAGGGGAAATCCTAATAAGGGAGCAAAGGCAGGAGTCAAAGGTCGAGGACACAGAGGAGGAGAACTAAACTAAATATAGACTAAACACACTGGAAAGGGAAGATGATAATGTGAAATATATTAATGGGCAAATCAAATACACAGGAGAGAGAGAGATGACTGATAACTGTAACAGGAAATGGACTAGGGCTGCACAATATATCAAAAATTTATCGTCATCGCAATATCAGCATGCGCAATAGGCATATCGCAAAGAACAGAAAAATATCGCAATTAATGGTCATCTCAGATTTTTGCTACACATAATGCATTTTGTCAATCAAATGAAAGCATGAAGTTTTTGACAAATCACATAGAGCCTTCACCCATTTGGCCAATCGGGTGGGTTCTTATAGGTTAGATGCCTTGGTGCCTAGGTGGACGGCACTTCATTTGGATGGTTAGCAAACACCTGAGTTAGCTTAGAGAGCGTCGCAATGACTGAGGGTAAGACGTGTGTGGAAAATGTTAGCGAGAAAGAACTCATAATTCAAACAGCATGACTATTATTTCAAAGTACTTGTGTTCAACAAACACAAGTACTTTGCAAGACATGCCAAACACTTGTGGCATCCATGAGGGGAAACACGACAAATATCCGTTGTCACCTCCAACACAACCATAAAGATCTATATACTGGGCTCTAGAAAGCTAGCGTTAGCAAACCCAAAGTCTCTGACGTTAAGACAAGTAAGAGCAGAACAGCCCAGCAGACGCCCATGGGTGGAACTCCTTATGAGAAACTATCAACCATCAAAGTGGTACAAGGAAATAACGGGAGTAGTCGATAAGTGCTACGGCAGTAAACGTATCCGTTTAGCTCTGTAAATGTTCTACAGCGTTGTCCTATTGTTTTAAATCACTCCAACATATTTTAATGATTATTGTTTACAAAAATATTGAAACAGATCATGCTAATTTTGTAATGTAAACTTGCATGATTTCATTTTGTTACTGTATTAATACTAATGATAGAGGATGGAGTGGTGTGTCTGAAGTATATATACAAAAACTGCAGATTTAAGTATTTGTTCATTTATCGCAAGTAATATCGATATTGCAATATTAAGCACTGTTATCGCATATCGCAGGTTTTCCTAATATCATGCAGCCCTAAAATGGAGTGAGAAACCTGAGTGATGCGTCAGAGGGGACCGGAGACAAGGAGATGGAAGGAACAGTGAAGACATGGACATGACACAGGACCTTGGAACTCTTCTATGGAGGTAAAATTCTCCCGTCAGGCAACCCTAAAACATTTTTAATTATCAGCTATTGTTGCAAAAACATATTTCATTTCTAACATTATATAAATTGTTTTAACCAAATTTGATATTCATGTAGTTGACAGGATGAAGTGACTGGTGAAGTGAGCAGAACCACCTTTAGCAGAAACAACATGAAGTAGTTTGACTCATCGGTCTCTAACCATACGGAGGATCAGACTCTTCTTTTGAGTTTGTTGAGATGTGTAGACAGTTTCTGCTCAGCGGTCTTTGTGGTCCCTCTACAGTGGTGTAATGACTGGACTTATCCTCTCTGCTGAGGATTTGCTGTCTGGCGTTGTTGTCCTGTTTGATGATCCAAATCTGTCAGACAGATGGACTCATATTTGACTCCACAGAGGAGTTCACGATGGACTCAGTCACTGTGAGGAGCCCAAACCACCAGCCCTCACCCCCGTGCTGACACCTGGTATGAAGCTTGTTCTTAAAGGTGTTGCAGACGTTCTTTCCTTCCTGGTGGATCATCTAACCATTGGTCCACATAACTGTAAATCATTCTGGTGAAGGCTGTCATACATGCTCGCTCAGGTTAGCTTTCACTTCCTGCGCATGCGCACCCTGTTTGTGCAGAGCCATATGCCCGTTCTCATATGGTTCTTTTGAAAATGGCTGAAAATGGAGTTGCAAGAGAAAAAGTGTCTTTAAAGTCTATGATAAGGAAAGAAAGGCCTCTGAAGTGAGAAATAAGACCAGAGTTTTTTTAGGAGACTCGTTTCAAAGATGGCGTGTGCTGAAAGACAAGGTTGGGCTCCCCACAGACGCCGGTTTTCTGCCTGACAGGTAAGCTAAATTTCAGCATGCTAGTTGGAGAAATACATTTCAGATTACTGCACTCACGGCCTCACAATTAAACATTACGACCGGCAGCTATTGTAAACAGAACGTGCACGAGGATAACTCGTGATCCCTCTCAGGGGCTGGTAGAGTGTTGCGCAACGTGGAGAGGACAGTTCTTTCCTGAAATTCAGAGACATCGTATGCATTACCTTTAATACGTTGGTTTTCACCAAACTCTAGTAAATATTGATCCGGAAGTCTTCCGGTTCATTCAGACGAACGTTTACAAACCTAACCTGTGCTACCATGTTATTTTTAGAGAGAGGTTTTCTCCCATCCTACTGACCGCCTCTACTATCCACTCTCAGAATGACCTTCCAGTCTGAGGCTGTGTTTTACAGACCAAACACAGATGGTCCCTGTGGGGTCTCTGTTTGAGTGAAGCGGATCATAGAGGAGATGTTTGCTCTCTCTTCATACCGCACAGGAAGTATGAGAGATACAGTATCAAGGGACCTCTTCAGACTGCCATCGACCACCAGGAACTCTGGGCTACTGATTGCATTTGCTGCAGTGATGATGATGAAGAATTATGAGCAAAACGTCCATTTCTTCTGAAACCAACAGCATTCTTGGTAATAAAGCCTGTGTCTCATGGGCTCCAAGGGTTGGACACAAAATGTAAATGCCATGTTTACAAGACAAAAACTCTCTTAAACTATATTGCAGTCACGGGCAAACGTGTTAGAAAGAGTGAGGAATGTGAGACAGCTTAGGGAGGAGTTGGTGGCCAAATAGCAAAGAAATGAGGACACAGTTCATAGATGCTGTGTTTGCAGTGAAATCCTGCTGTCTGATTTAGGCCCAGTCCACACGTAGCCGGGTATCTCCCAAAATGAAGATACGAAAACGCAGATTTACACCACGAAACAAATCTTTTTACAAGCTCCGACCATGTGAAGTTTTGCCTTTTCTCCATTTTCAGTGTTTGTGTGTAGACAGAAATAACCAGAGTTTTAGGTTTCACAACGCCACTGTCTGCGACAAAAATGGCAAACAAGTCTCTTATGAATTCCAGGCAGCGCAAATGACGTCACCACGCACATCAGCTTACGCATTTACTTAGCAGGAAACATGGTAAATGGCCTGTATTTGTATAGCGCCTTCTTAGGGTTCTACAACCCCCCAAGGCGCTTCACAACACAATCAGTCATCCACCCATTCACACACACATTCACACGCTGGTGGGGATGAGCTACAACGTAGCTACAGCTGCCCTGGGGCGCACTGACAGAGGCGAGGCTGCCGAGCACTGGCGCCACCAGTCCCTCCGACCACCACCAGCAGGCAAGGCGGGTTAAGTGTCTTGCCCAAGGACACACAGCAGCATTCTCTGGCCGGAGCCGGGATCGAACCTGCAACCTTCCGATTGCTGGACAACCCGCTCTACCTCCTGAGCTACTGCTGCCTGCGCATGGCGCCTAAGCGGCACAAACGCTCAAAAGTTTAGTTGTACTTTATGAGAAAGGATGACAACAGGGCAACTTACAAAGTAGATATTTCATCAGAGAGGAAACACTACGAATATGCAAAAGCATTTGTGCACAAAATACGCAATAAATTTAAGTGAATGTCGTGTTTTTGACCCGCTCCAGACGCAGCAGCAGCGGTGAGGTTTGCACGTCCTCTCCTGTTAATACTGCAGGTAACTAATCATCTAACACTGCCTATCATGTTAGCATCATTTACCTTATATACACATCTCCACACTAGCAGACTCCAGCAACTAAAGTTCGACCTGTGGTGAGATTTTTCCCATCTTGTTAAAACTACAGCAAGAAGATGACTCTGCCTTCACAAGCAGCATAAAGGAGAACATCTGGAAAGATCTTTCCAAACAATACCACCAGGTACAATTGATTATCATGAATAAACTGACAGTTATATGCAGGAAACTCTGTGCGATTAATTTTTTGCCACCTATTAAACTACTCGGTAATTGATAAGGAATTGGATTGATAGACAGAATCGACAATGCCATTGATATTGATAAAAACTGATCAATTCCCACCCCTCGACCTGTGTTTACACAACAACATGGATGCCCTCAGAGCTGTGCTCGCGTGATCAATCATCCAAGCGCTTTTTGTCTCTGTTTATACGAGCAGAATTACTGCTACAAGCGAGCTAGGCGCCATGTTTCATGTTTTGTTGAAGTTGAGCAGGAAGACTAAATGGATAGGATTCGGGGAACTACTGCCACCTACAGGTCTGGCATGCCTATGAATGTGCTTAACAATGCACCTATGCGGTTACGTGTTGATGGAGTTTTTTCTAAAAACGAGGTGGTGTGGACGCTATTTTTGGGAGGGCGGATATTCGTTTTTGAAAATCCAGCTACGTGTGGACAAGGCCTTACACAAACCTGACCCACACCTGAAATACTGCATTTACCATCAAAACCAAACCATGAACCGGATGCTGAGACCAACTGGAGTTGGAATAACTTCCACAGAATAACATTTACCTGAGAAACATCCGGTTGTGGGATATAGACTAATGCATCCGTTATAATTAGGGTCTGTCCTCTGCCTACATCATGCATCGTGTTCCAGATTCTGCATAAATCATTTTAGGAACAGCCTGTTTGCTCCTCAAAACAACAAATTAAAGCACCTGACTGTAGTTTAAAACTGAAAATTATGATCAACTTTTTTTTCACCACATATTTTTCTGGTTTACATTTCACTTATTACATGGGATTTAATGTGTTAAAAAACTTTTGAATAAATTGTTGAATGAATTTTTATTTTAGCCTACAGATAATTTAAACTTTTCCTTTATTTTTATCCTGATGATAAAGTTATATTCCAGGAAAACGACAGAACATCTCATGCAGGCTGCAGAACTCAACAACACTCGGAGGATGGGAACATTTTGACCTGTTTTCATAGCTATTAGAATTTCTATAAATAGTTATTTGAGTATAAATAGTCAACGGGGAAAGTTTCAAAGCAACATCCGAGACTCACAATAACAACTTCTGTCAGAAACCATCTCTGCATTTTCCTGTGAGCGCATGCAACAATGATCTCAGAGTAAGACATCACATTTGGTCCTGAGGGTCATTTGTAAATCCTACCAGTAAATCAGCTTAGAGGCAGTTTGTCCTGCATGCTCACTGAGCTCATGTTTCATTTCCTTCCTTTGATCTGCACTCCTCATTTAAATGATAAAAATAATGAGACAGCCCAAAAGAGCCAGGAAACATTAGCCAAGAATGACTTATTAGCATGATGTCATTACACTGCTGTGTGTGTGTGCGTGTGTGTGTGTGTGTGTGTGTGTGTGTGTGTGTGTGTGTGTGTGTGTGTGTGTGTGTGTGTGTGGCGGGCCAAGAGGTCAAAGATCACATTTGATTAAACAAAGTAATAGCTCTCCCTGCAGAGTCCATTTTCCTTTCCAATTATGGTTGGGAGCTGGATTAACTGACTCTGCAGGTCGAGGTTTTGTTGGGGATCTGATGTTTTTACGTAAACAAAGATTTGCCTTTTTCCCCTTTTATATAATTTTCTTCTCCCAGGCTTTTCAATGGACAAAATGTCCTATATAACTAATAGGCTTGACTTTCTCTAGTTAATATCAGATTTTACTGAAAGAGACTGCAGGCTATGTTCCTGTTGTAATATCAACAGCATTAATTATACCTCACCTTAAATCCTCATATTAATGAATGACGTTTACAGCAGTATTCCTGTAATGTAGGTATTCCTCCTTCAGGGGTCCAGATTCACCGTGTTTGGATTAGGAACATTTTTATTCATTCCTGAGAGTAAATAATAAATAAAGATGTTCAGATATGTGTGGTTGTTTTTTTTCCCATGAGCTTCAAACCCAGGAAAGGATCTGTCTGGCTGTGGGCTGACAAGCTTCTTTCAGCACCATGTGGTCGCTGTGGGCAGTTGCTTTGAAGTAGCAGATGGGGTGGTGGTCCAAATTTGTAAGAAAAGGGACAAAAGGGTGTGAGTCCCCTAGGAAAGATATACCTGGAGAATGTGAAGTGACTGAGATGAGAAGCAGCACATAAATACAAGACCATGGCTCTGAGCTGGGAAAAGGTGGATAGCTTATTCTGGGATGGGGAGGAAGTCTTACCTCACAGTCTCAGGCAAATCAGGTAGAATCTGTTGGTTGATGAACGTTCCAACCCTCTTTCATGCTCCTGAGCGTTAGGTGATGACTGAAAGAACAAGATCATGAATGCAAGAAACCAAAATGAGTTTCCATTAGGGTGGCCAGGCTAGAGATAGGATGAGGAGCTCAGATATCCAAGAGAGACAGAACTGAGTAGCTGTTCCTCCATGAAAAAGAGCCATGTGGTAAAGATGCCCTTTGCCTCCCAGTGGAGAACGAGACTCTAGGCCTGACCCACATGACACGCTGTTGGTACTACTCCTGGGAATGTCCTGGAATCGAGGGAACAGTCCTCACTACCCTGCTGTTCCCGCATCCTGGGCAGGCAGAAGAAAATCAGAAGAGTGATCTAGCTTTGGCCAAAATGTTGCTAATATAAGATTCCTCACGCTGATGCGTACGTCCAGTCGTCTAGCTCAGTTTTTCTGTCACATTAAAATTTTTACACTCACAAGATAACAAAGACTTTTGCTGTTTAGTCAGCAAAACATTATTAAAACGTCCAGAGAGCCAGCTGGACTTTTCCTGGTGCCTGAAGTCATTCACCTCTCATACCAAAAAGTCAACCAAAACAACAACAACCAAAGTAAACAAGGATATATAATGTAAACAAGAACAGCTTCAACTTATGCTAAAGAAGATTATTTCTCTATTATATTTGGTTTCTGGACCTCAGCTCAGCACCGTTATCTCTGTGCTTCTCCACCCATAGTGAGTAAAAATGTTAGTTTTAGCATCTTTAATCAATAATTCACTCGTCAGGTCCGTCTGTTGTTGCTGCTGCTCAGGTCTGAATGGAGAATGTGCCGTTGGCTCAGCTGCTCTCAGATCAGTTGCCCCTATGGCAGAACAGCAGCACAGACAGTTTGAATATTTCATGGCAATAAGGGCAGGGATTGCATCAACATTGCTCAAGAAAAAAATCACTTTTCTCTTCATGACAACATCATACAGACTTTTCAATCTTACTGTCTCAGTCCACTCTGACAACCAACAAACGTTCTCAGAAGTTAAACCCAGAATCCCCGGTGATACCGGAGCCTCTTCTGGTTCCACAATGTAAATCTAATGTCATTTAAAATGCTGTGAATTGTAAATGGCCTATGAAGGCACCAGCTTTAACCATCTTCCATGTTAACATATGAGACATTTTCCTGACTTAATTTTCTTACTTTTCTTAAAAGCTTTAGTTTTAATTAGTTGTTTGATGCTTATTAAAGACTGAGCGAGGGAGAAGGCAGAGCTCTCAGCCCTACATCTGGAGTGTGCAGACTATGGTGGCAGCTGCAAATGGTTAATCATGGCTTTACTTTAGCTAAACTGAAGGTGAGGGAGATGCCTCGTCAGAAACTGCCTCAGAAATGTCTAAAACATTTAAACTACATTGATTCCTTTGTTAAAACCAAACTTTCCATTTCCAAGATGACAACTTTACGTCAGGCTACAAAGAATCCAGATGCAACATCAGAAACCTGCCATATCCAGTCCTATACATGTCTGCTGTCCTCTGGTGGAGGAGATACAGGTGGGAAAGGCCAGTCTAATTTATTACTCTTATATTTTTATAGAATTAAATAATAAAGTTAAACTGATTATTACATGTTTGTTGTATTAACATTAGAAAAACAGCCCTGGTGACCCATTTTTCTGTTTCATATTTTTGAACCAAACCTAAAACTGAGTGTAAAAAACAGGACTTTTTGATTCCAAATTAAAAATAGAACAACTTTTTAAAATGGTAAATGGCCTGTATTTGTATTTGTATAGCGCCTTCTTAGGGTTCTACAACCCCCCAAGGCGCTTCACAACACAATCAGTCATCCACCCATTCACACACACATTCACACGCTGGTGGGGATGAGCTACGATGTAGCTACAGCTGCCCTGGGGCGCACTGACAGAGGCGAGGCTGCCGAGGACTGGCGCCACCAGTCCCTCCGACCACCACCAGCAGGCAAGGCGGGTTAAGTGTCTTGCCCAAGGACACACAGCAGCATTCTCTGGCTGGAGCCGGGATCGAACCTGCAACCTTCCGATTACTGGACAACCCGCTCTACCTCCTGAGCTACTGCTGCCCTTTTTACCTTAGTAATAGTCAGTTAAAAAGAAAAAAGAGGAATAGATTCACTGGCTTCTTTTAGACTGGAAACATCTAGGATGGACCTGACCTGCACACAGATCTAATCATTTCACTAAATATTGACCAGATCCTCTGGAAGAAAGAGAATAATGATGGTTCTCAACAAAACACCTGAAGGCTAAACTCTGTGAAGTTATGGGTTGTATGGGTTCTTCACAAAGGAAGTTTACCTACTTCCATCATTGATGATGTTCTGATTTTTCTTACATAACAAAGTGAAACTGAAAAATGATAGAATCAGATTCATTCATTGGTTCTGAAAAGTACAGAAGGGATTTTTTGTAACATATTCTAACGTCAAACTGATTTATTTCTCCAATTATCAATTTTCAACAACACATTTTGAAATCTCCTTCAGTCTGAAATGCAAACACAGGGTTGTTTAGTGATTTTCACTTTGAGAAGAAAAATGAAACTGATGCAAAAGCACATAAAAATTTTGAGTTGGGAGTAGACCTCAGAATAATTAATTAATACACAACACCTCCAATGAAAGAATGAAATTCTAATTTAAAATTCCATCACTTTGTCGCTCCCTCTTCCATTTATTTTCCATCATGCTACAACTTTTTATTTCTTTTTTGATTTGGGGTTGCATCTTCAACAAAATAATTCAACAGGATAAATCATGCATGAGCTCAAAAAATCTTGAATAATTGAGCCGTCATTAATAATAAGTCTCTTCTCTTGATTGTGACGTCCACAACAACAAATCAAAACCAGTTTCCATCTCACATGTTTTCAAATGAAACATTTGCTGTACTTGTGATCCCAGGTCTGCGTCCTGCAGTCTTCACCACACACACACACACACACACACACACACACACACACACACACACACACACACACAGTGTGTGATAGCAGAATGGGCACCCTCTGTGACCTCTGTTGTCAGCATCTTGCCTGTAATTGCAGCTCCTGTACTGGAGCTGAACTTTAAATGTTTCATATTGTTGTAGTGATGTGGCTGCGTGGGCGAGTGCAAGTAGCGGTGCCTGGCCCTGGGGCCCTTGGTGGACCTTGGTACCTCCTTAGCTGGCAGGAATACTTCTACTTTCCATCAACTGGGGAGGGGATCTTCAGGAGGGGATGGATCCAACTTGGTATCT
>SSNS01000076.1:419211-422236 GCA_006937985.1 Aphyosemion australe
TATACACAACTATTTTTTAGCACATGTAGATTTAATTTAATTTATAATACTTCAAATGTGAACTGAACTCAAACTGTAATCACTTCATTTATTTTAATTTTCAACCTTTAGAAAGAGCGTGGCATGCTGGGAAATTTGTTCCATCCAACCAGACATCCATTGGACAATCACGGTTGGATGGAACAGATTTCCCAGCATGCCATGCTCTTTCTAAATGTTGAACATGAAAATAAATCGAGTACAGTTTGAGTTCAGTTCACATTTAAAGTATTATAAAATTAAATGAAATCTACATGTGCTAGAAGAATAGTTGTGTATAGTTCTTAAGCTGGCGGTGAGCAAAAACAAAATCAAGAAAAAAAAAAACATGACTGAAAGGGACAGTGGTACAGAGGGCTTCAAATAGCACTCAGCACTCTCCCCAACTAGAATAGCACCTATGGAAATCACAGCAAGCATGTGCAACATAATATAGACACAGACACAATGAAAATAGGGCTTTGATGAGGTTGTGGAAATGATATGAATGTATTTTGTGTTTAATACATGTTATTAGAACATGATCATTTCATGAAATGGTCATATTCTTATAACATGTTGACATTATATAATGAAGTTTTAAAACCAACACATAATCTAATTGCATGCAACCGATGTACATGATTCAATTATGTCAATCCAACAAATCTTTTCTTTCAGTGATGACCATGTGACTCAGAAAAAAAAAAACATTTACTCAAAAAAAGTAATTAAAGAAGCAGCGCTTACTCATAATTTTTGAGCCATGTAAAATTAAAAGTCCAACTCTAGTTCAGAGAACACAAAAGTTTTAAGTTGTTTGAAGTGTTTGAGAGGTTTTGAGTACTATAAATACAAACATTATGAGTCTGGTTAACTGTTGGGGTTAACAGTGTATCAGTGGGACTTTTAAGGAAGGAGTTCTTTTAAATACCAAAAATTAGCACCATTAGATTGTTGTCAGTCTGCTTAGCCATGAGTATAGGGAGTCTAAGTCTGGACCATGGGTCCCCAGAAACAAGAACGAAGTCACTGGGGCTATAAAAGCTATTTTCCAATCCCGTGTGGATTTCATTTTGATGCCAAGAAAGCTCCTATTTTCAAATGGCAGCAAAAGTTACTTTAGGTTTTGTGTGAAAATACATGTAGGACTACAAATACGTTACACCATATTGATGTCACTGAACCAGACATGAAGAAGAAAATGGCTGTGAACTTAGCAAGATTGAATCTTTCTTCCAGGACAACAGAAAGGGCATTAAACGTGAAGAAAACCAAGGCAAACAAGCTGGTCGTCAAGGAGATTCTGCAGTGACGTCATAAATGCGACGTCTGATAGTCATATTATTTACGATATTTTACAAGCTAACAAATATCAAAATACGTGACATAGTCGAAACTCGTATCATTTCTTTTCATTTAAATTGAAGTACAACATGTGTGTGATTCAGGGCGTAAGGCAAAGCGGATATAAAATAACTTTTAGCCCCGTTGACTTCCATTCATTTTTCCTTGTTCCGGGGACCCAAGAGCCGCCCGGAGAGGAGACTTAGGCTCCCTATGTCTCTAGTCAGACGACTTCGTCCTGTTTCTTGTGACTTTGCTTTGTTGAGTGGCATCAGCTACAGCTGGGTTCGTTAATGTAGATAAAAACCTGGCAAAACATCTCTTAGAAATGACCAAATTAGTTTAAATGTAAACAAATACTCTTGCATGTTCACCCAGATTGATTCTTTTCAAGGTGATGACAAAAAATTATTTGAAACTTCTGCAATCATGATGTTTCTCATTTTTCATACCAATTTGACACATGAGGACTACAACATCTATGATTGAGGTAGTTTCACTGAAATTACTCATTTATGGAAATATAATTAGACAGAAACATGCACTTTCATTTGTACAGTTTGGGCTAAATCACAGAGAGGTTTGTGTGCAGATCCTTTGGGTTCACATTCAGCATAAATGATCCTGTCATCAGTTGGTGTCCAAGGATCAAGAACGCCTCCATCAGAAAGCCTCCTCTAGCAGGAGCAAGTCAAATTCTTCCTCCCATGATTCAGTGGAACTAATACACATTAATCCTCATAACGTTCAATTATCTATGAAAATTTCAAAGCTCAGTCCAGCTGCCATCCAGCTGCATGCTAAGTAGCCTGACTCCTGCGCTCCAAGGTTCACCTCTCCTTTAAACATCTCTGCTCAGAGGTTACAAGACCGGTTTTCCTCCTCTCACTCTTCTACCATCACAGCAACTTAGACACTCATCAACCATTAAATATTTACTGGATATTTACGAAAATTTAGCTCAATTTGACCCTGACCTTCAAATATGTAACGTCTAGTTTACATATATCACCCAACACAAATATTAAAGTTTTAATACTAAAGTTAAATGCTGCATGTTTGCATAAGATCAATGAAAAAACATTTCATTTGAAAGATTCTGTATGAAAGAGGATGTAATTTGTTTAACTTACTGAAGACGTGAGGATGCCTTCTTGGTCTCCAGAAATATACTTGCTAGTATTTATTTATCAGATCTTCCACTGATATATCAAACCAAAACAAAGTAGCTCTTAGAGTAATTTAATGAGGAGTTTATCTACACCAGGTGTCACCATCCATCCATCTATCTATCATCTATCTATCTATCATCTATCTATCATCTATCTATCTATCATCTATCTATCTATCATCTATCTATCTATCATCTATCTATCATCTATCTATCTATCTATCATCTATCTATCATCTATCTATCTATCATCTATCTATCATCTATCTATCATCTATCTATCTATCATCTATCTATCTATCTATCTATCTATCTATCTATCATCTATCTATCTATCTATCTATCATCTATCTATCATCTATCTATCATCTATCTATCTATCATCTATCTATCTATCTATCATCTATCTATCTATCTATCATCTATCTATCATCTATCTATCTATCTATCTATCTATCTATCTATCTATCTATCTATCATCTATCTATC
>SSNS01000076.1:425463-486171 GCA_006937985.1 Aphyosemion australe
TGTGTTCAGGTTTGTCACTAAACATGTAAATACCAGTAATTTAATGAAGCACCTTGTCGTTCATGGCATCTATTTGTGAGCAGAAGCATGGACCGTGTTTGGCTGCGAAAGCAGACCCGAGTTCGCGTGGCAAGCCATTTTATCATTTAATCAACAGCTAGTAATTCCTATTTTACATAGCGACAATATAATTAATCCTAGTCCAGGTCATATTCTTACTAGTCACAATTCAAACTAAATATATCAACAGCTATTTTTACTAGCAGAAATACAATGCCTAAAACCTATTTGTTCATCAAGTATAATTATTTATTTTAATCAATTAATGGGTCTGCAGATGGAGGGAGGGTTGTGATCAGATATTTCAGTAATGGGTGGTAATAGTCAGAAATTTAGCAGGAGCAGGATTTAAAACTATAAGAGCTGCAAAAGTAGGAGCAGAACTTGACCTTAGACACATTTCAAAATGTAAAATGTGATGTTTTTGTTTACTTTGTCCCTGCTTTGTGGAATATTACAAGAGAATATTTATAATTATGTTCTGATCACATTTTTTTGCCCCTGATCCATGTCATAGGATTTCGATACCAAGTCCCAATACCTCAGCAATGCATTCAGTTAATAACAAGAAAGTAGAAAACATCCAAGTTGTCCTTTCAGATTTATTTATTTGTAACTTGGAATATAATAGAATACGTTATTTGTCTGAACCCAAACGGTAACAGAAATTTGTCTTTTAACAGGGCTCAACTTCCTGTTTTGATGTAATTTCCTCAGATTAGCTGCCAAAAACATCTCTCTGTCAGGAAGAACATTGATAAGAAATGTGTTAATATTAGGAATATGTTTGATATTAGCCTCATTGCTCATAATTCAAATTGTTTAAATAGTATGTGGCTGTGTTTTGCGATGAGCATTACTATGACTGCACCCATGTTGAGGCTCGCTCTTCCCTGCACAACACGGCTCATACCGTGGCTCTAGGAGACTGCAAAAACCAACGTTTGCAACCAGAGAGTCATACAGTGTGATTAATATATGGCTATCTTGGCTGTGTTTTTGCTGTCAGTAGACAGTTTCTCTTTGTCTTTTAGTGTATCTTGAGTGTCAGATTGCTGTGTTTTTGTCTGAGTTGCTGCTGTGAACTGGGAGAGCAGGGTGTTTGGTTTTAAGGTAACAGACTAGAACTAAAAGCAGGCAGGTTAAAATTAAAACTAAGTCATTGTCATTTCGTTCGGGATCATTTCATCTGAGGATGAATTAAGGTCACGCTAGTTGCTTTATAAGGTTATAGCTAATCTTTTTCATCTGATTCCAGTAATTTAAAATCACGTGATCAGGCCTGATTTTCGATCCTGTGATCGGATAAGATCATCCCTATTATCTAACAGTAATAAATTCATACGATAGTGAGGTGAAACTGTCCTCTTGAGTCCTAATGTATCGTTTCGTCTTTGCCGTGTAGTGCTTGAAAAGTTTGAAAATTTACCTTGAAAATGCTTGAAAAGTGCTTGAATTTCTCAGTGGAAAAAGTGTAAGAACCCTGNATCTATCTATCTATCTATCTATCTATCTATCATCTATCTATCATCTATCTATCTATCTATCTATCTATCTATCTATCTATCTATCTATCATCTATCTATCTATCTATCTATCTATCTATCTATCTATCTATCTATCTATCTATCTATCTATCTATCTATCTATCTATCTATCTATCTATCTATCTATCTATCTATCTATCTATCATCTATCTATCTATCTATCTATCTATCTATCATCTACCTCAATTTCCCTCTCTATCTTATATATATAATTACAGCATGGGCGATTATCTTTCAGCTGTAACAAGTTCTTTAACCCAACTGGTGCAATGAGCTGCTTCTCATTTCTTCAACAACCATGTGGAAAGACACATCTGGTGGTCGTGGAAAAGCTGTTTAAGAAGGGTCACATCATTCTTAGAGGAATCTTCTAAGGAGATGCAGAAACGACTAAAACTGGGTTCAGAACTGTCCAACGCATTATTAAAACTTGGTGTCATGAGTCCAGATGGACCCTGTTAGTGATGGGTGCATCAGGGTAAGAAGAGAGGCAGATGAAGTGATGCACCCATCATGCCTAGTGCCTCCTGTACAAGCCTGTGGGGGCGGGGCTATGATCTGGGGTTGCTGCAGGTGGTCAGGTCTAGGTTCAGCAACAGGATGTGCTCCAAGAATGAGGTCAGCTGACTACCTGAATCTACTGAATGACCAGGTTATTCCATCTTCCCTGATGGCACAGCCATATTCCAAGATGACAATGCCAGGATGTATGGGGCTCAAATAGTGAAAGAGTGGTTCAGGGAGCATGAGACATCATTTCCACACATGGATTGGCCACCAGAGAGTCCAGACCTGAACCCCATGGAGAATCTTTGGGATGTGCTGGCGAAGGCTTTGTGCAGCGGTCAGACTCTACCATCATCAATGCAAGACCTTGGTGACACATTAATGCAACACTGGATGGAGATAAATCTGGTGACGTTGCAGAAACTTGTGTGCCGTAATCAAAGCTAAAGGTGGTCCAATAGCAAAATCTTCCTCTTGTTTGGTTTCCTGGGTAGTTAGGTGACCTTGGTCTAAACGCCAATAGCTCAAACGTTAGCAAGACCTTGATTTCTTTTTACGTCCTTCACTTAATTTCCACTTCTATTTCTCACAAAGGTGAGGGTCTGAATCCAGGCAAAAAAAAAAGCTCTCACACAAATTTTCAACCACACGCACCAACACTCACCCCTTTAATATTTCATATCTGGCATGGTCTAAAATGTGTGACCATTTATTAGTGGCCACACGGGACCCAACTTGCCCTCTCTCCCACCGCGGTCACACTCTGTCATCCCAGATTAAAATCAGTCATCTTGATAACTTACCCCGGCTGCTGGATTGAATGTGTTCCTCGTCATCACTGGTGCATGAAGAAGCACGCGTGTACTGGAGGAATTTACACGGAGGTTCTCGTGTTTAGGCATTCATGCATAGAGGCTTACACATAGCGGACTCTGGTGCACTTCTCCAAACTGGATGAACCTACTGTTAAACATTTATGCTGATGAATAAATGTTATACTTCCTACTGCTCCTTAACCTGTTTTAGGGTTATGCCAGTGCAACAGTTCAGCAGTAAAGGGCTCTTTGCACTGGTAGTAACACACATAATTCAAAGGAAGGCATGACATTTTAATGAGAACACTTAAAAAGTATAAACTCTCCAAAACCTCATGTCCCAAAGACAAAATTTAAAACCAACACATATGTTCTAAGTCTTTGCTAGTTTTTTTCTTAAACTGAAAGCCTCTGTCGAACCAGATTGCATTATTAACAAACCTTGCTGTGTGTTTCCCTCTCTGCCGACCCATCTGGGTGGTGCAGCGTTATCAAGCTCAGATCTGATTAGCAACGTGCAGAACTGAGTTATAACCGTGTTTAATTCTCTGAGGAATTGCTTTGACCTACAGTAAACCTTCAAGCGTGATGAGTTAATCAGAGGTGGTGCTGCAATAGCCCATCTACAGATAAACGGGGAAGTTATTAAACATGAAGCTGTTTTAAAGTATGTAGCTTTCTTAATGGTTTGAGTGGGGGTGTCCCAATCTCTGCTGCTGACTCACTTTCTATGGTTTTAGGTTGCTGGGCCAGAAAAAAACAACTATTTCTGTCAGGAGCTGTAGGCGGGCTCATGTAGACCAACAACCAATGGTTAGTTTCACTTTTTCTTTTCCTACTTGAAACCACAATAGTTAGTTACAGTATTCAGATTAGCAGCATTAACATGAGCTCATTAGGTGTTCCACTTTTAGATTTCTGAGAAAGTTCTGGGAGCGGGGAAGGTGACAGGACAGTATGAGGGCTCGGTACCCTCAGCTGTCTCCATACTAAATTAGCTGTTTAAGGAAGCCGCCAGTGATCAGCTCCAAAAAGCGACATTAAACATTAAAGACATTTTATTGTATCAGTATACCATATTATATGCTGTTCTGTATAATGGGAGAGTGGCTGTGTGATGTAGTTAACGGCACTTTTTACAGCGCTCCATAGGAGATCACACAGTTACAGCATTGTGGAGGGATTTCTGCCACAGTTGTTGGCATTGGGAGTTACAACCAATCGGTGTTCACCACTAGACCTGCCCAGTGAGTAACTCTAGGCCATTTCTGAGTACATACCCCAATGCAGGTACATGATTAGTCCCTGAAATGGCCCGGAACATTGTCCTGTCAGGCCAGCCCAGTGAAATGGAGACAAGCACATACCATAAAGGCCCAGGTAAATAACCCAGAAGCTCTGATTGTGGAAACAGGCCTAATGTCTCTCATTTTTCTGCAGGGTTTGTGTTTGATTCACCAGTCACACGTTTAAAGTGGGGAAAGAAAAGAAGATATTTATACAAGGATGGATTCTATTATTCATTGGTTGTTCCGGTCATCCATTTCTGATCAAAATGCTCGACGTGTTAATCCTGGTGATACCTCAGGCAGAAGAACATATTTACTTAAGTTATCCTGACAGGAATTAGAACCCATAACCAAGCTACCTACCTAATGACCTTCCTACACAAGGTTGCCTAATTATACAGACTTTTAATAATCAGAAAATATATTTTCATGAGCCTTTCACTACTTGGGAACATCAGGCCCTTAAAATGTACTCAAAGTGACCTGGAGGTCCATTAATAAACCCTTGAGGGCACACAGGTCCTGATTGAGGGACCATGAAGGTATTTCCTCCGTCTCTGACCTTGAAGATGGAGGATTCTTTGACATGACAGGCATCATTTCCTCTCTTCCACAGCCTCTTCATGCTCTCTTTGCCAACACATATGCTCGTTCCCTTTTCATTCCCAACCTCCCTCCACACTTCTTTTTTTATTTTATGACCAACCTTCACTTAAAATCAGTTAGGACGTTTGGCTAGTAAACAAATCTGTCACAATTAGTGTTGTTACAACATGTAGCAACCAGAGGCTGGGTCCATGGGTGGAGCAAGGATGAAGGCTTTTGGAGATGTGTGACTGTGCTGAATAAAAACTCACGGGGAGGGTGGCTTTGACTGAATGGGATTTGTGGGCAGGAATGCTGCTGGAAAGAGGCCTGGCACTCCAGGGAAATCTAATAAATGGGAATGCATTGTATATATTCCCAAAGTAAAAGTCGACATCAAGTCCCGACAGGATGAAATAACTTTGATGCGTTTATTGCTGCAGTGAAAGGCATTAAAGTTTTAAGAGTTTAGTGAAGACATACAGTATCGTGGTCATGGGCCAAATTCTGACATCCCCAAAGACATTCTCCAGTCCATCCTGGGGAATCTCAAGGTGTTCTATTGTCCTCCAGAAAGTTCTGGGTCTCCTCCAAGTTAGACATGCATTCAAAGTGTCCCATGAAAGACAAACAGGAAGCATCTTCATCAGATTCCCAAACCACCTCTGCTGACTAGTTTTGATAAGAAGAAACAGCTCAACGACGAGCTCCACCTGGGATGACAAGATATCCTTACCTTATCTTTAAGGGCTGAACCCTGCAGAAGTGGAGCTTGTGTCCACGATCTCTATAATCCAAATCTCATGACCATAGATGAGGATTGGGACTTAGATGGGTCACCAAATCAAAAACCTTGATCTGTTGGTCCATCCCTGCTCCACCTCCACGAACAAAACACTTGTTCTCCTTTTGAGGTTCAGACTCACTCCCATGCCAGAAGGCATGTTCCATCTTTTTTCAGTTGCTGACAGTCATGGTCAACAGAACCACATCATCTACAAAAAGCAGGAGAGACCCTGAAGTTCCCAAACCAGATGCCCTCCTCATGATGGATGCATCAACATCCCATAGTTTCCATGAGTCATTCTGATGAGGAGATCTGAGATAATAACAGGTGTGAACACCCTCAGAGAGGATTCCTGACACATTAAAGAGCCAAACACCAGGCCAGCTTCAGTCTAAACATAAATCCGTCCTGGGTCACGTTAAACGACCACTTACAGAGTGGAGGTGACTTTATACAAGCGTCCAGTAGCTGCCAGGAGGTTTGGTCTTCCTCCCCGTCTCTAGGTAAGTATAAAATAAAAGTGTGACAAAGTCAAATTAAGGTCTAGCCAATGCTATTAAAGCAATCCCCTATAATTTATAGGAGCGCTGTGAAGAAAAGGGTATGGAACAGTTTTACCAAACTGAAACATATATTAACAGTTTTCTAATAAAAGGATTGTCTGGGCAATAAAGATGGAGGATTTCATGGAGTCTTTATAAATAAGGTTACTTTTTACTTTTGTTTGTCGTCAGAATTGATTCGATACAGAAGCTGAGGCAGAACATGCTTAGGAATTTATTTTCATCTCATTATCTCAAGATGACAGGTTCATATTTTAGTTTACTTGAATTTGAAGGGCTTGTTTTTTCCTGGAAATAATTTCAAAATGACGCATAAACAAAAGAAATAAGGAATAAGGACAGTCACCCTGTCAGCTAAATCCAGGTCACACATCTCTAGTAATGGCAGTGATGTAGAAGAAAACTGGTTATATCTAATACACTATAAACATCTATACCCGCTGCCTGTGTGGGCATGCTCGCCATGTTTACAAAATCTCATGAACCACCTCACAGACTTTAACTCAGACCAGTCAATCTGTAACTGAATAAGTGTAGGGGTCAAGCTGATTCAAGATGGCCACCACAGCTTACTATATTCATAAAGATAGCTGTGACTCTGCCAGTTAGGCAGATATTGAGGTAAACAATATGAGCCTTACATGTTGGAAACTACCTTTGTCTAAAACGTTGGTGTTAGTAATCAGAGTCAACTGAATGTTAGCAAAATATGTCATGAGCCACGGGACAGATTTTAAAGACATTCTCAAAAAACTGTTTACAACTGATTAACTTTTGGAGTCAGTAATGGTTAGCGATCTTTCTCCAGTGTGAGTTCACAGAGCCCTGAGCTGGACTATATGTGCAACCTCTGGCTTTTAGAGAACATTAATGATGAAGAAAGTCATCTTAGTGATGTCAGCTGCTCTCTGGGTGTCTCCAGCCCTGAGGCAGCCTCCATCCACTGCATTTAGACCAGGATTGCCTACCCCTGATTAAGACTAACCAAAACACCTTCCAAGACCATTCATTTAAATGTTAGGCCTGAGTGCCCCCTGCTGGTTGTCTGCACACACTGCACCTTAAAGAAAAAACTGCATTCATCTGACTCAGGCGAGCCGTTTTCCTCCTCTGGATGTGATCTGTGTAAACAAACACCCCCTTGATAATACCATGAAGGTCTTGTTAGTGTTGTTGAAGGAGATGTGAAAGAGTTCGGTGAAGGTCCCCGAACATGAATAATTTAAAAACCTTGACAACATCTAGTTTATGGGAAAAATAAACTAACTTTCAAAACAGCGTCTACATAGCCACCTGCTCTTGACCTTTCTTCCATTACAAGCAGTCTCAGAAGTGGTGTTTATTTTCCACCATGCCCTTTTGTTATTGCTTCCTGCCAGAATCTGAGCTTCTCACCCCCATTTGAGTCTGACCTACATCAACCCTCCAATCCAGCCCATTTTCATATCCCATAGGGTTTAGAGGCAGGTTGCTTCAGCCTCTCTGGTAAACAAACAGATAGCTCTATCTGCTCTGTGAACCCCTATGACTATTCATAAGGACTAAATACTTAACCCAGATAAACAGTTCGAATAAACACACGAATGAGAGAAAGAAGCATTGTGTAGGTGAGAAAAATGCCAGATCAATAGAAGCACAAAGCTGAAGTCTAGAGCTTAACTTTCCGTTTGGAGCTGGTTTTGATCGCCTTTGTCTCGTTCCTGTTGTGCTTCATTCAGCATTGAAGCATTCGTACATCATGTTGAGCATTTCTGTCATGGTTAGCTGTAGCTGTAGACAAAAATGAACAAAAACCTGCAGACATGTTTTCTATTGAATGGGACTTTATCAAAGCAGTTTAGAAAACTCCATCCCTATTGGAGCTCATTAGCTCAAGTAAGACTTGACAGTAGAAATACCATTCAAGTTTAACCCCCTTATTGTCTGCTATCACCCATTCACATCAAACCACTTCTGGCTTTAAGACATCTAGCCCAGGGGTCTTTAACTTGAGGCTTTGGAGCCACAAGTGGCCCTTTGGATCTTCCACATCATTACCTAACCCTGAACCACAAAGATTGGCTTCAGATAGACTACAGCAGCAGAAGACCACTCCTAGAACAAAAACCTAAAAGGCCACAATAGACAAAGGATCACCAGGACTAGACTGGAAACACGTTTCCTGGTCTGATGAGTCTGGATTTTAGCTGCAACATTCAGGTGGTGGGGTCAGGATTTGGTGTCACCAATATGAAAGCATGGATCCATCCTGCCTTGTATCAACGCTTCAGGCTGCTGGTGGTGTAATGGTGTGGTGGGAGATGTTCTTGGCCCTCTTTAGATTCTGCATCACTTGAGTTTTCTTTTTCTTACTTACGAGCTGATGCTTGCCACGTCTGACTCAGTCACACAAATTTGGTAATTTCTCTCATTTCCAGCTCTGCCCCTTAGTCCAGAACCATTCACAGCACTGATGACCCAAAGCAGAGGCACACACCAAGTGATTTGGATGGAACCCCTAAAATAGTAAATTGAATGGTGGGGCAAAGTCAGAAGTATCCGTTTATAGTGCATCTGAAACATTAGTGCACTCAGCAAAAAACAGAATCCAAAATCAGAACTGGTGGGGAGGAGCTTGTAACTCAAGATGATTACATCAGAATGAAGAGTGGTGCCTACGTTTATTAAATCATGGCAGCAGAGGTGTGTGTGTATTCTTGTGACAGCTGAATTCAGTTACTCAGGAAAGGAGAATAAAAGGATGTAAAGTTAGCTTTACAATTATGCAATTTTACAATATTATACTAATTTAGGTATTGTTTATTTTTCATAGCAACCCTAAAATATATTTTAATGGTTAAAAAATGACTGAATGACCTCTGATGATGCTTGGTCACATGTGCGTCTTTCACCTTTAACTTAAACTCAACCAAACTTACTTCAACGTCAAACTCTCAAATTATTCTGTTTGGCCAGTTTAGAGCACGTGCCTTGATACGCCTTTTTGATTGGTCGAACTGGCACGCTGCTAACATCAAGGTAGAGCAGCCCGTCAGCGTGTGTCCCCAGCAACAGCATCAGGAGCTAGCAGCAGTAGCATTAGGGAAAACATGGCGAGTTGGTGTGTCCGAGCGGTGAGACAGAGCTACTCGCTTGTAGCTTCACCTGCTGTATTAAGGTGAGCCCCTTTTATCGTGGTAATTTCTATTCTCGCTTCAAACGAGACTCCACAGTTTACAGTCTATTAGCCGGTTAGCAGCCTTAGCTTCAGCAGCCCTTTCAGAATTTCGATATTTAAAAGAAGTTAAAATAAACTACGGTGATGTTAATCTGTAATTTGGAGGTGGACTTGAGCCCCCTCAAGCGTGTAACCACGCTGTGATCCGTGACATAGTGGTAACTCGTTGCTGGGAGCAGATGAATAACATTTTCTCATGATGAAGTGCTGTTTATGCTAAGCTAACGTTCAGTGTGATCTCTAATAGGTCATGTAAATGTACTTGTAACTGTGGAGTTACGACACTGTGTGTGTGTGTGTGTGTGTGTGTGTGTGTGTGTGTGTGTGGATGACAAAGCCTACTTTTACCAATGCGTAATTTCTGAATGAAGTTGGGTGTCATATCATACTCTAGTCCTATTGGCTGGAACCAGATGATGACATAAATTGACATAGAAGGATGCAAACCTCCCTAGTGTGTTTACACCACAGCTAGGGTATTACGTTTATTACTGAGGTTTGTACGGTGGTTATACAACAGTCTTATATGTTTAGGTGGAGTTAAGTGACTGTAAGTAGGGCTAAGCTGTCTCTTTGTGTCTAGAGCATCTCCCCGGCTGCTGTGCACAGCCACCCAGCAGAAGAATGGCCACGGGTCGGAGGAGGAGGCTGAGAAGACGGAGCAGAGTGGAGCAGAAAAAGGTCTGATGGAGGAGAAGAGCCAGCTGGAGGAGCAGCTCAAGGACATGACAGTAAGACCTCATTCAGATCTGGAAATAGAGCTGTACTTCACAGCCAGGTCTCCTGTTTTCCTGTTTCGTTGAAATTCTGATTTTCCAATATCACAAAGGAGGATCGCCTTTTAGCTTGGCTAGATCACCTTGGTAACAGACTGTGAAGAGTTTGTCAGTGAAAATAAAAAGTTTCATTATTCTGTCGTTCTCATCCAGTCAGAACTGTAAACAGTTTCCTACAGACAGACAGAGCCGTGTTGTTGTAATCCCAATACAGGATTAAAATCTGGTTAGCAAGAGTTTTTAAAAGATTTTTCAGAATCATTGAGATTTAATTTCTGTCCCCTGATCATCTTAGGGATTAAATATGGACTTCATCTAAAAAGGCCTGTAATAGACACACAACTACTTATAGTTTGTGACCCTGAGTTTTGTTAAATCATGATAAAGTTTAGTATGTATGCTCTATTTTATTATTAATGTTTTTCCAGGATAAATACAAGAGGGCTTTAGCAGACACAGAGAACCTGAGGACGAGGAGTCAGAGGATGGTGGAGGATGCCAAATTATACGGTAAACCTCTTTCTATGTTTTTTTTTATTTGATTCCCACAGAGGTATACCTAGATCCCTCCTGGAGAAATAAATCAAACATTCTGCAGTTACACACAGAATCCACTAGATGCAACAAAAGAGCAACTTAAACTCTTGTATTAATAAATAGTCTCATGATGCTGTTGAATTTGTGTACTTTTCAGCTTGTATTTTCAGTTTTTGGATAAAAAACTTTTTTTATTTTTGTAATACTTTTGATCCTCCTAGTTTGATTTTGAATTGAAGATGTTTTCTTCTGATCAAAGTGAACTTGAAGCAGAAAAAAGTCATGATTTACTTTGTGTCTTGCTAAATATAGTTTTTGCATTAAACATTTTATGTTTAGAAATAAGAAACAGTCTTAAGTAGCGATAAGACCACCAACAGTTGTGTTGAATAATAAACCTCCGACTCTCTTTAGGCATCCAGAGCTTCTGTAAGGACCTCCTAGAGGTGGCTGACATCTTGGAGAAGGCCACAGAGAGCGTACCTAAGGAGGAAGTGTCGAGTCAGAACCCCCACCTGAAGAACCTGTTTGATGGCCTGGTGATGACCGAGGTCCAGATCCAGAAGGTGTTTACCAAGCACGGCCTGGTCAGGCTCAACCCCGAGGGCCAGAAGTTTGACCCCTATGAGCATGAAGCCCTTTTTCACGCACCCATAGAAGGCAAAGAGCCTGGCACTGTCGCCATAGTAACCAAAGTGGGGTACAAGCTTCACGGGCGCACCCTCAGGCCGGCATTGGTGGGTGTGGCCAAAGCCCCATAGAACTGATGATGTCGCTGTGTCACAGAGTGGGACTGGTATTGTTGCATGAGTGATGGATGACCTCAGGCTCAGCTGACTTTTTCCCACAATCCTGTTCTCACACCACCAGCAGGTGCTACAGGGACAGGAACCCAACTGGACTTCCTGTTCGGACCACATCCATCAGTCTAAACAGACAGAAGAAGTCTCTGGACAGAAGACTTTCTGTTTGACATCAGCTTGGTGACTTCTTTCAGATATGATCAGAGTATTTAATCAGTTGGAGGATCGTCCCAGAAACAGATGAAGATCATTAACCTTGAGAAGGAACAGCAGGTCCCTAAGTACAGCTGCTGGTGTCATTCCAAAATCTCTTTTTAATTATTTACAAGTTTATTTGTTTTACCTTTGTTCTGTAATAAAACTAAAAAACAGCGCTGGAGATGTGTCCTAAACTTTAGATGTTTTATACTGATGTCAGCTTCCTGATTCAGTTTTAGTAAAGAAGGATCTATTGTAGTCACATGTCCAGTAGACCAGCCACAGGTCTGACCTCTGAGATGTTTTGGCTCTGGACTAGAAGCACAGTGATGCACCAGGTGGTCTATTGTAAGAAATGTGGATATTTGTTCAAATTAATATGAGAATAAACAGAAAAATGTTGGGGAATCATTCCTGCGTTACTCAGATTTTTTTTAAACTGGGTAATAATTGGTATGGTAAGCCCCCTCTGTCAGTGTGCCCCAGGGCAGCTGTGGCTACATTGTAGCTCATCACCATCAGTGTGTGAATGGATGAATGATGCACTGCAGTGTAAAGCTCTTTGGAGTCCCCTGACTCTATAAGGTGCTATACAAGTGTGGGTCATTTATCATTTAAACATTAACAACCTGAGTGACCCTCAGACTAGGGAGGGTGGCTCTAGCAGATCCCAGGAACAACCTCGGATCTCTGTCCAGAAGAGAGGAACCCTCAGCTCCCAGGCCTCTGGTAGACCCAAGCTTCAGGTTTGACCACTCACATGAAGTTGTTTTTAGCCAAGCCTAGAGGAGAAAATTATTAAGCTTAAACCAAAAATGAAGTGATACTTTTAGCTTTTTTTGTCTACTTTGAATGATTTATCAGGTGCTGCTGAAAGGCTGCTGTGTTCGTAAGCAAAACCAACCCATTATGTACAAGTGATGGAACATTTTGGGTCAATGTTTTCAAGGTGGCTGCCACAGCTCATTGACCTTTTCTCCTGAGCCCCTTTCTGTATAAACTACTTACCTGTGATTGCTCTGCAAAACACTGAGAAATTGGCAGATGATGCCACTGTTGTTGGTTTGGTCTCTTGGATTCTTGTACATGAGGTATTCACAAGCTGAGGCACATTAGCCCCCTCTAGTGGTACACTGAAAACCTGTGATGACCACTGTTAAAAGTAAAGTAGACTTAATTACTTATCCTAAACTTAACTGTGATGCAAGCTAATAAGTGGAGATTATATTATTATACCATGGTGTTAATATTGTTGGCCATCCTGGTTCTAAATGGAAACTACTGGAAAAGGTGGTGCAGTAGAGAATATTAGTAGAAGGAGATGTACTTGGCAGGTGCTTTTAGAATAGAATAGAATAGACTTTATTGATCCCTCAGTGGGGAAATTCACTTGTCACAGCAGCACCATCACTCAAAGGGTAATTAGAAGAAGATAAAAACAAGGACACACATCTATATACACATAGGCAGTAATCTAGTATTGTAAACTTAGATCACTAAAAAAACCACAAATAAAAGATAAAAACAAACTTGGTACCAACACTATGCAGCATACTGTAAGAGACAGACAACAATCTGAATCCGGTATTGCACAAGTATAAAAGAGAGTGAATAAGGGAGAGCTGCTCTGACAGGCTGCAACCCGTGTCGCGCCATCTTGGAAAAAAAAAAAAATTCCAAAGCAATTTACAAATGAGAATGTAACAAAGCACTTACGTCTCTTTTTTATTTGTTAGGACTAGTTTTGTAATCTTTCTGTGTTTTTGAGCTGATTTTCTAATCAGACTAAAAGGAAACATTGTGTCTGATCTGGCCTCATCAACATGCAGCTCTCATGGAGTTGGACTCACAAACATCTCTTTGTGACTGAAGGCAGAAGGAGACATTTTGCTTGATGGTTAAATTCTCAGCTGAAAGAACACTACTGCCTCCTGAAGAGGCAACAAGAGTGTGTTGAAAGGATTTACACTTTTAGTACACTTTATACACACTAAAGAACACTAGTGCCATGTTGAAGAGAAGAAGGAGGTAGTGTCTGGATGAAAGTCTAAATGTCTTGAACAAACAGTCAAAATACTATTATATACTAATACTATAATAATACTAATACCATCATTTCTTTAGTGTTAGATGTTACTTTAAAGAAGTGCTATAAAGCCTCAGGGATCATTCCAATACAAGAAACCCAGTCAACTCTCTCAATGACCATCGACCTGTCACACTCACACCAATGAAGTGTTTAGAGAGACTGGTCAAATATCACATAACCTCCACCTTCATTACACTGAGGAGCCTATACAGCCACTGCCCACTTGGTTCCGGATGCTTTTTGTGGACTTTATTTTGGCCATCTTCTCTGGTTTTGCCCACATCGGTGTGCTAAAGGACATTTTGGTGGCAACTGATGCAATGTCCCATGTTCCATTGCTGCTGCTCCTAGACTGCTCAGCGGCTTTTGATACTGTTGATCATAGTATTCTACTGGGCTGGCTTGAATCATGGGTGGGTGGGTGTGACAGGAGTGGCACTAGACTGGCTCCGATCTTAACTCACTGTCAGGCAGTTTAGTGTTCACATCAAGGACTGCTCCTCTCCCTCTGTCCCAATCCCTTGGGGTGTGCCCCAGGGCTCTATCCTGAGGCTACTCCTTTTCTCAATTTACTCTTGGAAAGATATTGGTTAAACACGAGATGAAATACCATCTTTATGCTGATGACTGTCAGATTTATCTGGCTCTTCAACCATACTCCTCTCACCTACTACTAGACTGCCTTGAGGATGTCAGAGGCAGGCTTGCAGCTAACTTCCTGCGGCTCAATGACGACAAGACTGAGGCCATTCATTTTAACCCTAAAAGTAGTGTTCTCGTCACTGCCATTGCCCCATCCCACAGTCTTAAAAGGATATTTCGCCCAAAATTGAAATTTTGTCTGTTGATATATTTGACAGAGGTTGATAAGTGGGAAAAAAACAAATTTTAACCAGCCCAGTCATTCTCCTGACCCGGGTTAGTTTAGCTTAGCATAAAACACAGTAAGTGAATGGATCCAACTATCATTGTGAGTAAAAAAGTCCTTAAAATCATTCAGTACTGATCCCAACTCTGCTTGGTGACCTAAATAATCAGACTGACTGCAAATGAAAACAATTAGTAAAATAAAGGAATCACAGGCACCATTTTAGACTTGGGACCACTTTGTGACAAAGCTTCCTTGTTAAGATTTAAAATCTTTATTACAAAAGCTATAAAACATTTTATGACATAAAATACTGTACATATCACACATCTCTAATTACACCCTTTACCCAAAGTATTTTACATTTCTATTTACACTTGGTGACCATTTATGAAAAATATGTCCCATCTTCTGCTCTGTTTAGTGGAGACATTAATCCAGAGGATGTGTTTGAATCAGCAGAAGAGAACCACAGTGTGCTGCTGGAGAAAAATAAAATAAAACTAACTTCCTTTGGAATAATAAAAGCCTCCATAAAATAGAACGTACAGGATCTTTCTGTTTTCCAACACTTATCCAAAGTTCAATACAACATTCATGTTTATTCAACATTAAATATGTCAGTCTATGAAAACATCTGAGTTCAATGGAAACATTGTAAAACAACAGGATGCAATCATCTGATAACACGTCCTAATATCAATCTTCTACTCCGTTTAGTTACGACATGCAACCCCCTCTACATGCTAGCGCCACATCTTTATGGCTACATTCCTTTTAGCTCACGCTCATACTACAGCTTGTGTTCTTGGGTTTTACCAACCCTGATGCACAGAAATGACTATTTTCATCAAGCACAATGGCTGGTGAAAAAAAAAAGAAGCATAAAATGGAACTAAATGTTCAAGTTCGGCCTTCTAGCAATGGTAAATGTACCTTTAGCAAAATAATAACAGACTCTGGGGGCAGGTGACCCCTGACTTTCACACCACTGGGAAATCCTGAGCTGGGCAAACACATTCAGTTAGTTAACCTGTTTGTACCAAGCGACTGGTTAAAGCTGAGCTGGTTAAAACAACCTTGGCTAATAGAAACAAGCATTCTGAAGGACGTTTCTCTGATCAAACTGTTTTTACTGTCCCAGATTTTCTTTTGACCAGTCCAAATTTAAACCATTTGAATCATTCGAGACAATCTTGGTCCAAATCAATCAAATCTGATAAAAAAATCTACAGGATGTGTACAGGAAATGCATCAAGCCAGATGTTGCTGGGTTCAAAGGAAACACAAACGTAGCTTCTTTTAACCCAAAGTTTTAATCAAGACTTTGCAAATAGTTTTTTGAAAGACATATTTGTGTATTTGACACATACCTTTGTGTAAAAGTTGTGACCGATTAGTATTTTATTTGCTCTAAGTAGCTGATCAACCTCAGTTTGATTAAACAAAGATGAATTCTGACTGGACTGCCAAGCTAACAGAGTTACAGCAGGTCGGTTCAATCTGGTGTTTAAAAACAACACCCCTTCATAAACATTTAGCATTCCTGTTGTTTACAATAAATTAAATGGCTATTTGCACAGGAAATTAGCAACTGAGCTAGCTGGTCCAAATTACATTCAGTCAGAACAACCGTGTCATATAAATATGTATATAAATAGTGCTTACATGAACTGCTATGAAGTGTTGAGATTAGTTGGTGCATCTTTAACTTTGTCAGAACTCATCTGTATTTCTCCAAACTGAAGTTGTTTAAAGTTCAAATATTAAAGGTTCTTAATTTTCCACAGAAACCATCTTCAAATGAACTATCCTTTTAAAAATGTTAAGTATGTATTTTTATTTATGAGCCAACCAACGCATAGAAGCTGCTAATAATAATTATAAATGACTGGACTGTGTGTGAAGCTACGTCACACTAGAGTAACTGCTTTCTCGTCTCCTCACAAACCTTTCAAACTGCTTCCCTTTTCCTAGAAAATGACCAAGTGCTGAACTTATGAAAAACTAAAACACTACAAAGAATGTTAGACTGTAGAAAAATTATTTTAGCAGCCACCAATCCTGAAAGGTTGTATGGATTTTGCGTCTATCACTCAACAGAAAAACAGTTGCAAATAAACTTAAAGTCTGATGGCCCGTCCAATAGACAACATTTTTAAAATCCATTAATAAAAATAACTTCACAATATTTTGAGAAAAATGCTGAAATAGTTCCTCGCAGGACTATTCAACCCTGATCCTTGAGAGCCACCACCCAGCAAGTTTTAGTTGTTTCCCTTCTCTTAACACTTGAAAGGTTGAATCACCTGTTCAGCAGGTCATGGAGCTCTGCAGAAGCCTGGTGATCACCCACTGATTAGTGTTGAAGCGCTGCATCTGGACCTGAACATGTATGTTTGGTGCAATGGAGCTTTTACACATTTAGTATGAATATATGTGTATGGGTCTCTAAAATGTAGAGGTTTCACAGATCCAACACACCAGACTCTGCAGAGCTTGATGTTCTGCTGAAAGGTAATTCAGCCACTGAATCAGGTGTGTAGGTGCAGAGAAACAACTGAATTATGCTAGATAGGGCCTCTTGAGGACCGGAGTCGAAGACCTTTGGTACGAACAGCTATGTATCTTGGATCCACAACAGGTGCCAAAAACTAGCTTTATTTTTCTTTGCAAGCTCAGTTTGTTTGTGGACATGAGGAAATCTACAGTAGTGTTGATGGGGGCTTGTTTAATACTTGTTGGGGTAGTAGATTTGGTCATCTAGAGCTCATGTGGGCCCAACTCAGAGATACGACTCTCACAAGCTTCTTTACAATGTAAAAATATAGGCTTAACTTCTTTTTTTTAGGCTTTACATGAAAATAAAGTTGTCTTTCCAAAAGGACAACTTTTTATTTGTAATGTACATATTAACAACCCTGAAAAGAAAAGTCAATAAAGTGTTCTGTTCATTCTGTCAGAAGCTTGGTCAGTTCATCATTCCTGACCTGACGCTACGAGGCGTCTCTGGATATCCAGCCGCTCTCTGTCAGGAAGGTGAGAATCCGTTTCTTGAGAACCTTGTCCAGGTAGCTGGGCAGTCGGCTCTTGGCGGGGATGCCTTGCCTTTTCTGTAGATGATCTTTGATGATGATGGTTTTGACAGTCAGGTAGCGCGTTGGGCTCAGGTTCAGAGAGTTGCACAACACCTTCTCCCTATCTGACAGGAGCTCAAAGCCCGTCAGATTCTCAATGGCTGCAAACTCACCGTCTTTACCGTCTTCTTTGAGCCCACCACCAGCCCCCAGCCCTCCAGCAACACCTCCTCCCCCTCCAGCTCCACCCCCAAGTCCCATCCCAGAACCCAAACCGCCCCCTCCTGAACTGCCACGTTTGGAGGCCACCACGCTCTTGTTCTCTTTGCGTTTCTCCCGTTTATGTCGAGCAGCTTCGTACTCTGCTGACTCTTCCAGACGCGTGATGCCGTTGCGGCGATAGCGCTGCAGCTCACGCACCTTTGCTCTCAGCGCTCTCTCCTTGTGCATGTTCTCAAAGAAGTCTTCAAACTCTCGATGGGCCATGAACTGGCAAAGCACCCGTAATCTCACTCGCTGCTCCTTCTCCTCTTTGGTGATCTTCCTTTTGGGCATACTTGGAATGGGGCCGGATCCAGCTCCTGTTGTGGATGCCGATCCAACTCCTCCTCCTGCTCCACCAGCACCAACAGAGGCTCCTCCCACTCCCAGCCCACCAGGTTTCTCCTTTTCCTTGTCCTTCTTGTCCCTGCCGAGGAACCCGGGCACCAGGTTATAATCTCGGGCGATGTTCTTGCGTCTCTGGCGCTCCCTTAGCTTACGAACATACATGTCCACGTGGGCACGTTTTAACTCAATTTCCACATCTTCATCGTCGTAATTGACAGACAGCCCGCTGATCAGCTTCTCTGCATCCTGGTCGTACTCAATTTCATAGTCATCTCGTAGTGGCATGTAGCCAAGCTGCTGCTGCTCCGCTAGTGTTACGTCCAGCGGGGTAAGAGGGGTGGTGAGGCTTGGAGACAGGGGGCCCCCACTCGGACAGGTGTGGTCCGTTACTCGGTTTGGAATATTGTCAGGGATGCAGGCTTTGCCCAGGTTACCATGAATATACATGGTGACATAATGCTCCATGACTTCCTGAGGGGTTCGGGATGCTCCGACATGAGCCGCCATGTCTTCCTGAAAGAAAGCAAGTCAGGACAAATGAAGACAAGGACAAAAAAGAAATCCAGAATTTACTTGTATGGCTTTACTGGATTATTAAACCAATGGGGGTGCAGCACATCAAACACAGCTGCTGTTACTTACAGAGGTAAATGAATGTCTGTAGGTAGGTGTTGGTGACAGATGACTAAAATACTTTTGATGAGAAACCTGAGTGGAGTCTTTATAATGAGCCCAACGAGCATATCTAAAGTCCTGAACAAAACAATGCAGGGTTTGCTCTAAAGAGTCAAACTGGAGGACAGATTCAAGTGCTAGACACTTATCCCAAAGTAAAAACGGTCTTTTTTCAAAAGGTCCTGTAAAGGTTAGGTCTCTAAACAAGGTGGACTAAGGGAAGAAACCGCTCTTAGGTTTGTAAATGTGATCTACATCAGTTCTGAACTGAAGAAGATTCTTGGATGAGAGGTGAAACGTCTTCTAGAAAAACAAGAAAATTCCAGTTGTTTCCAACTAAACCTTCAAGATTATCATGTCCTGGATGGCTGGGAATCTACACAAACGTTTACTAAGGATGTCCAATCCAATCACAAGTATCAGAATTGGGTCCTGATCAAAGCATTTTTCAGAATGATTGGAATCAGACTACAGGGACAATCAGAGGTCAGAGGTCAGAAGTGTTTCGCAAGAAGTGCTTTCATCAGGATCAGGAGGCGTGTCCAAAGAGATCAAGAACCAATGAAAATGTGGTGAGCATAATGAGTTGGCTTCATCTTTACTTTGAGGATTTAAAACAAAAATTCTCCACTTGATCTCAGAAAGGAACCAAATTAGCAGGAAAAAGAAACTAACCCTAATCAATCTAGCCAACCAAGTTCTGTAACCACATGTTTTTGTCCTCAAGAAATCAGCTTAGCCCAGCAGCATCGCTGGTTACAGAGAAGCACTTTTCACACATCCCCACCACTTCACAAATACTCACCAACTCAGCTCTACAACTAACTCCACTGTTGGTGCAGAGGGCCAAGTGGAGGATCAACTTCAACCCCCATTTCACCTCCTTCACTTCACACTCACACACACACACACACACACACACACACACACACACACACACACACACACACACAGGAAGACGGCCCAGTTTGAAAGTGTGTGAATGACACAGTTTAACCCTGAGGCAAGACACAAAAGGTCATTGCTAAAGAGGCTGGCTGTTCACAGAGCTCTGTGTCCAAGCACATTAATAAAAAGGCAAAGAGAAGGACAAGATGTGGTAGAAAAAAGTGTACGAGCAATAGGGATAACCGCACCCTGGAGGGGATTGTGAAACAAAACCCATTCAAAAATGTGGGGGAGATTCACAAAGAGTGGACTGCAGCTGGAGTCAGTACTTCAAGGACCACCACGCACAGACGTATGCAAGACATGGGTTTCCAATGTTTCCCCTAGAAATTTTTCCAGCCGTGGTGATAGATTCGCCTGTGTACTGTCCGTGATAGCTGGGGTGGGTGGGGCACACGCATTTTGTAGGCGTGGTGCTGGAACAGTAAAGCCTATGGAAGGGAAACACTTGGTTTCAGATGCTGCACTCCTTGTCTCAAGCCACTTTTGAACAAGAGACAGCATCAGAAGTGTCTCACCTGGGCTAAAGACTGGACTGCTGCTGAGTGGTTTAAAGTTATGTTCTCTGATGAAAATAAATGTTGCATTTCCTTTGGAAATAAGGTCCCAGAGTCTGGAGGAAGAGAGGAGAGGCACAGAATCCACGTTGCTCGAGGTCCAGTGTAAAGTTTTCAGTGACTAAGTTTACATGCAGCCAATATTTGGGTTATGAAGGTCAGTATTCGGGTTTCTGAAAAATTCAGAATAACCCATTTACATGCACAAATAGAGAGTTACCCCTGTATAAATGTAACGTTTAATATCCCAATTACATAGCGTCAGGACCAAGACGTACCGGCTATATTAAGACGCAATATCCGTCATTTCCTGTATTCTTTCTGTATCCAAGATGACAACAACAACAGCAGTGGGTTACTGGCGCATACAAGAAGTTCATCTACTCAAAAGACCAAAATTCCTTGTGAATAGAACATACGCAGTGCGCACCTTTTGAAAGGGTTATCCAGATACGCGTTTACTTGACCTGATATTCGGGTTAGAAAAGGGTTACCCCAGGAGTAATAGCCCGGTTTTTAAAAACCTGGTTATGCTCATAACCAGGTTTTGCCAGTGTTTACATGGCCTTGCGGAACCGGGTTATTGCAAATAACCGGGTTTTGAACGGGTGATTGGCTGTATGTAAACACAGTCAGTGATGATTTGGGGTGCCATGTTATCTGTTGGTGTTGGTCCATTGTGTTTTCTGAGGTCCAAGTTCAACGCAGCCGTCTACCAGGAAGTTTTAGAGCACTTCATGCTTCCTGCTGCTGACCAACTTTATGGACATGAGGATTTCATTTTCCAACAGGACTTGGGACTTGCACACAGTGCCAAAGCTACCAGTACCTGGTTTAAGGACCATGGTATCCCTGTTCTTGACTGGCCAGCAAACTTGCTTGACCTTAACCTCATAGAATTTTTTTTTTTCAGCAAAGCGCCGTAAACCAGAAAATGATGGGACGCAGCATTGGAGATCTGTAAACAGTCTGGATGGGACAAAGCAAGCTAAACAGCCAGGCATCGGCTCATCATGCTGTTGTGAAGATCAAATACACAAACCGAGTGGACTTTTGTTTTCCCTGTAACATGGATCAGCAACGGTTAGACATAATTTCTGCGTTTCACGTTTTGAGCTTTGTTGTGCTGGTTTGTTCGCTGCTGGTTCATATTTGGTTATATCTGGCCTTTGTGACGACATATAGGCCAGAGCTCAAGTTCTCGTTTTGGAGTGCGCGTGCTCGTGGGGTGCATGTGAGCTGGTTGAAGAAGGCAAGATTAAACAAATGCTCCAATGTTAAATATCGGCTTCTCGGCCAGTGAAAAATCATTAGGAAGCTATTATAGACATTTGTTCAAGTGGAAAAGTTAAAATTTCAGGTGATGACTCCTTTAAAAGAAATAAACATTTGAAATATATCAGTTTGTGTGTAATGAATGAATATAATATACAAGTTTCACATTTTGAATGGAATTGCTGAAATAAATCAACTTTGTTATGACATTCTAATTTTATGACCAGCACCTATATAGGATGGCTTGCCAGACTAGCTTCTTGTAGCTCATCGCTACTCGCTGGCCGCAGCTGCATGCTGTTCATGGCTCATAGCTGCCAGACGCTTGCAGTAGCTCTCTGCTAGGTGCTGCTCGCTGCCCGGCCCACGGCACCCCGCTGTAACAGCAGGCAGCGGGCTACAAGCGGGAGCGGTGACGACGGTAGATTTGGTTGGAGAAGCTTGTTCCAAAAAAATGCTTCAACAATCATTTGGTAACATTATGGATTCAGCAAAGATGATGTAATGAAAACAAAAGACATCCTCCTCCACTTTCAGTAAAATCACACTTTATAGAGAACCTGACTACCTGACAACTCAAATGTGACAATATTCACATGATGCAGCTCTTTGTAATATCCAGATTTAGAATAGAACAGATTGTATCTGAAATACTTTGCAGGAAATTTTTGTTATTTTCCTTTTCTACTTGTTCAGTTGTGCTTGGTTTTCAATCAATCATAACAACTAAAATTTCTTAGTACTTAGTTTGAAGTTTTTAAAGTAGAAATTAAAAATAATTGCAATTAACAGATCTGGGGGGATACTACTATCAATAATGGCACTTACACACTAGCATCAGCGCCGCTCTGCTCCGCCAGCCCCAGCCCTGCCGCGTTCGTTCCAAACTGCCTTAGGAATGAGTAGTAGTAGTTGAGCACATGGGCGGTCTCCAAAATCGATGTGAAAAATTGGTACGAATATATCAGTGATGTCATGAGCGCATCTCCGAGCATGTGGGTGGAGCAAAAGATTGTGGAGAAGTCGCAATGTCTTCCTTCCAAGGGCGTTCTGAGTAGTCTTATGCTTTTGGAGACTCTGCCTCTGATATTAAATCCTGCTTTGCTGTGTGTGTGTGTGTGTGTGTGTGTGTGTGTGTGTGTGTGTGTGTGTGTGTGTGTGTGTGTGTGTGTGTGTGTGTGTGTGTGTGTGTGTGTGTGTGTGTGTGTGTGTTAGTGTGTGTGTGTGAGAGAGAGAGAGAGAGAGAGAGAGAGAGAGAGAGAGAGAGGGAGGGAGAGAGAGAGAGAGAGAGAGAGAGATGGAAGTAGATGGGTGAAGAGCAGAGAAATGAGGCTCAACATATTTAACAACAGAGCAAAATCTGATCATCCATCACTGAGCTTACACGCAGCATCAAAAGACAAGGTAATGCATCAGTAAACTAAACTATTGCCTTATGCCAACTGAAGTTTTTTAAATACATGCAATCGCGTCTCCAAAATGTATTTACGCCAGGTCCAAAGTTTTTCCATCAAGTTTTTTCTTTTTCCATGCAAACTTTGTGACTTACGCAGCTTTCAAACCCCGTTTTGAGAATGAGCCTTTTAAATGAGGCCTCTGGTCTTTTAAAAACCTCCATTGTTTTTATGGTAAAGAAATACATCATTATATTATGGATTAATGAGGCAGTTCCAATAGATTTAATTTAATATTTAAACAGGAACATCACTCCTTCTGTACAGGACATAACTGTATTTAGATTAGAAGACTTTTAGTGATTTGGGATTTCTACTGAATACTTCTCTTTTCCACATAACTTACTGTTGACAGCTTGTGTGGTTTGTTTGACATCTAAAAATACATAACTTGTAATAAATCAGCTTTTTATTTATATTTACAGTAAATGTATGTTTGCTCTGTGTTTGGGAAGTCAGAAACAACAGATTGTTTACTTGTGCTCATATTTTACTTTTATGAGTGTACCATAATATATGGACAGTCGTTCACCTCCTGAAAGTTATAGATGTTGTGGTTCTTGTTTTGGTCCTTGTCAAACTTTTGTTTTTTATAGACATTAAAACTAAACTTTAGTGAGTATTTGTAAATAAAAGGTATGTACCCAGTTTCCAAATCCATACTGCTCGATGGCATCGAGGAGCGACTGCTCTTCCCTGCTGGTCCATCCTCCCTCTGCTTCGGGACCCCAGAGTGAGAACAGACCGCCGTCGACCTGCTGGTAGCCGTGCCATCTCCGGTGATTACCGATTTCTGCACCCGCCGAAAAGCACTCGGGACACAGCTCGATATCGGGGCAGTCGGTGCAGCGAAGCCGCAGGTTTGTAACATCCGCGAGGCAGTTAACGCAGTACTTCTTCCCCAGGTCGGCCATCTTGCCTGGCTCCTGCTTCTTGTTGTAGAAGGCAGAACTTCGCGCCTGCGCACTACGAGCCTCGCTTCTCGAGCTACACGCCCACCTCCTTAATTAATATTCATGAGCATAAGAGAGCGCCTGTGATTGGTTCCTGGTCCCAGTTTCCAGGACAACGGAAACTAAACGAATAGTTTCATTGACAACAGAAGTGCGCGAGCCTTTTAGCTCCAAACACATTAAATTGAATGAATTCTAACTTTATTTTTTATTATTAAAAATGAGTAGAGAGTTACAGAACGAAGACAAGAAGAGAAATGCTCCTAATAATGTTAATGGAGATGAAGAAGAGGACGTCTCAGCAGGAATATCAGCACATGGAGAGCTCTCTGTCAGTGGGAAAGTCATAAAAGAGCTCTTTGTTGAAGAAGCAGCAGCCTGTGGACCAGAGGAGAGCAGTGGTCCCACCACGAGTAAAGACCCGGATGTGGAGATCAACAAAATAAACAAACACCTTCTGTCACATGAGCAGAGTGACAGTGATGGACCCTCTGAGTTAAACTTTGAGACCCCTGACAAGGAGCCCACCAATTCTGCACAGGAAAAGGACAAGGAGACTCCTGCTGCAGCTGCAGACGAGCACAAAGAGTTCATGCAGCTCCTGCAGGAGCTGAACAAGGAGAAAGAGGAAGCCCACCAGCTAAACCAACAGCTGCAGATGAAGCTGGCAGGATACCTCCAAAGGAGAGCAAATGATGATGTTCATCAGGAGTGGTCGGCATCAGAGCAGCAGCAGGAGTATGAGAAGCACCTCCATGTCCTGACTGGCCTGAAGCTCCAGCTCAGATCTGCTTCAGCGTCAGCCCAGCGGCAGGCAGAGGAGCTGGGGGTGCAGGCACAGGAGAGGTTGGACCAGGTCTGAAGAGAGTACATACAGACTGCTGCTGTCTGACTTTAGTGTAAAAAGGCTTGGTGGTTTGCAGTTTTGTGCACTGTACAATACATCAGCCTAATCTTGCAACGCAGTACTTAAAGCTGCAATGGCAAATATGGAAAACAAATTAGCTTAACATTTTTTTATGCTTCTTAACATTCTAACATAGTATAGTAAAAATATACCTAGTGGTATGAGTGTCTGCCCTGAGACTGGGAGATTAGGGTTCAAATCCCGGTCGGGTCATGCCAAAGACTGAAAAAATAGGACCCGATGCCTCCTCGCTTGACACTCAGCATTAAAGGGCTGCAGCTCACCGCTCCCCCAGGGAATGGGTCAAATGCAGAGAACAAATTTCACACACCATGTGTGACAACTAGTGGAACTTTAACTTAACTTTAAATATATTGTGGAGACAAAAAAAATGAAAAAATTAAAGTGGTTCTCTTGCATTTGTCTAAAAACCTCCACCAATAACACGTTTTATATCGAAAGCAACTATCGGACAGTCCGGTTGTCGGCCGCACTTCCGAACTCCCTGGGTCCTCCATTCATTACTCATTCACTTATTTAGCATCAGAACACCACTGATGTGAGAGGTTCTCCGCTCAATAACATCAGAGAAGGAGGAACAGCCGGCTGCTACCACTTCAACTTTAGGACAAACTACCAGAGTCCCAGAAAGAAAAACACCATTTGAAGTCACGGACAACAAAAGACGTTTGGATGTAGAAAACAGCGACTGGTGTTTGGCGCTATCTTGTTTCATCTGGTAACGCAGCTTTCCGGTTCTGGTAGAAGTAACTCAGGGAAGATACCCGAGGGGAGGGCTGACCGTGTTTGCGTTCAAAACTGAGCTTGTTTGCAGATTCACTATAACAAAACTTGAGTTCTGGATAATAGCAGCAGCTCAGGAGGTAGAGCGGGTTGTCCAGTAATCGTAAGGTTGCAGGTTCGATCCCGGCTCCGGCCAGAGAATGCTGCTGTGTGTCCTTGGGCAAGACACTTAACCCGCCTTGCCTGCTGGTGGTGGTCGGAGGGACTGGTGGCGCCAGTGCTCGGCAGCCTCGCCTCTGTCAGTGCGCCCCAGGGCAGCTGTAGCTACGTTGTAGCTCATCCCCACCAGCGTGTGAATGTGTGGATGACTGATTGTGTTGTGAAGCGCCTTGGGGGGTTGTAGAACACTAAGAAGGCGCTATACAAATACAGGCCATTTACCATTTACCATAATTAAGGATGCTCATAGTCAGAATTATATACGTGTGTGTGTGTGTGTGTGTGTGTGTGTGTGTGTGTGTGTGTGTGTGTGTGTGTGTGTGTGTGTGTGTGTGTGTGTGTGTGTGTGTGTGATATTACAGCTCATGATAAAGAAAAACATTGGTAAACATGTAAGAGTTGTTAATGAACATTCTGTCCCTAGAGGCTCTTATTTTGGCGAGCCACACTGCAGCATTCCTGATGTATTCTGAACAGAAGAAAAATAATATAGTGTTGATGGTTCAGAGTGTCGGTGGGGAAAATGGACAAAATTCACTGGGAAGTTTTTATCTAACAGGGAGGAATGTTGCAGATTTGTTAGATGAGCTATTTGACTTAACTCTGAAAATATTCTGAATGTGTCGTCAGGTGGAAAAGGACTGGCAGGCATTAGTGGCTCTGAAGCAGGATGCGGCCGAGGCGGCGCTCAGTCGTCGTCTGGGGAAGGAAGCAGCTCGGGCCAAAGTCAGGTCGGTCCTGGTGGCAGAGCAGATTCGGCAGGACGAGCTGACCAAGGTGCGCCTCAAGCACTTCAAGTTGAAGCTGAAGACCCACAGGCTGGAGGCAGAGCTCCGTGAGAGAGATAAAGACAGCAGGGATCCCCTACAGATCCGGTTTGAGCAGCTGTGGGCTGAAAGGCTGAAGCAGAAACAACAGGCTGAGAAAGAAAACGAAGAATCTCTAAAACTGCAGAAGAAGATCAGCAGCTGCTTGGAGGTAAATGATGAACCCATCAGTGCAGAACCGAGTCAAAGTTTACATGTTTGCTGATTTCCCCCATGATTCTGTCTTTGCTGTTGCATCAGCTCCTGTCAAACATTAAAGAGAAGTTGTTCTGGAGTCAGACGGAGGTCCAGTCCAAACGGCAGCAGTTGGCAGAGGTGGAGGCCATGGTGGCCAAGAAGAAAGACCTTCTGGCCCAAACCAAGCAGGACAGAACCAGACTCCAGCGAGACAACCTGAGGCTGAAGGAGCGTTGTGGACTCCTGGGGAACCAGGTCCTGCTGCAGGACTTTGAGGACACTGTGGATGCTTCAGAACACCTGGAGAAGCATCTGGAGACTCTGAAGGTCCAGCAAGCTGAGGCAGTCTTCAGATGTGGGCGATGGAGGAAGAAACTGGAGACAACTTTAATAGACCAGTGATTTAATAGAATAGAATAGACTTTATTGATCCCACAGTGGGGAAATTGTCTCGTTAAGGCAGCACATTCACTTAGAGAACAGGAAAAACTACTACAGGTAAATACACAAAGGCAGTAGGCTGTTATTGTAACCTCCAGTAATTAAAACATGAATAAAAATAGAAAATTGAGTTTCCAAGAAGAAACAGCATAAAGGACACAGCTATACAAATGTGTATCTGGGTATTGAACACAGCACTGATGTTAGCGTGTAACAGGATAATACCAGTAGGAGTTAACCTGTGGCGTTCTACACTCTTACTGCAGTGGGAATGAATGACCTATGGTAGATGTCTCAGTCTGCCACTAAAGGAGCTGTCCATGGTCTCCACAGTGGATACAGAGGGTGGGAGGGGTTCTTCAAGATGGAGGTCATCTTCCCCAGCATCCTCCTTTCACACGTCTCCTCATCAGAATCCAGCGGGCAGCCCAGAACCGAGCTAGCTTTGGTAGCTAGCTTGTTCAGTCTCTTCCTGTCTCGGTCAGAGCTGCCTACAGCCCAACAGACCACAGCAGAATGAATAACAGAGCCAACAACAGAGTGATAAAAGGATTTTAGCAGCTGGGAGTTAACTCTGAAGGACCTCAGCCTCCTCAGGAGATGGAGGCGGCTTTGGCCCTTCTTATACAGAGCATCTGTGTTGTGGGACCAGTTCAGTTTATTAAATGACACACTTGTACTGAATGTGTTGTTAAAGGGCAAAATCTTAGTTATAAGACTCCTCAGGAGGAAGACTATTATTCAAAAATAGTATCATGGATATAATAAAGTGTCAAATTCCTCCCAGGTTCAGGGCTTAGGGTCAGTATTTACCTAAATAACTACATTAGGGGTTTTCGCAGGCTTAAGTCAGGGGTGGTGACCTTGTGCCTTTAAGGATCTAGATTTATTTCCCTAAAAATGAGACTTTTACATAAAGAAAAAATCCATTCTCATCTCCCCCACCCCATGTTTATAAACATTAAAATATAAAAACTACATAATGTATTAATAATGTTACATTTAATTAACATCAATTGAGTTTGGATGTTTTAAAATGACAAGTTTCATTATCTGATGTCTCAGGTTATCACTCACATGTTTACGGGTGGAGACTGAAGCCAGAGACTAATCACCACCAAGGGAAAAAACAACTTCAAATATCTGAATTCCACATAAACAATGCTTTTATTATTGAACGGAATGAAAGCAAAAGGTTAAAAATGGCAGCTGTTGGTTTATTGTATTAAAGCAGAAGAGGGTGGATGGACCTCATCATTGGACAACATCGAAGGTCCTTTCTACTGAGATTCCAACTTGTTAAGCTGCTCCATAAAATCCGGATGGGAAGAATCCAAACAGAGTTTTTTTCCATCCGTCAGGTAGACTCTGTGAGGCACAAGACAAACAGGCTGCTGTTCATTTGTAGTCTACACATTTATATTCACAAACTTTGTTTCTGAAAGTTTGAAAAGAATAAAAATCAGGTTAAACTTGGTGTTCCTTCTTTATGACAATTTATTTCAACGTATGGCAATAAATATATTTAAAAGGTCCTTACTCGACGATGGTGGGGCAGTCTGACGGTGTCAAATTCAACTGGAGGGATTGAACATGGTTTGGTTCAATGCTGTTCCAGTCTACACGTGAACAGAGACGACATCGTTCTCTTGGTGGCTCCGAAATCTCTCTAATAGATTTAATAGAATCAACTGATTTTTCTATGCAAACAGATAAAAGGAAGTGTGAGTGAGTTATTGTAAACCACTTTGTAGACATAAAGCCACATTTATGTCTATCTTTAAGTTATTTACTGTATAATGAATTTTATTAATACCATCCTAGGGATGAAATGGTTACACGTTTAAATGGTTAGCATGCTAAAATAAAATAAAAATAAAAACTTTACATTTAACTCCTCATAGACAAATTCCCATCAAAGCTTTTCTGGCCTTAAAGCATCCAGATGGAATATTAGGATTAGTACCTTCATCAGAAACCTGTCATATCCAGTCCTATACATGTCTACTGATCCTGTTGGAAAAGTAAGGGCCAATTTTATATGTTGTTATATAATTTCATCATATAAGTAAAACACACTGCTCAAAAAATAAAGGCAACACAAAAATCAGACATCCTAGATCTGAATGAATTAAATATTCTTATTAAATACTTTGTTCTTTACATAGTTGAATGTGCTGACAACAAAATCACACAAAAATATCAATGGAAATCAGATTTATCACCCATGGAGGTCTGGATTTGGAGTCACACTCAAAACTAAAGTGTAAAAACACAAAACAGGCTGATCCAGCTTTGATGTAATGTCCTTAAAACAAGTCCGAATGAGGCTCAGTAGTGGGTGTGGCCTCCACGTGTCTGTATGACCTCCCTACAACGCCTGGGCATGCTCCTGATGAGGTGGTGGATGGTCTCCTGAGGGATCTCCTCCCAGACCTGAACTAAAGCATCCACCAACTCCTGGACAGTCTGTGGTGCAACGTGGCGTTGGTGGATGGAGGAGACATGATGTCCCACATGTGCTCAATTGGATTCAGGTCCATAGCATCAATGCCTTCATCTTGCAGGAACTGCTGACACACTCCAGCCACATGAGGTCTAGCATCGTCTTGCATTAGGAGGAACCCAGGGCCAACCGCACCAGCATATGGTCTCACAAGGAGTCTGAGGATCTCATCTCGGTACCTAATGGCAGTCAGGCTACCTCTGGTGAGCACATGGAGGGCTGTGCGGCCCCCCAAAGAAATGCCACCCCACACCATTACTGACCCACTGCCAAACTGCTCATGATGGAGGATGTTGCAGGCAGCAGAACGTTCTCCATGGCGTCTCCAGACTCTGTCACGTCTGTCATGTGCTCAGTGTGAACCTGCTTTCATCTGTGAAGAGCACAGGGCGCCACTGGTGAATTTGCCAATCTTGGTTCTCTGGCAAACGATAAACTTCCTGTACGATGTTGGGCTGTAAGCACAACCCCCACCTGTGGACGTCAGGCCCTCATACCACCATCATGGAGTCTGTTTCTGACCGTTTGAGCAGACACATAAACATTTTTGGCCCACTGGAGGTCATGTTGCAGGGCTCTGGCAGTGCTCCTCCTGTTCGGAGGTAGCGGTCCTGCTGCTGGGTTGTTGCCCTCCTACGGACTCCTCCTCATCTCCTGATGTACTGGCCTGTCTCCTGGAGACAGGCCAGTACATCAGGAGATGTGATACAAACATTTTTGTAACTCTGGTTCTTTTATGTTAAAACCAAATTCACATTGTTTTGGGTTTGTCCCATCAATCATGAAGGATGGGAGAACAGCTTGTCCTTTTAGCTCTATTGTGGGTTCAGTGACTTCCCAAGAAGACAAAGACTCAGTGGTTAGGGATAAACCGGACTTTAGACCAGGCTCTGTGTCTCTGAGTGAGAATACTCACCTTCATCATAAGATAATTCCAGTGAATAGACTTCCAGAAAAGCCACAGGGTTTACAGTCAAGTCGTTGAACAGGGAGCTGTGGGTTGGTTGAGACATTTGACATTATCAAAAAAAAATCATCTAACAGAAATTGTTTACCCAGGATGTTCAAAAGCATACACACGTTATCGGCCAGGAAATGGATTTAAAATCAGATCTTCATGTTCAGGAAACTCAGAGGCACAAAAAGTCCCAATCAGTGGCTGCTTACCTTCAGCGTTGATTCTGACAAGACCTTTTTATTTAGTTTCAGGCAGGATTTAGTCATCCTTTTTGTTTGGTTTATTTTCATTCCACTGTTGTGTTTCTGTCTAACACGAATAAATAGGACCTCAGAGATTTTACGTTAAAGCACCATGCATGTCACGTTTATTTCACTCTTCAACAAGTGACCCAGAACAGACCAGAACAGCCTCAGTCATGGCTAGCTGCACACTCCCAACCGATCATGTACAAATCGATACCAGCACAATGGATCACCACTGCAATATACTACATCCACTAAATGAAAAATAGGTTCATTCATCTAAAATAGATTCATGCAATAGTTTTCAGCTGCTGTAAAGGGAACTACACCTAGGCCTGCTGAAAACTGGAATATGAGAAATAAACATTTCAATCTTTATTGCAACACAACTCTGTATTTATAATTGTTTTAATAAAAATGAATACTTGATGATGCAAAAACAAGTTTGCAATCAACATTGTCTCACACAGAGACACATCAGAGATGGAGAAGCAGCGAGCAGCAGCAGTGATGCCTGACTCTAGAAATTCACTGGTTTATGTTGATAAAACTGGTTTATGTTGATAAAACCAGTTTATGTTGATAAAGCTGGTTTATGTTGATAAAGCTGGTTTATGTTGATAAAACCAGTTTATGCTGATAAAACTGGTTTATGTTGATAAAGCCGTTTTATGTTGATAAAACTGGTTTATGTTGAAAAAGCTGGTTTATGTTGATAAAACCAGTTTATGCTGATAAAACTGGTTTATGTTGATAAAGCCGTTTTATGTTGATAAAACCAGTTTATGTTGATAAAGCTGGTTTATGTTGATAAAACTGGTTTATGTTGATAAAGCTGGTTTATGTTGATAAAACCAGTTTATGTTGATAAAACTGGTTTATGTTGATAAAGCTGGTTTATGTTGATAAAACTGGTTTATGTTGATAAAGCTGGTTTATGTTGATAAAACCAGTTTATGTTGATAAAACTGGTTTATGTTGATAAAGCTGGTTTATGTTGATAAAGCTGGTTTATGTTGATAAAACCAGTTTATGTTGGTAAAGCTGGTTTATGTTGATAAAACTGGTTTATGTTGATAAAACTGGTTTATGTTGATAAAGCTGGTTTATGTTGATAAAACTGGTTTATGTTGATAAAACTGGTTTATGTTGATAAAGCTGGTTTATGTTGATAAAACTGGTTTATGTTGATAAAGCTGGTTTATGTTGATAAAGCTGGTTTATGTTGATAAAACTGGTTTATGTTGATAAAACCGGTTTATGTTGATAAAACTGGTTTATGTTGATAAAACTGGTTTATGTTGATAAAGCTGGTTTATGTTGATAAAGCTGGTTTATGTTGATAAAGCTGGTTTATGTTGATAAAACTGGTTTATGTTGATAAAGCTGGTTTATGTTGATAAAACCGGTTTATGTTGATAAAGCTGGTTTATGTTGATAAAACTGGTTTATGTTGATAAAACCAGTTTATGTTGATAAAGCTTTACTGGGTCATCTTGGTTGTTTGAAAATGAGTTTCTAAAATCTCGAGGTATTGACCAGTCCTACTATAAATCCCTATGAATCACATCCAGCATAACTCTTCCTTAGTTGCCATTGCCAATATCTAACATGATGAAGGTGACTCTGCTATTTTATTCATCTAGCAAATATTTTTCAGGTCGTCACATTTATTGCTTTTTCTCCCAGTCGTGGACATTTTCTTCTATCTGACCTAAATTATTGAGCTGTTGTCTTCCTGGGAGCTTGTTCAACCGGTGTCCAGCTCCACTTCACCTCTCAATAAGGCCGACTGACTGGTTTCCTGTATCTTTCTCATCATCTGATTGCATTTTCCTCATCGTCAATTTTCATCTCGTCTTTTATTTGTTGGTGAAAATAGTGATGAATTTAGTTGTTTTAGTATTTATCCAAATTGTTTTTTATTTTATTTTTATTTTTGTCCAAAAAATATATTATTGATAAAAAACACTGGCTAAAATATTTCATTAACAAATGAGCACTGCTCACCGTAAAAAGTTAGCAATGAGCCTGAACATAGTTACACAAACGTGCCTTCCATCCTCCAAACTCTCGCTGAAAAACAAGGAAACATTATGTTAATTAAAGTGTCTAAAACACAATTTCACGTGTAACACAACTGATTTAATGATCTGGTTTGATAACACTGCAGGTCCTGTGTGTAAGGATTTTAAGGTGGACCGGAGTGTTATTTCAGCTTTTTGTGATTGTATAAAACAGCCCTCTATTTTTGTGTCACTAATAAAAGATGTGATGATGTGTCAGCATCACAAACTGTAATAAGTTTTAAACAAGGTCATTCTTTTATCTAACTGATACACATATCCACATATTTCTGGCTGAAACTGGTTGTTTATTATAAAACTGCGCTGATAACACCAGTCATGCATTTCTCAGGTTGTATCTTTTTTTTTCATTCTATTTTGACTTTTCTTTCTATCAAACTAATGATATAAAATTTTAAATCATAGGGTTTGCATGACAAAAATTGCATTAATAATCATTTTCATAATCCTAGTCTAGAATACATTTTTAGCTTGCCACAACAACTTCCAGCACAGGACTACTACCGTTATAAATATCCCATAAATATGTCAATTATCAACAAAAAAAGGGACAGAATTTACTTTACACAAAATTAGTCACAATTGTTTTTTCTTTAGAAATAAAACTGATTGTGATAGGAGTCACACACACACACACACACACACGCACACACTTACATGTATTCAGTTAAGCCACATTCTTTACTGGGAAACCAGATGATCTGCCTTCTGACCCTGCCGCTCTCATTGGGCTTTTTCTTGCTGTCCTCCTTGCAGCGACAGCCGCTGAGCTCTGGAGCACGAACTATTGATCCACAAAAACAGAAGAGTACATGTTGGTATTTACGGTGTTATGACAAAAATGTGGGGGAGATTCACAAAGAGTGGACTGCAGCTGGAGTCAGTGCTTCAAGAACCACCACGCACAGACGTATGAAGACATGGTTTCAGCTGTCACATTCCTTGTGTCAAGCCACTCTTGAACAAGAGACAGCGTCAGAAGCATCTGGCCTGAGCTGAAGACAAAAAGGACTGGACTGCTGCTGAGTGGTCCAGAGTTATGTTCTCTGATTAAAGTAAATTTTGCATTTCCTTTGGAAATCAAGGTCCCAGAGGAAGAGAGGAGAGGCAGAGTCAGTGATGGCTTGGGGTGCCATGTCATCTGCTGGGGTTATTGCATTGTGTTTTCTGAGGTCCAAGGTCAACGCAGCACTTCATGCTTCCTGCTGCTGACCAACTTTAGGCAGATTTCATTTTCCAACAGAACTTGTGTGTGTGTGTGTGTGTGTGCTGTATTTCTGGTTAAAATTCTACTTGACCTTCATTCAGTGCAGTAAGTGGAGATGGCAGCTTAACTAGATATATTGATACTTCATAATAATAATGGATTGGATTTATAAAGCGCTTTTCAAGGCACTCAAAGCGCTTTCCATTATTCACACACTCTCACATTCACACACTGCTGATGATGGTGAGCTACTGTGTAGCCACAGCCGCCCTGGGGCGGTCTGGCAGAGGCGAGGCTGCCATCGGCCCCTCTGACCACCACCAACACAGGCAAGTTGGGTTAAGTGTCTTGCCCAAGGACACAATGACAGCGACAGACTGAGCGGGACACGAACCTGCGACCTTCCGATTGCGGGGCGTCCATTTACCTCCTCTGCCACCATCGCCCCGTAATATTACTCAGGTAACAGTAAAAAGCACAGTGCAGTAAAAATACTCCTAGAAGTGCAATTGTTTCAAAAAGTCACTAAGAGAATGTAACAAGTTACTTCTCACCTCTGAGAGCAGGTTGTGAGGGTTCTGTTGGGGTGGCGGTCCTAGTTGGTGTGAGGACTGGCTGGGCTGTGGGTTCTGAACTGGTCCAATGGGGATCTTTAGGGACATGCAGGCAAAACTCCTGATAATGTTCAGAACTATCAAGCTTAGGGGTCGTCTGTTCCATCCATTCTTCGTCTAAAGAGGAGAAACTCATAACGATGAACACTAATCACAATAAACAGATATTAACATTTAGGGTTTATTTAGAGTTGGCCACAGCTTAACCCTTTAACTAACCCCAGTATATTTATGAAATGTGTACTGAACTTAACTTAAATATACAATAAAGAAAATCGTTCTAAAATATATGGTAATGTTGGAGTACAAACCGCAATATTAATATTACTATTTTATACTATTATAAAATGCAAAACCTTAACCCAAACCAAGTGAAGCTTGCAGGACTTTAGATTTTGTTCTGTGTTCCTTTGTTCTTGAATGATTTTAAAACAGGGAATGATGTGTTTTGCTTTTTGAGATCTTTTAGCCTACGTTATGCTGTCTAACAGGTTGTATTGAAGTCATTTTTAATTCTACAGGTCTGGGTGTGGCTAGTGGAACTGAACTAAGCTTTGAGTGGTTGAGCGGTCAGGGTGGCCGTAGCTGACCGTGCTGGGAGCAGCTTGTGTTTTGTTTTCCCACTTGGACAGCGCGGGGTATTTAAGCAAACAAATAGATGGCAGGATCATAACACCAGAGCTCAAAGGTGTGTTGAGGCACTAAACTGGCATCATTTTGTACTCACATGGGCACCAGTTGTGACCCTTGTCTTTAAGTAAAACGGTGCAAAAAGAATTAGTGCGAAATAAAGCAGCTATGGGCATCTGCAGAAAACCACTTATGAACTCTGGACCACTGGATAAGGTCATGTGGTCTGATGAGGGAAGATTTATTCTGTTGCAATGTGATGAAGCGATTGTGGTCTGAGATCGCTTTAGTTTTTCATAATGTTCTGTGCTCAATAATGTGGTCAATCTGTACAAACCCGTTTGACAAAAGGAGTAGATCGATGCTCCTCTTCTCTGATGACAGGAACTCTAAGAATAAATGAACTCTCAGCTGTTTTTAGGCTCCATGAACCAAAACCACAGGGGATGTCTGCCATGGTCAAAGCTTAAGGTGGCCCAATAAAAATATATAACGTTCTTCTTTTTTTTTAAAGAGGATCCATATTGGTTCCTAAAATGACCTGCAAAATAAAATGTGTGTATTCACTAAATTCATTGAAAATAAAAGACTAATAAAACATATAAAACATTATGACATTCATTTTTTTAAAGATTTAAAGACATTTGTGTAAAAAAAAAACAAATAAAGTATTTTTATGAGAAATATTTATATAAACACAGCTGCTGAACTCACTTTCTTTAGTTGTTTGGACCAGCAGAGCCATCAAAAGTAAATTCAAATTCAAATTTTATTTGTCACATACACAGTCATACACAGTATAATATGCAGTGAAATGCTTACACGACCGCCAATGACCTAAAAGAAAATAAAAAACTTGTACGTAAAATAAATAATCAATAAAAGGGAATTACTAAAGAAATAATTTACCTAGTAAAGTTAACTGTACAAGGCATAATAAAATATTGCGAAATATAAAAATATAAGGAGGGGGAGTATATATATATAGCATTAAAAGTAACCGTAGTTGTGCAAATATGCATGAAGGATGACTAAATGAAAGTACCATGTGCATTTGCTAGATGTATAAATATTTAGTGCAAGTGTGTATGAATGTGTCCATGATGATGACCAGTCAGTGTTGTGAGTTTAAAAAGATGTTATTAGTCCTGTATGGAGATGTGATTGTGATTGTGATTGAGATTGAGAGACCTTATCGCCTGCGGGAAGAAACTCCTCCTCAGCCTCTCTGTGTTGGCCTTTAGAGAGCGGAATCGCTTCCCAGACCGCAACAAAGAGAACAGTCCATTACTGGGGTGACTGAGGTCCTTCATGATCTTCCTGGCCTTAGTCCAGCACCGCTTGCTATAGATCGAGTGTAGGTCAGGGAGCTCAATGCGGATGATGCGCTCGGCTGATCGCACCACAAGTAGCTGACCAATCATGTGGAGGACCATCATGGATCTGGATCCAACCACCAGCGAGCTCCCAGTCAGACTTACTGGGTTTGGTTCTATAACATGTAGCTGTTATAGGAGGAGGTCTCATCTCTGATCATTTAGCAGCAGAAAAGGAAGGAAGTAGAAACTGAAGATAAGTCATCAACGCACCTCTTAAAGGTCTCTGCTTAGGCTCCAGGATGTGGAGAAAATAAAGTTATTAGGTCAAAAACAGCAAAAATGCATGGAGGGCTTCTAGGGTGTGAAACGATTGTGAATACCTCTGGTGCTCTTCCGTTGAGGGATACAGGTATAGAAAGAAAAAGGGGTCTGAGGCACTCAGGAGGATGGAGGGTTAAAAAGTCTTTATTGTTCCGTGGCTAATCGAATAAAAACATGTTGACTAGTTTCAGCCACACTGGCCTTCCTCAGAACAAGACATGTTTGGTAATCTGATTAATTCCGTATAATCACTTTCAGCTGCTTCAGTTGAGCTGGCAGGAAGTCACGTGACTGGTGTTTCCAGAGAATTAGGGGTGCACCGATCGATCGGCCAACCGATTTATCGGCCTTGATTCCAGGTTTTTCTCAAGATCGGTGATCAGATAAAAACTGCAACCGGTGCACCCCTACAGAGAATGAAATAAAAATACTAGCATTTAAGTATAAGTGATCAATGAAAGTCAATAAAGCACTGTAGCAAGATGACAGAGCTGAAATAAAGAGAAAACATGGCTGTTGCAAAAAAGGAGAGAAATCAATTTCTCCATTCAAACCCAGGTGGCATGTAGCTTCTAGTGTGTAAACCCAGAATGATTCTCTTTGGTCTGTCTCCTCCTCTGATTGTGTCTTTAATTAGTGCGGTCATGAGATTAACTTTTTTTAGATTAATTAATTAATTATGACCTGTAATGAATTAATCTAATTAATCTCTTTTAATCTCACCTACTAATGGCTGAGAAAAGCTCTTATTTTGATGTATTTTTATTATTGTGGCAGACTAAAAGATAAATATATAACAAAAAACTGGCTTTATAAGGTCATTTATTGTTCAACAGACTTCTAAACCTTTCTTTTACATCACCAAGGCAGAATAACATGTGCTCTTTTGTCAGTCTCGAATAATTAGAAATTAAAAATAAAACATCGGGTCCATATAGATTAATCTAAGTTAACAAATCAAGGAACGCCTTTTTGAGCAAGGCAAGGCAAGGCAGCTTTATTTATATAGCACATTTCATACACAGAGGCAATTCAATGTGCTTTCCTTGTAGCAATGCAAATGGTGATCACAGAACTTGTTATTAAATCATTTATCTGAAATTAAAATAGACCTGTAAATTACAGTGCTGTAAGTTAGCATATCAAAACTGACAGTTTATCACAAAACATGACATGTGCTATGGCATGATAGTTAAATATAATTACATAAAATAAAAGGCAGTAAAGGTATAGATTAAAAATGAGATTAACAGTGCACTAAATGTGGCTGTAACTAATTAATCTCGATTAATCTCATAATTTGACATCCCTATCTTTAATATCCTCGACACCTGAAGTTTTGAGGAAATTACAGCTTCCATGGTTTGCTTCTGTATAGTGTACTGCCATCGCATATAGAGGATTACCAGTTCTGATTGCATGTTTGTGTTCAGCAAGTCCTGCATTAAGTCTGCGCTTGGTTCTCCGTATACAGACACAGCCACATGGACATTCAAGTCTGTAAACAACAAACAAGGGGTTGTAATTTAATTGATATAAAACCTGCGTCCAGAAAAGATGTCAGTATAAAAGTTAACATTAGTCATTTTGGTACAGTGTCCACACTTCTTATTTCCTTTTCTGGTATAGAGAGCAGGTCTTTGGGTGTGTAGGAGAGCTGGAGCTGATGGAGCATATATATATATCCCAATATATCCCAATTTCTTTTGATAATGTGTCTAATTTTGTGAGCCTGGTTGCTGTATTGTGTTACGAAGAATATTTGATTAGAATTTTGTTGATCGTTTCTAGAGGTTAGGAGACCTTTTGCTTTATTATATGCTCTGATATGTTCCTTGTTGTTAGCCTCCTGTTTTAAATCTGACACACATCTCAAGCATTACTTTCAGAGTCTACTTCTGTATCACAGATGTGTTTAAGTCTCTGAAACTGGCCAAAAGGAATATTCTTTTAAAGCCAAGGTGGATGAAAGCTATCTGCTCTAAGGATTGTATTATGGTCTGTTGTTTTTCTAAAGATAGAGGTACGTAGATCCCCACTGGCTCCTGTAGAGATGACAGGATCTAACAAATTAATAATCAATAAATAGAAATAATCAAAAACATCCTGCAGTTTGTTTTAGGTCAATGAGATGGTTTATTCATGATGATTAGATCTATTATTATGATGAACTCACACAGAAATAAGAAAGATGTTTTATGAACAGCAAGATGCTGGCTGTCTAACTTGATAACGGTCCATAAGCTTGTGATGATTCAGCGTAACAAGAGCAGCCTCTGAGCTGCTGCTGGACCACGCCTCTGATGCTGAAGCTCCATCTGAAGGCGTCAACGTTTCTGCAGGAGGAGTTGATGCAGCGTGCTTGGCCAGGTTTCTAATAAGAGAAGATCAGGGGGATTTGTAAAAGTATACTGGCAGAATGAAGACACACACCAGTTAGATGTTATGAAAACTGTGGGGACAGGACTTAAAGAAGCAGCCACTAGGGGGAGATTTAGTTCCTCTCTGCTTCAACAACTGCCTCATTGATTTCATTATTAAGACCCTAGTGGCTAATTTGCAGTAATAAAACTAAACTTGCCCAAATGTTGGTGTTTGTTTGGAATTACATCAGCTTACATGATGCAGCCACATATGAAACCTGCTGCAAAAACATCTTTGTTCAGTGGCATTCCAGATGGAGTATTGCTGAGGTGTTTTCTTATTTTGCAATGTTGAGTCCACAACCAGCTCCCAGGAGTCACAGCCTAGAGAAACACTAGCTTTGTTCAGTCCTGTTTCCACATGGCGGCTGTTTTATGAGCGCTGAATAAAGGACTCAAATACAACCTTGAGTTTTCATGCAGACAGGCAAAACGCAATAATTCAAAGACTATGTGATAGCCCCACCTTTAACATAGCACCCAGCACAGAGTCTTGCTTTACCCAGCATGCACCTCCTACACATACTCCACCTTTTCTGTTTTTGTGACAGTGCTACAGCACAGGTCTGGCATGGAAATTACAGAGATTTGTGTGTTTATCAGGATAAAAGCACAGTGCATGTGATTATCTTAACAAGGCAAGGCAGCTTTATATAAAGCACATTTCATACACAGACAGTTCAATAAGGAAGGACCTATAGATATGTATTAAAATGTGTTTAGTTCATCAGATCAGGTTCAGGCACTGAAGACATGGTGACTGAGTTCAGCGTTTGTTCTGTGTGATGCTTCTCTCCACAGCCACTGCAGGAAATAAACTTTAAACAGGACTCAAGCATTTGTTCAGCATAAGACGTGATCAAGACATTTAACCAACACTTTGTTAGCAACACTTAAATGTTGTTATGGAAATACATGTTTTTACATTATTACTTTACACTATTGTGAAAAAGTAACTTAAATGTTTCAGATCAGCAACAAACTTTCATCATCATCATCAGAGAAAACCTGAGGAAACATGTAGTTGCAGTTTTTAAGTGATGACTTCATGTATTAGAGTGAAATCTATCCAAACTGACCTGCTGCTACTTGAAAAAGTAACCCTTAAACATAACAACTGATTGTCACAGAAGCACAAACTACAAACCAGTATTTGTGATAACTGGTAATGAGTCTCTCACATGACTGTGGAAGAATTGTATTCCACTAGTTCACAGAACAGTTTGAATTCAGCCACATAATTATTATTCAAAGATCAGACATTGTCCTTCAGGATGTTCATGATTACTCAGTTACAGCAGGTGGTCCAGGTCATGAAGCAGCATTCATAGACATGCCAACCCTGTAGGTATGGAGCTAGGATCAGGACAATAATACATTAGGTAGAAGTTAAAGTGCCATTAGTTGTCCCACACACTGGTGTGTGACATTGGTTCTCTGCGGTTGACCCATCCAAGTGGAGAGCGGTGAGCTGCAGCTGTGGCCGTGCACAGGAACTATTTGGTGGTTTAACCCCTTAATGCTGAGTGTCAAGCGAGGAGGCATTGGGTCCCATTTTTAAAGTCTTTGATATGACCCGACTGTGGATTTGAATCCACAATCTCCCAGTATCAGTGCTGACACTCATACCACTAGACCACTGAGCATGTAACTTGTAACTTGTTTTGTAACTGTAACTTTTGTTTGTAGCATGCAATTCTTGTTTTGTAGCATGTAACCTTTGGTATGTAACTTGCAGACTTAAAAAAAGTTTCAAAGCACACATCTCAGTCTAAATATTAGCGTCCTTGCAAAAGAACCAATGAGAGGCTTTGTCTGACCAGCCAATCGTGTGTCTCGGATTCCTGTCCAATCATGGTGGTGTAGAGGAGGGCAGAGGTCAGTGGGTGTTGGCTACCGGTCCACTCACAACATCCTAACTTAGTCACGTTCTTCATGTGTGGCAGTTTTATTCACAATCGACACAGCTTTAGATAACTAAACACTGTTCAAAGCAGGTGTGTGTGTGTGTGTGTGTGTGTGTGTGTGTGTGTGTGTGTGTCTCAGCTCTAAATAAAGGGTTGCATGATGATTAATTCCTAAACCTGAGACCCACAGGCTTCTCACACTAATATTTTATTATTAACATTATCATTACTATCCTGGACAACTTTAATTATAATTATTTAAGATATTTTAAATGTATACTGATAAATGGTACTAAATGTGCATTAGAATTACTGATGTCTCAAAGTCTCAAACCCTCATTAAAGAGAGGAAACTCACGTCTGTTTCCCTGAAAACAGCTGAATGAGTGAAACCGGGTTTCACTGATCATTTAGCTTTATTTGTGTTTTGTTTTGCTCTCTGGCTCTCATCCCTGTCACGCAAGAAGTCTGATGAGTTACGTGTGAATCCTTGAGTGTGTGTCACACAGTCAATCATATAACACACACACACACACACACAGCTACTGCGTAAATGCAATGTGCCTATTTTTTTTCTTGCTGTTTTGTGTGTGTGTGTGTGTGTGTGTGTGTGTGTTTGCAAAAAATGGAAAGTGAGTCATAAAGCTCATAGACATTTTTATTTGATGTTACTGGTTAAAGTAAGTAAAGAAAAACATTAACATTTAATGGTTGCATTCATGTTTGTTTGTTTTAATCTCAGAGGAGACGAGTCAAGTTTTCTAAAAAACAAAAAAACAGGATATAAGAACAAACCAAAGAGCACTCTTCAGACTGTGCGTCATTACTTTGTTCTTTTTTTAACACACCGTAGTATAAAGACGCCTGTTTTCAAAAACAACCATCTTTATACTACGGTGTGTTAAACAGAAGAACAAAGTAATGGATTACAAAGTTTCACAGAACAAATAAACAAGAGTATTCAGACTGTCCTGTTTTTAACCAGAGTTCAGCAAAAATAAGTCAAAACTGGAACAATTTTGGTTCCATTATAACAAACTTTATACTGTAGGATACGACTAATATGAGCTTCCAAAGGACATTGCTCATACTAACAATGACCAGAAACAACAGAAAAGCAGTGATATAATAATCACAACCACATCGCTGCAGGCTTTATAGCTGTGTGTGTGTGTGTGTGTGTGTGTGTGTGTGTGTGTGCGTGTGTGTGTGTGTGTGTGAGATGAAGCCGGTCCTGCAGCTCCTTTAGAAGGATTCCTTGTCCAATCTAGCAATGATGTTCTTGACCCAGGGTCGTGTTGGATCAACACAGAGTGTACGGTTTTTTTGTGTGATAAAACTGTAACAAAACAAAAAATATGTTTTCTTTACTATTAAGAGATTAAAACTAATAATTATATTCTAACATTAAGGAAAATAAAGTCAGCAGTACTTACAGAACTGCAGCTCTGGAGCAGCGAACATCAGTCAGGAGATATGAAGTGATGAATTTTTTGCCCACAGGTCCTTTATAAAACTTAAAGCAGCAGCTTTCAGGACCACTTGCATCTGGAGAGAAGAAAATCTCATGAATGATTGTTGAGAGAGGACATTTCAATTTAAAATCTGATCTTTTAAATCTTACTGTTGCAGAGAGCCGCAGAGATCAGTGCAGCTCCAAGGATGCAGAGCAGGAGGCTGTGAGTGGTCCTCATGATGAGCAGATATTCCTCAGTAGATGATGAAGAGTTACAGCAGGGCTGCAGGTTTAGGGGCTTCTACTCTAACAGAGGACTGGAGCTGTGTTTATCTTCATCATATCATATAAAGAAAAAAAGCCTAGGTGTTAAAAGAGGGGGGAGGTGATTGTGGTTGGACTGACTGAAACTTTCCACTCGATTAGAAGTAGGAGTAGATTAGAGGAAATGCTTTTGCGGTTAGCTCAAAGGTGCATCTCAAAGAGTGATGGTGACACCTAGAAAAACGTGTTTACCACTTCTAAACACTGTCAGAAATTTAAAAAGGTCAATTTATCTGGGAATGTATTAATTTGTTACAAGAACTAACGTTGCTAAATTAGCTAGTTTTTATTTTTATCTGATTCTTTGAAAGTGATGTTTTAGGTTTGTGGGGTTTTGTTTGTCCTCCTGCCTCTGGAGGTTTGACCATGAGTTAAGTGAGAGGAGTTTCTTGGACCTGGACTCAACATGTTTTGATCCTGATTCACTTAGTTCTGACTTTAGTCTCCTGGACCGGCGCGCCATCATGCTGGAGGAGATGTTATTCATCACTAAACTGTCATTGGATGGTTGGAGGAGTTCCTCTGGGAGGATGTTTAGGTACCATTCTTTATTCACGGCTAAAATGTGAGTTAGGGTAATTAAATCGTTGTAATTCATGAGATCACTCTGATCACTAATGCAAACTGTCATTAGCGTCAACAGCAAACACCAAACCCTTACAGATAACTAGATAATCATGAAACTGGTAAACCATTATCTCTGGAGGTTTAGCGAAGACACCCACAGCATCTGAATATGTACAGCATTTTATTATATTAAAAACATCATTTATATACATTTCAAGTGATACAATTGCATGATGACCCTCAGGTATCTCCACACATCTATCAGTCCTCTACAGTACACGGGTCTCTTCAAAGAAAGTTAAAAGTGAGAAAATAAAAACATCCTGATTTCCATCCAGCAGTAAAAATGACATTTAAGATTTAAAAGCTTCAGGGCGGATCGAGGAACGAGCCGATAGTGTTGATAAAACAAGAGTTAGCGTAACAACTTAATAGTAACCAACATCTCTTTGGAGAACCGTTTTCACCACTGATACAACAAACAGCAACCAGCACAAATAAAAACAGAAAACAAGACGGCAAAATGGAAAACCCGTTTCAACCATGACTGACGATGTGACAGGATGACACGAGGCACGGCTCAACGCAAAAGGCTTACATGTTTGTGCAAAAAGCTTTATTGCAGTCCTGTGGCGTGTGACCACAGCAGAGGAGTCGGGGGAGGGGGGTGATCTGAACGTCTGCTGCTGCACACTGAAAACAGCAAACAAGCAGTCCTCTAACAGCTACGGTAAATACGAGCCCCATTCTGGTCTCTGAGCGTGTCTCAGAGTTCAGTTTCTCCTCGGAGGGGACGAAACGTCTGGAGGACGAACAGAAAGGACAGAGAGGTAACGGGACACAAAATCAGCAGCTAACATCAGAGGGAGCAGCTTCACAAGACAGTTTCATCGACTCTTTAAGAAACCCTGGATCCTTACAGACTTTAGTTGATCTGATGAAACCCGACCAGAAAAGTGTGTTTGAGATAAATAAAACCATTCAGGAACAGAATGAAGATGAGGCTCGTTATAAATGAGTTTATCACTAAAAACTGTTTAAAATTAACCCACAGTTTAAGTTTACTCTCTACTGAGCTACAGGTGTAGGCCCCGCCCACTCCCGGTCAGGGTGGGGGTGACACGTTCACCAAAGTGTGAATGCACCACAAACGCTTGGCTGAGAGCACAGCTAACACCGGATATCAGGTGGGCCCTGGCATCCTAACGCTCCAAACCCTGGATTATTAAACTGAAAATAACCTTCTTAACTTAAACATTTCTCAGATTAAACAACATTTTCCTATAAACGGTGTTAAATCGTTAAAGCTGAGGAGCTTTAATGAGATTCTTGGTTTCTGTGAGTTCTGAAGCGTTCCAGAGACAGATTCCTTCACATTCAGTGGAAACAAGAAGCGCTGAGACGATTTGGTCTGGTTGAAACAGAAAATGTCGACTTCCTGCCTAAACTTTGATTTATACACGTAGAACAGATGAGGACAGAGGTCGTTTTAGCCGAGCTTCTGAGGATTAAACCAGTATCTCACTGGGCTGTGACCAGTTATGTAAATGTTATTTTCCTAATCTAGTCACAAAATCTGCTAATTTACTCTCTTTTTATTGGAATTTGGTTTTTCCAGATGGAAAAAGCTGCAGACATCAACTCTGAGACTGGTTGCATAGGTGTCGTTGAGTGACCCTAAACGAGGAAATTAAAACCCTGACAAACGCTTGGGGCGTTTTAGGAACTCCCTCACCAGTTAGTGACTGGTCACCAACCATTTCAGCCCAGTGAGAAACTGCCTCTAGGAGATTAAACCGAGTAGCAGGATTTATGGATGATGTTCCAGAGAAACTAGCTTCTTCTGCTCTAATCTCAGCACTAAAACAACTCTTCTCTGCTGTCGGGGGAAAAGTGGATCACAGATTAAACTCTAGTTGGGTTTCAGATTAGATGAGATTAAACTGGAGTAATAATTGAAGAAACCAAAGGAAAAGCTGAGTGGAGGATGGTTTCTCTGTGGTTTCCTTCATCTGAGTCAGCCTGGTGCCGACAGGAACGTGGGAGTGGGTTACATTCATCAGCTTTCCCAGCTACAGTTTCCAGTTCACCACTGGGCTTCTGAGGGGGGAGGAGGGGGGAGTTAAATAAGGCCTCAGGTTTGTTCCCACCCTGCTTCAGACCCTCCTCTGGGATGCTGGTTGGGATCAGAGCAGCGATACGGAGCTTCATCATAGCAGCTACAGTAGGATGAGACCGCTCAGGTCCATCTGGCCTGGTGAGAGGTTCTCCTGAAAGCTGGAGAGAATCCGGCTGGATTAACGTTCGCCTCAGCTCAGCGCCTCAGCTCCGGACTGCCTGGCTGCTGATTTCTTCTGCTCCGTCAACGTCTGCAGGACCTGCAGGAGAAGGTTCAGGGAGACAATCAGACACGGGAGAGGAGGGAGGGACAACACCAGACAGAAAGCAAGGAACACCCACCTGGGCCCACTTCCTGTTCCGGCTGGTCATGTGGACAGCAGCGATGTGCTGGAAGAGCTGCTCGGCTGGGATGAGGTCAGGGAGCCGGGTCAGGAACTGGGCCATGTGGATGAAGTCCATGGTGGTCAGGACGTCCTGATAGAGACGCAGCAGGCCCAGCGCCGTGCGGAACAAGAACTCCTCGCTGTCCCTGCAGAACACGTCCCACACCCGACACGCCAGGTCCAGAGGCAGCGACTTACTGTACAGAGTGAAGATCCTGGACAGGTCCAACAGGGACAAACGTGTCCTATTAGTTCTGTTATTAGAATCAGGATTCAGTGGAGGAGCACAGAGTAGGGAGACAGTTTATCTACACAGACTACAGGTATCGTCTCCGTCTGAACCCACTCTACTGATCTCTGATCAGAATTCATGCATTTAGAGTTCAACACGACCAGGAACCAGAAACACCAGCTGGTGGAGTGAAAAAAGCCAACAACGTTCAGTAAAAGTGTTGTAAACTAAGTTTATCCATTTGTTAGAAACATCGACCGTGAACGCAGCTCTGCGAGGTGCTCCGACCTGCTTTCACTACACAACTGGAAACCCGTCTTTCCACTACCAACTTCACTTATTAGTGTTGAACTATTTTGTCTTAAAACAATGAGTGAAAGTGAAAAAACTCAGAGATTTTAAACATGGGGCTCAGAACATTTTCATCAGTTGTTGGTCTAACAGGGCCCGCCTCCCTTTCTGGTGAAGGTGGTTCTGTTCTTCAATCTGAGACCGACTTGGACTTCAGGTAAGAGGGTCTAAACAACCACAGCACTGTCAGGTAAAAGGTGTCTGATCGGTGTTTGCACGTGTCTCTTCAACATTAATAACCTGTTTTTATCAGTGGTGTTAACACACGCCTGTATGCTCCAGACCTACCCAAACTCCTGATTTCCTTTTACTGTTCAGAATTAAACTTCATAAAAAGTTCAAACATGTTCTGATGTGACCCAAAGTAAAAAAGTAATGTCATCACGATCATTTCTAGAGATTATTATTATAACATGTGATTAATGTGATCAACAGTTTGACTCAAGCATGACGAGCAAAGAAAAGTTCAGCATTACAAAGAGGCCATATCTGTGAGCTTAGCCTGAGTGGTGCACTGTGGGTGATGAGAGAGGATGAATAAAATACCTTTATTTCCCCTGTTAGAATAGACCGCTCACACACACACACACACACACACACACACACACACACACACACACACACACACACACACACACACACACACACAACCCTTAAAGCTCAATCAGCTCTTCCTGTTTTCTGAGAATCACACCTGACTCACCAAACACACAAAGGTCACAGCTTCAGGTGTCAGATGACATAATGGCACAGAGATCTTTTTTTAAAGAGTAATATTACAAATGGAAAAAATGCAAAGGGTTAGGGAACAAAAACTCACCAGTCGATTAAATAAATATCAGGGGTCAAGTTGTTCTTCTTGAAATGTGCAAAAAGCTTTGGTAGATTCTCTTCAAAGAAGACTTCAAAAGCTGCAAAATACGTCAACATCTGAAAGAGGAGAGTCGGATTATTACCTTACACATTATTAACCTTACATTATTGTTACCTTATATTATAAAGAGTATTGATTTAAATAAGTAAAAATGCAAAAAGAAAGTTGAGGACGTGATGAATTCGATTCTCTGAATATAATTAGATGAACAGAAAATGTAAACTTCTGCCTGACCCAGCCCCATGAAGGTCATAAATCATCTTCATTCATTTATAAAACATTTAAACCCACGAGTGAACGGAGTGAATGTTAGCTCAGGTCGGACATGAAGATGCGTGGGTACTAAAACAAAGGTTGTGTGTGTGTGTGTACTGACAAGGCTGTGGTCGACTCTGAAGAAGGCCATCTGACAGGGTTTGTTGAGCAGGTTGGCAAAAGCTATGAAGGCATCGGCCGTGTCCAGATTCAGGATGAGAACAGCAGCGATGAAGGACATCCCCTGCACCTGAACACAACCAGCAGAGGGTTTAAACTCTTCATTAAGGTCCTAAAGGAACGTCGTACAGATCTGACTTATGTCTGTGAAACTGAGTGGTAGTGAGTCGTAACAAGAACTCAAACGGGAAACTGAAGCTCACGGAGGCTGATGCAAAGAAAAATGCAAGCAGAGGTGAATGCACAGCTGTGTGTGTGTGTGTGTGTGTGTGTGTGTGTGTGTGTGTGTGTGTGTGTGTGTGTGTGTGTGTGTGTGTGTGTGTGTGTGTGTGTGTGTACGGCTTGGGGTCAGCACAGGAAGTCACACTCATTTCTATCCAAGTACAGACAGGATGGGGTTGAGGCAGTGAGCACAGAGGTACTAATCACACCTAGTGTTGAAAATGTTCATCTGCATGAAGCATAACCTTCGTTAGGACACAGCCATGTGCTGCTGGTCTCAGCCTAACACATAAACCTACCTATAGAGTATGTGTAGCAAACAGGGCTGCACAGTATTAAAGATGATATGTAATATCAGCTGCACCATGATGCTGATGTGCTGGTTCTAGCGGTGTGAGGAGGATCCCTGTTAGCAGGATATACGCAGCGTCTCATGGGAAAAAAAATCACAGACATGCTCTTTGTGCGTGCGGCAACGCTCTGCTGGCGTTCAACCATTTATTAAGTGCACCTGGGTTCTCATGACAATCAACAGGTCACATGACCATATTGCATCATATCAACAAAATAGGATAACAGATGAGAGCACATATTCTAACACTCCCACTTGCTCACATTCCATAAACACCCTAACAACCGAGGATAAGCATATAAAGCAAATAATAAATCTCAACTGGTATGAGCCTCTTCAAAACTGCACCTCAAGTGCCAAACATAAATGTCTGAAATCTCAGTAACTTTTGTTTGGAAGCTGGTTTGGTTAGTACGTCTGCAACCATATCATTCGTTGGACAGTACTCCAAGCTGATCTGGTCACCATTTACCGGAGACCTCACGAAGTGGTATTAAATGTCCACATGTTTGCAACGTTGCCTCTGTACAGGGTTCTTGGCTAACGCTATAGCCTCTTGGTTGTCTTCATAAACATGGCATTTGTAGTTCTGACCATCAAAAGACTTTAACAGCTGCTGCAAATAGAGGCACTCTTGCATTGTTGCAGCCAACGCCATATACTCAGCCTCACAAGTGGACAAAGCAACTGTAGGCTGTCGCTTAGTTTTCCAGGAGATCCATGGGCCTGCTCTATTCATACTAGTGGTAACCTGTGGTACTTCCATCAACATCAGCAGCCCAGTTAGCATCACTGTAAGCATGAATTAGGTTTTCATCTTTGTATTTTCTGAAACAAAGGTCTCTGTTTTGGGTTCCTTTTAAATACCTCAAGACATGCTTAACAGTTGCCCACTGTTCAGACATCGGTTTGGAGAAATACTGGGATAGCTCACTCACTATAGAGCTTAGATCTGGCCTTGTACAGGTTGCCAGGTAGATTAAGCTACCCACTGCTTCTCTGTATTTCTTCACATCACTCATTTCTTCACCATCATCACTGTAGTTTAGTTTCTGTTCACATGGGTTGGCCCTTGGCTTACAGTCCAACACTGAAAACCTTCCCAGTATTTTCTGGACGTATTTGCGTTGTGACACCTTCATATAATCACTTCCTTGTTCAAAGTCAATACCAAGAAAATGTGTTAGCTTGCCTAAATCTTTCATCTTGAACTTGGACTTCAGCATTTCTTTTACATCATTCAATACTTTAGCATCACTGGCAGCAACAATCAGGTCATCTACCCAACATAGATGATGTGTACCTTATTTTTGTCGGTCACCCTACTGAAAACACAATGATCGACTTGGTTTTGCACAAACTCCATCTCACACAAATAATCCTTCAGGATCTTATTCCAGTTGCGACCTGACTGTTTTAAGCCATAAAGGGATTTGTTCAGTTTACACACCAGTTTAGCATTTCCTTTGGATTCATAACCCTCCGGTTGTTCAATATATATTTCACATTCAATTGGTGCATGCAGATAAGCAGTTTTTACGTCCATCTGGTGAACAATCAGATCGTCTTGAACTGCTTTCTGCGCTAACATTCAAATGCTAGTCATATTTCAGGGTATATACACAGTAATCCTTAAGTTAAATTATCACTCAGCTGTTGGCTCTGTTATTCATTCTGCTGTGGTCTGCTGGGGTGTAGGCAGCTCTGACCGAGACAGAAAGAGACTGAACAAGCTAGCTACCAAAGCTAGCTCGGTTCTGGGCTGCCCACTGGATTCTGTTGAGGAGACGTGTGAAAGGAGGATGCTGGGGAAGATGACCTCCATCTTAAGAAACCCCTCCCATCCACTGAACTCCACTGTGGAGGTCATGGACAGCTCTAACCATAACCGAAGGGCTCAGCGATGGGTGCGGCTGTAGGTGTTGAGTGGGACGTCTGAGCGCTGGTATTTTTAACTATCAGGGTGATTAGTACTACACCAAACACCTGAAAACTGTAGTAGGAGCTAAAATTACAGCGAAGCGGGGATTTACCAACAATGGAGAACGTAAATAAAGTGACGTAATGGAAACAATAGATCAGTTTCCACCAGACCTAAACAAGATATTAAAAGTGTTTTTGGATATTTTAAGGCGTCATAAAAACCAAGTATAATTTAGAGGTGATCAAAGTTTAAATAAGTTTTAGAAATCTGCTCAGCGTCATACTAAAACTTTATTTACCAGAGGAATAGTCTCCTATAATCAGCATTTATGTTCATGTGACACGTTTATTAAGAGTCCCCATGAGTGATGTAATGATGTGAAGGTGTGTGTGTGAGACTCACGTAGCCGACATCTGGTCGGTAACAGGTGTACGCTCCCAGAATGCTGTGCAGCACATCGTGATAGGGCCCGCCCTGAGGAACAAGGACACGATGAAGATGAGCAAACAAACGGGCCATGAACACACTCACTAACACACTCACACACACACAATCACACACACACTCCCGGTTCTGTAAATGGGTTCTAGTGCTAAACCAGAGCTTTGCACCAGTTCTTCTTGTTCCCACCTCCCAGTGCTCTGGCTCCAGCACTAAGGATTAGTGCTGTCCAAGCACCAGGTCCGAGGATAGAACTCCTTTAAGCAGGCGCTGAGCGCCATGTTTCTAATCTCTAAGTAGTTTCCACTTGTACTCAGATTCATGCAGGATTAAATACAGTGGTTTAGCTCATTTTCTCATCTTCCTGCAGTTTGTGTTGAGGAGTCAGCAAAGATTTAAAGGTCAGAACACCACCTAGAGCTGCTTTTATAGTCACTGTTTAAATAAACACCAGTTCAAATGCTATTTATAAAACTTGTTAGTTCTTTTATTATCACAAGCTGTTTATAAACCCAGCTTCAATGATGCCTGTATGCAGTAGTGTTTATAAATACACCTGGTTATCAGCGAAGGGAGTTCACCAGCTGTAACTGGTATAAATACCAGTCAGAGGTCTATAAAGAGCATTAAGAGTGTTTATAAAACAGGTTAGTGACATTAATACACCAGCCAGGGTTCTGAACCTTTGATCACATCAAATTCAAACACTTTGACAACTTTCAATGTGAGTTTTTAGGATTTTCCACCATTGATGCTATTTACACATACATGAAAAGCTCATATAGGTTCAAAATTATTATTTAACTTCTTCATCACATAGAAGCAAACATCACTGAGCTACAACTAACGGTGAAAATGCAACATTAATAATGAAACCTTTTCAGGAGCGTTAATAAGAACACGTGTTTCAGAAGGACACACCTGTGATCTGAGGAACGATCACATCATTACTAGATAAACACTAGAGGAGACGTGTAACAGAACCTAGAGGAGGTTCCATGTCATCTTTCTGGTAGAGGAAAACCAGACTAGATTTTTGTTAACACTGGAACCCCAGCAGGTACATCTTAGAAACGTGTCTAATAATACGACGGCCTGAGACCAGTTCCTCTTTACTTCTGTAACCTAGTCAAGTGTTGCCACGTGGTTCGATGGCCGGCCTCATCACTGACCTGCTGGAAGATGCACAGTTGGGGGAAAGTTCTCGAGATGTCCAGCTTGATCAGCTCCAGACTCGACTCCCGGTCCGAAGAACCTGAAACATCTGAACGAAACGTCACCAATGCAAACGTGTCTGAGACAGACAATGAAACGACAAGTGCAGAACAGTTTGTGTTGAGTGTCTACCTTCAGTCTGAGTGTCTGTGGTGGGTGCTGCTGAGGTCTTCCACTTCTCCTTGGCCCGAGCAAGACAGATGCTGTAGAGTTCTGCAGGAACACAGAACCATCAGCAGGAGGGTCAGAGGTTAAGGCCTGAGCAGGATGACAAGGTGCTTCAGGTGATAACAGAACTGCAGCAGAAACACTAAAGGTGATTAAAGAATCCATCTCAGAAGAGATGAACACAGAGCCTCAGCTTTGACCCGTGGCTGCCCTCTAGTGACCAGGTCCAGGTAATGAGCCTGCTGCTGAGATGACCTTGGTTCTGTTAAACCAGCACATTTAATCCCTGTATGCTGACAGCTCATTCTTTATGCTCCATAACAGCAAACGGGGGGAATATTTAGGTAATTAGACACTTCTCACTAACGACTGAGGCCAGAAAAAGATTAAACCAACCCTAATCTCAAAGTTTGTCTAAATGAAGTCAAACAGCAAATTTAGTCTTTTCTAATTATTCCACAAAAACAGACTAGATCATAACTGGATTTATTTCTGATGTTTGATTCCATTTGGATAAGAACAAAACCCATATAGGTCAGGTCAAATCTCATGTTTCTGTTCAGTAGGAAAACTAGATTTGCTCCTTTAACAGTCTCCATGTTATTATAGGATAACAGTGTGTATTACTGTGTTATGTAGACAAAGCACCACTGAAATAACAATAGTACTAATAATCTATTACTGCTGATTCAGCACCTTTTATTCTTTAAAGGAGAGTTTTGAAGTCGAGGAGAGAGAGAGAGAGAGGGAGAGCTAGTGTGTACTAATGTGAAGTACTGCAGCTCCATTTACAAGGAAGAGCTTCACAAAGCAGAGAGCCACCTCAGCAGTCATAATCAGAGAAAAACACACACACACACACACACACACACACACACCCTCACACACCCTCTAAAGATTAGTTTTCTATTGCTGCACCAATCAGCAGTTCTTACAATTCGTGTGTGTGTGTGTGGTGTGTGTGTGTGTGTGTGTGTGTGTGTGTGTGTGTGTGTGTGTGTGTGTGTGTGTGTGTGTGACAAGAGAATGAGCCTGCTAACTTGACTTCTTATTCAGGTTTTGTCTTAAATAGATCAGATTTTAAACCTGGTGCTACTGGTGTCCATTACAGCGCTCGTGTGAAACCATCGAGGTCCATAATAAAGATCAGGAGCTTAGTGTAGCCATACTGATAAATATCCTAATCTGCAGACTCTAGACACTTTAGATCAGACCAGCACTTCTTTTACATCCTGTACACAACTCTGGTATAAATGTACTCAACCTGGTGAGTTTTAGTCTCACCTGGAGCCACAATCAGACCAGAGGAAGAAGCCTGATATAATGAACCATTATGACCCCACTCAACAGCATCAGACACACTCTGATGTCCTGTCCCTTACCGTGTGTGATGTTGAGCTCGTTGCCCACCGCCAGGCTCCACACTTTGCCTCTGACACTCGGGGGGATGCCCTGCCACCAGAGCTCCCTCACTCTTCTAGACGTACACCTGCAGCCAGGACGACAGGTGGGTTAAATGTAAAGAGACATCTGAGTTTGGTTTAGAACAAAAGCACAGCAGCAGTTACTGATCATGGCCACACGGGGGCAGTCTTCACCTGCTCCAGTACAACTCACTAAACAAGCTCTCCTGTAGAAACTGGTGGCATTATGAGTTGGTGTTTGTTTCATTATAACATCCATTTCAACAGATTTTTATCTATACCTTCCTTTCATATAGAGGGAGTAAATATTTGTGTGTTCGTACCAAACCACTACATCAGGCAGCTCTTACAACGTAAATATACATCATTTCTTCTTAAACAGACAACTACTTTAAGACTTAGTAGTGTAACAATATATCAATTTAAAATGGAAAATTTGATACAAGAACTGTTTATCAAATGCTTTTTTTTGAAAACTGCTTTATTTTGAAGTTCTGCCAAAAGGTTCTGTTAAATGAAGAAGTGAGCAGAGTCTGTTGTGACCAGAAGATGCTGCTGAAACTCCAAGACCCCCCCCCCCACACACACACACACACACACACCAAGACATTTCTGCTACCATTGCTCACATTGTGCTCCAGTTGGGTAAGATCTCCTGGTTCCAGATTTGTGCCGCGGTGCCGATGCTCTCTTCAAGCTTGCATCGATCCTCCAGCTGCTTCTTCCTCTTCTGAGCATCCTTCATCTCTACACAACAACACGTGGTTCAGTCAGAAAGCAGAAGGAACCGGAGGAGAGGAGAAGAGAGAAGGCTCACCTCTCTTCTTGGCCTGGGCCACCATCTCCTCATACTGCTGTCTGTGCTTCTGGGCCTCCTCCGCTGGCTTGGCAGGCAGATTACTGGAAAACACACACACACACACACACACACACAAAGGTAATGGGTTAGTAGCAGCATGGCTCTCTGAGCTTCAGCTGCATTATTTATGATCAGCTGCACACACAGATCAGGAAGGGAAGCCTTTGCTTAATTCATCGTTTCATCTTTTTAAAACATCAAAAACATTCTGGTTTAACAGAATCTTAAGTGTGTAACAAATAGCTGAGTGTGAACCTATTAGGAGGGATAAAAGTGAAAAACATTGTAGTTTATACGTGTGTGTGACTGATACTTCATCCAGGTATGTAGCAAAACCAGAATTCCACTTCCCTTTATGATCTATAAAAGGGTGTGTGTACTTCTCTAGTGAAGAATCTGCATATTAAAATATTATTTCTATCAAAGTCGTCACAATTCTGGTATTTAGTTCAGAAGTTATACCTGAATTACTACGATTAAAGCTTTAGTGCTCGTCTTTTTTCATTTTTTAAATCTCTAATCCAGATAGCCTTTAGACAGAACAAGAAGAAGCAGAAACAAACTTGACAAAAAACAGACTGAGTAAAAAATGATCTCAGAATTAAAAATAAAGGGTCAAACTATCAGTCAAATTAATCTAATGATTAATAACATCAGTAAAAAGTCAATAAGGGTAAAAAGTCTACAATAAGAAGCCTAGTTCAGAGCAGAAATAGACGGAGATCATATAAACAGTGGATGCATCGCCAGGCTGAATTATTTTAGTTTTCTTTCAGGCTGAGCTGAGAAGCAGCAGGGAAAAATAAACCCCAGAGTACAACAGAGCATCTGTGAGCCAGCTAAACATAAAGGAGGGGTGACGGAGTCGGGCTGGAGCGGGATCATTAAACTTTCAGCAGAGCTTCTCTTTTACCAGCAGCGATACTAACAGGATCTGGAACTGGAGAACAGGAGCTGGAAAAATACCAGAGTCACAGATGAGAGGAAGATGGAAATAAAACCACAGATGGGCCTTTATTGTCCATTAAGGGTGTGTGTGTGTGTGTGTGAGAGAGAGACTTACGCAGGTCTGTCCTCTAGTATCAGGGCGGTGGTGGACAGCGGCTCAAACTCCAGGTTTTTTCTCACGCTCTGCCTGGGAGACGTTGGGTTGCCAGGTCCAGATCTGCCACTCTTTGTTTCATATTCCTGATGAGAAAAATCAAAACACAGATTTAGATCCAGAACAGATAAAAAGATTTACAGGCTCCCCGGATTGTTTTATGAGATCATTGTGGCTAAATTTAGAGTCACTTTGCTGCTGACAACCGGTTAATGACTCGTGAAACACGGGAGGAGATATGAGCAGGATGCTACCCGACAGCTAGAACGACACATGTGGCTGCAGGAACAGGCTCAGGCTCCAGAGACCAGTACGATGGAATATTAGAGCCGTGACTCTGAGAAAATAAATTATAAACAAAATAAGGAGGTAACGACAATTAGGAAAATAATTCTAAATATTACTTCCAAAATAAAGTTAAAAGTGGTCTGTTTGAAGAACAGCCCACTAAACATTCATGGCTAATAGTTTTACCAGAGAAAAAATATTAATTAACTATTTTGGGTTTCAGATGATTTGAGGTTCATGTGTCCCTTAGGGACTCTTATTTTGAAGGACTGAAAGAGGCTGCTTGAGTTCCTGTAGTAGAAGTAGCAAAGACTGCAGCTTGCACTCAACGTTATGGAGGATTTTTAATGGTTTACCTTTATAAAAACACAGCAATAACCGCTGGTTACAACAGAAAAATAAAACAGTCGGGTTGAGGAACACAACAGAGTTCATTTTTTCTGTTCTGTTCTAGAAACGACCCACATTACACTTGTTTTCCTAAAGAACCATTTCATCTCAGTTTTGCAAATTAGGTTTTGGCTTTTTAGAAAAATACATCGTACCTATATTACTTTGACCTTAAGCTGGAAATATAGTTTCACCTTTAATCCTGCAAATATTTCAGTTTTCTATCTGAAGGTTTGACCTTTTTCTTCTGGAGGGCTCTAAGATAATGTCTATTACTGGGATTTACTGGTGGTGAGGAAAACAGTGGGAATAAAAGCCCTTGAAGAAATGACCTGACGCCCCGTGACGGACGGATCGTTCATCAGCTGGTGTCTAATGAGTGGTGCCTCCAACCCCGAGGGAGGAGACCATGTGACACGGAGCCTGTTCCAGCCAAGAGCAAAGATCAGTTCAACAATCAGCTGACTTACAGGGTGTGTGTGATTCATTCCAGAGCACACAGTTCTTAAAGATTTCACACCGACAACCTAATTAATTAGAAAACCAACTAAAGATGGCGCACATGCTCCTGAGCTGGCTACGGCCGAGGTCTGCAGCTACAGGGCCGTTCACACCGATCAGCACACAAAATCCATTTCTATAGCAGAGAGAGGTGTGTGTGTGTGTGTGTGTGTGTGTGTGTGTGTGTGTGTGTGTGTGTGTGTGTGTGTGAGTGATACAATCCCTGTTATTAATCTGTCAGCCTTTAGGAACAAATGAAGGGGATTACATGTTATTGACATTTTATTACTAAGAGGACAAGGACAAAGTTAATAATTAATTAATAATTAGATGATGATTGTTTTACTATTCAGTTTGTTTAAACAGGACTGATCAGCTAACGGCTAGTCTGAATGTAGCTGAGACCAGAGTGTTTTGCTGGCATCTCAAAACTGCTCCAGTCTCCTAAACGTCATGATTTTATAAACCTTAATGTTGAGCTCTTAAAGAAGGCTTTCTCAAATCAGAAGTTTTTCTTTTGTCTTTTTCAAATTTCTAATTTACATAAAAAGTAGGTCACACACAGCTCTGACTTTTTGGCATGCTGCTGTTGACCACCCAAGCTGTCTTTATTCAACAACAAGGAAAATGTTGGTTTAGATTCTAGGTCCTCTTTAAAGTCCGTCCTTCTCTTCAAATCAAACCTTTGACATAAAGTTTAGACTCCCATGAAAAAGGATAACATTTCTGTTAATAGAATAGAATAGACTTTATTGATCCCACAGTGGGGAAATTCACAAAAGATAAAACTAAAGAGTTTCTAAAGAAATAAAAAAAACTCAGAATGAGTCTCCTTTATGTGAGAAGTAGAGGTGACCATTTATGTATGCATGTTTTATTCTCGCCTTTAGGGGAGGATGGTGACCTGGCAGCTTCTGCTTAGCAGCAAGCCAACCACTACCGAGTAGAGACGAGTGGGAAGCAGAGCCGAGTCAAGTGTAAATAATCAGAAAATCTCTGGTAGACAATTAAAAGCATTTCAGCTTCAGAAATAAACCAGCTCCACAACAGGGAGCCTAGGTCTCCTCCCTGTCTAGTTGACTCATGGGTCCCCGGAACAAAAAGAAAAGTAAGTGAATGGAGCAATAATATTACTATGTCACGTACTTTAAGATTTATTAGATTGTAAAATGTCACAATTAAAAAGACTACAAATCAGAGGTCGCATATATGACGTCACAGCAGAATCTCTTCTCCACCAGCGTAGCTGCTGCTTGCCACATGACCAGATTTGTAGTGGTTTTCTCCACGTTTAATGCTCCTTCTGAAGATAGTTCGCTAAACTGAACTTAACTTCTCTTCTCTGTGTCTGGTTCAGCGATGTCGATTTGATGAGATGAGCATTTGTAGTCCTACACGTTTTCTCACACAAAATCTAAAATAAATTTTTCTCGCCTGTTGAAAATAAGCACTTTCTTAGCATCAAAATGCATCTTTAAAATTCACAGGCATCATATGTTAAATCTATGCCACATATTGAACAGGATCAGAAAATAACTTGTATCCTCTCATAGACTCCCATTCATTCTTTGGCAGTAGGGGATGCATGGTCCAGAAGTAGATGGGTGTGACTTATGTTCCCTATAAAACCAAAAAATATGGTGACACATCACTTTGCACTGATAAGGACGTCAGTCTTCAAGTGATAACAAGTTAAAGTTAAAGTACCAAGTCATCATCACACACTGGTGAAATTACATCTCTGCATGTGACCCATCCCCATGGTGGGGAGCGGTGAGCTGCAGCTGTGGCTGCGCTCGGGAACTATTTGGTGGTTTAACCCCCCAATCCAACCCCTTAGTGCTGAGTGTCAAGCCAGGAGGCATTGGGTCCCATTTTTTTTCAAAGTCTTTGGTATGACCCGACTGGGAATCGAACCCTGATCTCCCAGTCCCGGGGCGGACACTCTACCACTAGGCCACCGGAGCTGGTATAACAAGCAGAAAGTGGAGGAAATAAAACATCTTTCTCTTTTGCTGCTGGTTTTATGTTAGTCTAGCAGAAGTGTGACGTTCATGCAGGAAGAGCCTGAGGCTGGACAGGAAGTGCTATAAAAGGCTGCGATTATTTACAAATAATCTCAGATTTTTACTGTCCTTTCTTTCCGTAATCAGCAGAATCACTTCAGCCCTAGTCAGAACTAGTTTCTATTTCTACAAACTGAGGTTGTTCAAAGAGGTGTCTACCACTGATGCTACAACCATCTAACCCAGTAAAATGGTAGTGGCCTGTATTTATATAGTGCCTTCTAGAGTCCTAGAGCCCCCCAAGGTGCTTTACAAAACAACAGTTAATGACAGGTGGTGATGAGCTACATCATAGCCACAGCTGCCCTGGAGGGCACTGACAGAGGAGAAGCTGCCATACACACAAGGAAAGGAGGGTGAAGTGTCTCAAGGACACAATGAGTGTTACAGACAGAGCAACCCTTGTGACCAAATGACAGGTAAGCCAATAAATGTTAAAACATCCCACATGAAAAGATCTGAACCTTCACTACATAATGATGCAGATAGCTAATGACAGCTGTTTAAATAAATTGAAGACATAACTGACTGATGAGCCTTGCAACAGGAAGCTGGGTATATTTATGTTGGGATGCTGGGTATATTTATGTTGGGATGCTGGGTATATTTATGTTGGGATGCTGGGTATATTTATGTTGGGATGCTGGGTATATTTATGTTGGGATGCTGGGTATATTTATGTTGGGAAGCTGGGTATATTTATGTTGGGATGCTGGGTATATTTATGTTGGGATGCTGGCTATATTTATGTTGGGATGCTGGGTATATTTATGTTGGGATGCTGGGTATATATATGTTGGGATGCTGGGATGCTGGGTATATATATGTTGGGATGCTGGGATGCTGGGTATATTTATGTTGGGAAGCTGGGTATATTTATGTTGGGAAGCTGGGTATATTTATGTTGGGATGCTGGGTATATTTATGTTGGGATGCTGGGTATATTTATGTTGGGAAGCTGGGTATATTTATGTTGGGATGCTGGGTATATTTATGTTGGGAAGCTGGGTATATTTATGATGGGAAGCTGGGTATATTTATGTTGGGATGCTGGGTATATTTATGTTGGGATGCTGGCTATATTTATGTTGGGATGCTGGGTATATTTATGTTGGGATGCTGGGTATATTTATGTTGGGATGCTGGGTATATTTATGTTGGGATGCTGGGATGCTGGGTATATTTATGTTGGGATGCTGGGTATATTTATGTTGGGATGCTGGCTATATTTATGTTGGGATGCTGGCTATATTTATGTTGGGATGCTGGGTATATTTATGTTGGGATGCTGG
>SSNS01000076.1:486799-544299 GCA_006937985.1 Aphyosemion australe
GGATGCTGGGTATATTTATGTTGGGATGCTGGCTATATTTATGTTGGGATGCTGGCTATATTTATGTTGGGATGCTGGCTATATTTATGTTGGGAAGCTGGGTATATTTATGTTGGGATGCTGGGTATATTTATGTTGGGATGCTGGGTATATTTATGTTGGGATGCTGGGATGCTGGGTATATTTATGTTGGGATGCTGGGTATATTTATGTTGGGATGCTGGGTATATTTATGTTGGGATGCTGGGTATATTTATGTTGGGATGCTGGGTATATTTATGTTGGGATGCTGGCTATATTTATGTTGGGATGCTGGCTATATTTATGTTGGGATGCTGGCTATATTTATGTTGGGAAGCTGGGTATATTTATGTTGTGATGCTGGGTATATTTATGTTGTGATGCTGGGTATATTTATGTTGGGATGCTGGGTATATTTATGTTGGGATGCTGGGTATATTTATGTTGGGATGCTGGGTATATTTATGTTGGGATGCTGGGTATATTTATGTTGGGATGCTGGGTATATTTATGATGAGAAGCTGGGTATATTTATGTTGGGATGCTGGGTATATTTATGTTGGGATGCTGGGTATATTTATGTTGGGATGCTGGGTATATTTATGTTGGGATGCTGGGTATATTTATGTTGGGATGCTGGGTATATTTATGTTGGGATGCTGGGTATATTTATGTTGGGATGCTGGGTATATTTATGATGGGATGCTGGGTATATTTATGTTGAGAGGTGAACACCTGGTTATAAATGACAGCCACGATCTTCTGTTGCCCATTTCATTAATTCAACAATCAAATTCAAAACTGTTCAGCAGGTTTGGGCTGATGAGCCACACCTCTTGGCTGGAGCAGCAACTGTATCCCATGATAATCTGAAACCGGGGCAACAGGCTTTGTCACACCAGCACTCGATGCAGTGCTCCCATTTCCAGGAAGTGATGTAAGAGCTCTCTGGGCCTCTGGCTGTGCGGCCTCACTATAAACAGCCGTTAGAGCTGGAAACTAGAGAGGTCATCAAGGAACTCTGAAGAGGACGAGGTTGCAGCCTCAACAATAGCTGTACAACATTATGGTTACAGCGGTTTGAAACGTGTTTTTAGAGATTAACTCAGCATCAAATCATCATGGAAACCCAGTCAGCGTTGAATAATGTAAAGTAGAGCTGAAAGGTCACAGGAGATTCACCTGGATTCACAGTACGACTAACTGGAAACCGCCTGAAGGGAAACGCTAAACTGAATGTAAACGAGTCACATGTTGGTCTGTTTGTTAGCAGCAGCTCTAACAAAGTAAACAACTAAACTGGTGCCCAGTACAAATAAACCTGGTGATATTAAAAACATTTTCCAATACAAGTCACATTTTAGTGAACCAGTCAGACCTAAAGGTCATTTAGTCTGTTGTTTAGATCAGAACACTTTCACGACTACATTATGTGACAAACCTGGAATTCTGACATTAATGTAAATGAGAATACAGTCATTTGCTAATATCTCACTGTTTAATGAAAATTAAAAACATTATGCTGAAACTACATTTCTGCACAGAAATTTTAAAGTCATAAAACCTTAAAAAACCTTTAAAATGCTTTAAAATTAAAGTGTTAAAATTAGGAGTGGGACTCGGTTAAAAAATTAATCTAATTAATCAGATGCTTTGTATTTAATTAATCTTGATTAATCGCATTTTAATCGTTCAAAACATTTTGCAACCAAGCAATGTTTTTTTTTTTTATAAAAAATAATGTTAGTGAGGCACAGATGACATACCCACACTTTAATGTTACCACAAGGCCTATTTCATTACTTTGGTCTCATTATAAAGGTAAACATTGTGGGATTTGTTGGGAGGTGAAAATATTAGTATATGTGTAACGGATGAAGTGTAAATGGACATGAACATTGTAAATCTTGTGTACCAAACTAAACACTAGGTGGCAGCAGAGCACTGCTAATATATATAGAGGTGTAGTGCAGAGTTCAGGGGAAGTTCTGCTGAGAGTTACAAGATGAATGCTGTGTGTGTGCTTGTCCCTCCTGCTGTAATAAAGTTCATATGGATAAAGTTACTGTCTGCCTGCTTTCTACCAACTACAGAATATAACAGTAAAAAAGTTGATTTTTTTCTTTCATTCCTTTTATCATGAAGAGTGATTTGTCACGAACACGTACAAAAGGATTATATGATGATATACATTGATATATAGGGCATAAGCAGTATTTTTTTAATGCATTATTTTTTTATAAATAATCTTAACACGTTAAATTTCCACCCCTAGTTAAAATACCAATCATATAAGGGTTTTGTAGCTATTTTAATCTCCAAAATAAACAAAAAAAGCCATTAACCATTTCTTTGGTTAAGCCTAAATGAACAAGTTCATCATTCCATCCTAAATTCTCTAGAAGACATGAATACAGAGGCTCTCTGGTAAGCACGGGTCACATCAGATCTCTACAGAAATGCAGCTGCATGAGGACCACGTTAGGTTAAAACCAGTAGCTCACTGGGCTGTGATGGTTGGTGACTAATCAGTGTTAGTGAGGAAGTTTCTAAATAAAACAAGTTCTAAACATTTGCAGGAAGATTTTTCCTTTAAATAACTTTTTCTGGCGTCTCGTTTGTTTCAGTGAGACAGAAAGTGTAGGACAACTTTGAGACGGGTTGGTGACCAAACAACCGAGGCGTAATTAGGACACTTTCTGACTGAACTGTGACAACTGGCAATTTGTATCGAGAGGGGTAAAACATCAGCTAGTTAAAATATATAATTAGATAAAAATATCCTCCCATCAGCGTACAGATGTTCTAAATATTCCCTGAACATTTCAGCTCCATATCTTTACCCGTCTTTGTGTGGGATCTAATTTACAATCAAACCCAAAAATCCTCTTACTCGTGTCCACCTGACCCCTTTACATGGACATGAATTAGGGATGCTCCGATCGGGTCCGATCACATGGTTTTCTAAAGATCGGAATCGGGAGAAAAAGATCGGCGCCACATGCCTACCCTGTCATGAGAACGCACATCATTCAACAGAGCCGCATTTTGAGGACGTAAACAATTTGAAATATGAGCAACTCCAATACTTTTAACTATATTCATAATATTAACATTTTTTTATCAATGTAATTTCTAAACAAGTGACGTTTTTGGCAGATAAGCTAAGGAAATGACAAATACAGAAAGAAAGAAATACCTAAATTATAAAAAAAAATAACGAAAGGAAAACGTTTTCCCTTTTTTTCCTATTTTAATGCTTTGCTGAAGTATCAGATCGGGACTCGGTATCGGCAGATACTCAAAATCAAATGACTCGGACTCGGATCGGGAGCAAAATAATGTGATCGGAACATCCCTAATATGAATGTCTCCATTCGTGTCCAAATGAAGGAGCAGCGTCTCGTATAAGCTGCACAACACTGAATTCACAAGGAGGATGTGGTTCCTGCATTCATACAACAGGATGAGTGGCCTCAAAGTCTAGACTGTGATCCAGTGGACTACAGAGTGTTGGAGTCCCTTAGTGAGAAAATCCATGAAAGATGAACATAAAGTACACACACGAGGATCAAAATTTTGTTCTACTAATATAAAAGTTTTTGAAAGAGTTTCCATCTTCAGCCAGTGGCCAGCCCAGTGAGACGCTGGCTAGGGGACAGCTGGATGTTCAAGTTTGAGTGTAAAGTGAATTTTTCTGCTGGGTGCTGCTTTGATCTACACTGCACACTTCACCGTCTCTCTAGGAACCCCTCATATGAGCCGGTCTCTGGTTACCTCACTGCTATCAGAGCCAAACACACCTTTCATAGGAATCCACTGATCAGAAAACATGTTTGAATTAGATAAATCATGTAGATGTAAAGTCATTAGAGTTTCCATCCAGTTGTGTAAAAACAAGAGAAAAAGTCCACAAATGTACATAAAAAACAAAGAAATCTCGACTTCTAACAAGAGACTCGCTTCTTTCTCAGATCCAACCTACGGTTGTGTTTTATATAAATCGACCACACCAGCTGAGAGATTAGAGCTAGTGAGTCACAACTATCCAATAACCACCTTTCCTCTGTAACACCAGTCCTCTCAGAGCTAATTCTACTACTGTATTGCCAATTTTGGATTATGGCGACATTATATATAGAATAGCACCAAATACGACCCTAAAAAAACTTGACACACTTTATCATTCAGCCATCCGTTTTGCCACTAATGCACCCTTTCATACCCATCATTGTGATCTGTATAAACTGGTGGGCTGGCCCTCGCTTCACACCCGGCGCCTCCATCATTGGGTTCTCTTCATATACAAGACAATCCTGGGAAAGACACCTCTCTACCTTTCATCTCTTCTTCATGCCACTCATAACACTTACCAAACTAGATCAAGTAACATTATAAAGTTTAACACCCCCCCAACATCTACCACCTTTGGACGTAATGCCTTTCATTTTGCAGCAGCACACGACTGGAATACATTCCAGAACACCCTCAAACTCACATCCTTCATCCCAATCTCCAAATTCAAGCAGACCATCCAAAATACAATAGTTGACTGTTGTTCATGCTGACAATCTGGATACTACATATATAAGCTCTTTTATTTATTTATTTTTTAATATTTTATACTTACTTTTTTTAATGTAAATGTTTGTGCTATGTTTTATATTGTATGCATTCACTGTTTTACTTATTTATGCAGCCTGTTGGCCAGGTCATGTTTGTAAATGAGAAGTGGTTCTCAAACAGTTCACCTGGATAAATAAAGGTTAAATAAAAATAAAATAAAACCCAGCGTGGGCTCATCTCGATGCCTGACGTGGAGCTTCCTGCAGCTGCTGGGGTGCAGAACGATGCTGGGATGAGGCGTTCCATCTCAACAAGGTCAAAGAGAAAAGTATTCCAAAAGGTTCCTGCTTGTGTTCAAATCTGCTTCATTCGATACAAAAACCCAACCTGCTGCTCCACTACCAGCCCAAGTCCTCGGTGCTCTTTTCCATTTTCTCTGATCATCTTTTAATTAAAGCAAAACAAAGAACAGCTAATAGAAAGCCAGGAACAGTGCTGATGTGGCTGCGTTCATGTGGGAGCGCTCGTTTTATGTCACAGCGAGACATATAGAGAGTTAGGAAGGAATCAGTGTTCAGGAAATAAAGAATGTTGGTTCTCTCAGTGGTTGATAAAAGTTTAAAAATATCTGGATGTGGTTTATTTATTTTCAATAAGATTGTTTTTCCTTTTTCTTCCTGCCTTTTCTGTTCAAGGAACATTATTCTATACGTTTTAAGATTAGATAACTTGCGTAAATTCATCAGGCTTGGTTTAGTTTTGAATGGTAGCAGTAGTTTTGTAGTGAGAACTTTTCCAAGGGGAGCAGAAATTAGAGAGTTGATAGAAAACGAGAAAAACAAAATCTCATGTCAAACCCGTCCCCTCAGACTCATCTTTGTAAAAAGTGGTTTTACTTTGAACATTTAAAATATTCATGAATCTGGTTCTAAAGGCAGCATATGTTGTATTTTTTATAACTAGGAAGTTGGGTTTGTAGTATTTATGGTTTTCTATGTAAAGCAACACAAGAAAGCTCCTCATGATGCATCAAGGGTTTTACTCTTGGCCCATCACCCTGAGAACGTCAGAAGCACCGTACAGGAGGAAACAGCTAAGGTTTGAACTACCAGGTGAATGTCTCGGGCAGCAGAAACCCATGTGGAAAAGGAGGTGCAGAAGAACCGTCATGGAGGGATAAGGTCCTGTCCACACATGTACCACGGGCAAACCAAGGAAGGTCCAACAGGACCAAAGATGAGGTCTACTGCACCAGACAGAGCTGGAACAGTGCAAGGACCATCTGTGCTGGGCTCCCAGACCAGAGGAGGACTGGAACATCAAGTTTGACCATCAGCATGATGGTTACTTTATTATGAGGGAAAAAGAAAAAGATTAAAATAATTTGTGGGTCACTGTTAAAATCTGGATTACTCATTTAGTTGTGAAACACTCTCCAACCACAACCGCAGCAGGAACTCTGCAGTGCTGATTGTAACTTTGTATAAATTATGAATATAGAATACCATTAAAAAGGCTAACATTAGGCCCATCTAGGATTAAATAACGGTAGTTTAAAACATGTAGCTAACTCAACTTAGTCTGATCAGACACAGAAACAACTACACTGATATCAAAGCAGAAAATAACATTTGATAAGAAGAATGCAGCAAAATAATGATTATAAATATTTTTGATAATAGTCGTTTGTCATCATTTGGAGCTAATTTAGTTTTTCACAGTTTCAGCTCTAGTCTGGAATGCAGCAAAGACCTAAAACACATGAACATAAAATAAAAACAGTTCAACAGCAGAACAAAAATGAAAACATTCTCCTGAATTCACCATTTTCAAATCTACTCAGCTTAATTTGCTCTTCAACAACAATTAAAATAATTAAAAAGTGTAAAACCTGACGAAGCCGACTGACCAACAGCTGCGTTAGCTACAGCGGACAGAACATGGAGACAAACAGCTGGACCTGTCTCTATAACTAGAGTCAGCCCTGTGTGACCCGGCAGCTTTCATCTAAACAAGCGGTACTGAAGAGGAAGCAGACCTGGTGCTGCAGCAGTTAAATGAGCGGTTTGTCTCTTTAACGCATCAGCGCTAACAGGAGCAGGAAATCCCAGAAATGTTTCAAAAAGCCCAAATAGAAAAAAGAAAGATGGCACTGTGACACTGCTACACGTGTCTCTGCTGGATCGAGCTGCAGGAGCATGCAGAAAGACGGCTCGTGTCCTGGCTGGACATCAGTCCATCACCATCCGGTGACCTGGACATTTCTGATCCTCCTGGAGACAGATATTCTGATCATCAGCCTTCTGCCCACACAAAGAAAAGCTTCAGAGAGCTGGAAGAGGCTATTATGTGAAACCCGAGCCATCCTCGTCCTCCGCTGCTTCTTTCACGCTCTAGCTACTGATGTCCTCTGATTCTACCAGACAAGGAGAGAGACGGGGATTCTCTTTGAAACGCCGCCGCTCACTCACCATGAACGCTGCAGTTCCTGTCAGACGAACAGTCTTCCGGTGGGGGTTCGATTTAAAAACCTTAGCGTAGCATCACGGCTGCTCCGCAGCTCGCTCCTGGTAACGGGACACCCAGGAGTTGAAAAAGGAGGACAGAGGGACAGGCAGGCTGCCGATGGAGGGACACACCCGGCATAGCAAAGGATGATGCAGCAGCAGCAGCAGCATGATACCCCGTCTCCTCCTCCTCCCTCCGTGTCTCTGAGCTGTGACGCTACACTGATCTGCTCTGCATCAGATCTAGCGCTGCCGTGTGTGTGTGTGTGTGTGTGTGTGTGTGTGTGTGTGTGTGTGTGTGTGTGTGTGTGTGTGTGTGTGTGTGTGTGTGTGTGTGTGTGTGTCACCAAGATGAAAGGCTCGGTGCTCTGCCCTGCCAGGTCCTCTAATCAACCTCAGAGCAACAGATCAGGTTCCACTCCTCTAAAGCTTCATCTCTTCTGATCCAGCCAGAGTGAAAAGGACGTCGTTTATTTAGCTCTATGAAGTTCTCACTGTTCCAGATAAACATGCAATCATAGCTAAAACTTTAACACCTTTAATAATGACACAGATCCAGTCTTCCAGACAACTCACAGCACTTAAGTCACAGGGTTCAGCGTCTTGCTCAAAGACACTTCAGCATTTAGTAGTTGGTAAATCGGTTATTTGGCAGATGACTGCTCCTCTAACTGGTAAAGATGGGCCATAATGCTTTTGCCTGTGTTTGTTAGCAAAATATCTAATTACCCACTGGTTGGATTTTATAAAACCTCGACTCTTCATCTACATCCTTGAAGCATCATCCACATTCAAGGTCTCGTCACAGCCGATGGAAAACACAAACTCTGTGTATTTTACAGATACCGAGTAAAAAAGGAAGGAGAGAGGGAGACATTTCTCTGGACACAGCATCAGGGTGTGTGTAGGACCACAGCTGAAAATAACTAACCGTTCACTCTTTTAAAAACCACCACAAGAGGCAGGTGAGTTCAGTCTTCAGTGAGACGGACGTTTGCATCATTCACCATCAACATTAAAGCATGTTTGTGGAACGTGACTAAATCATTTCAGTGATGATAGTTATTATTTGGAGTCAAGATGGAAACACACATTTGAAGATCTGAAGAGTCGTACTTTGTGCAGCTATAACTATTTTTCAGCATACAATGATTTAAATCTCTGGTGATGAGCCTTTCTTCAAGGAATTTGGGACCTTCAATTATTTTATAAATTAAATTCTGTAATAAAAAAGGTCTTATTGCAGCCCTGCAGTCAGAGCAGGTATAACGTGTGAAACGTTACCCAGCCTTGGTCTAAAAAGAAAAGGAGAAGCAGAACATTAACAAAGGGGAATCAATCATTCACCAGAGGTGGAGCAGTAACTCCACCTTTAAACAGAATAAAAGCTGGTAATCTAAGCTCTGTTACCAGAGTCCTCAGGTCAGGTGTAGGGTTACAACCCGAAACACACGTGTACGAGAGAGTGTGTTTGTCTTAAACCAACACGAGTAGGCGGCCGACCATAAACCGTTTCAAAACAGTGTTAAAGGCACGATGAGTGAGCTGAAGGAAGCACACATCACCAGGCTTAAACACACAAACTACATGAAAGAGCTCCCTCCATGATGTCAGACCGGTTTAAACAGATTCAACTACAGCCTTCAGCGTGTTTGGACTGTAACTGACCCTGAGACCCGCTCAGTCACCAGCTGGTTTATGTTTGTTACAGCGGAGCAGCAGAACATCAGTAGAGACCTTCACATGGTCAAGCCTTACTTCAGCATACTCTGGAAAAGAGACTCATGTGAGAACATGTGTGTTATCTCCTATAGAGGTAGGAACCGTGTGCTGGGTCAACACTCGGCATGTTTCTCTGAGCGGCTGGGACCACAGTGATTGTTTGCTGTGTTTTATAAATAGCCGTCAAACCTGAGTGTCAATACCAGCGTTTCTGCTCAGAGCTCCTTAAACACAAAGGTTTATGGTCATTAATTTTCTTTTATTATTAGTTGAGGGATCATTTTTAAGTCTGGTCACAGAGTAATCCATTAAACCAGGATCTCACTGGATGGTCGCGTACCTCCTTTCCTTCCACAGTCTGAACTCATTTGTCTTGTTTTAAAAAGTCAGAGCTGGATGGAGAAACAAGGGCAAAACACCCCGACAGTGCATGGGCATGTCATAAGATACATCTATTATTTCATTCATTCATACTAGATTACTGCCTATGTGTATATACATGTACCCTTGTTTTTATCTTTCTTCTAATTACCTTTGAGTGTTGGTGCTGCTGTGACAAGTGAATTTCCCCACTGTGGGATCAATAAAATCTATTCTATTCTAACTCTTACAAGCTCTGATGAATAATCCAGAGATATTTATCTATTTGGATTCGTTTTCAAGAATCATCACTCCTGGGAAAAAACAACAACAAGCATTTAATTCCACTCACTTCCTGTTTGGACCTCTCGGCTCCGGTAGAAGCACTGCCTGTTCACATTTCCTTCATGAAACCAATGGATCAATTATTGAGAATTAATGTAATCATTGAGTGTCCAGTGTTTCCCTTCCATAGGCTCAGGGTTAACTCAGAGTTAAAATTGCTCCCGTCTTCTGTTTGGTTTCAAACACGCCTGCCTTATTCTCCAAAACTGTATCAACTTACTATTTTATCTACTTTCTGCAGGAATCCAGAAGAAAAGGTTTACTGGTCAGGAAGGTTGTGTTCTCTCTGATAAGCTCAACAAAAACACAGAGTTACAAACCTCATGTAGGTTTGTGGGACTGATGTCCTTCAGAATCTAAACACAACTGAGTTATTTGTGTGTTTGCACCATAGTGTCAGCCAGCGAGCCGTCCCGCCGTCATTAGGACGGCCTGAAAAGTGAGAGACGGCTTGATGCAAGCCGTCCCGTTTTCTGTAATGTCCATCAATAATTGACATTTTGTGCAAATAATATAAAAACTGATTATTGCACAAATAATTCGACAAACGTGTTCAAGTCTGTACTGGAAAAGCGCAGATTAATTGCAGGGTTTCCCCCAGCACGGAATCCCCGTTTCTGTCTGTGATCTCAGCGGCGCAGCTGGAGCGGTGGTGGAGACGCGCTTCTAAAGAAGACGGGGTGACGTCGATTACAGACCTGGTTTTGGTTTCTGGAGCCTGGCGTTGAGCTCAAAACATCCTCAGTAAAATATTCTGGGCGACAGTCAAGTCCTATATCTGCGGTTATAACTCGTTAACGCAAATTATGCCGTTAGTTGATGAACACGTCTCCAAACTCTCTGGACATCTCCTGTGATTTAGTTTCAACAAACTTACCTCTACTGTTTCAGCTGATTGTCCCATTTTAATAATAATAAGCCACAACAGGCTCAGCTCAGTAATAAAACACGAGTCTGACCCAGCCCTCGTTCGCTCCGCTATGGGCGCAGCCGTGGCGTCATCAGCCGATGAAGAGGCAGAGAAACACAAATCTCTAACCTTCTTTTAATATTGTCAACAGAAAACGCAGCTCAGCATCATTTTACCTGCTCACTAGCGAAGAAAACGTAACGTATGAGCAAAAAAAAGGAAAACCATAAAAATGATTAATCAGGAAAGCAGGAAGAAGTGTTTTTTCTGTTTTTACATTTTTCACTTTTTCACTATTTAGAATTTAGTGTTTTCATCACATTTAGCTTGTATTTTATTTAAAATATCTTCAGCTTTATTCATTTTATGAGAATGTTTGTGTTGCATTGTTTGGAAAAATAACCATAACATAATTACTTGAAAGGTTTTTGTATCATTAAATAAGTTTTGAACGTGAAACGTTCCTTAAATAGTTTCTATACTTTTTAGAAGCATTATGACACAATTGCTATGAAAAACTGATTATACCCCCGGAAGTGGACGGCCAACCTTTCTTGTAGGACACTCACTTTCCCAGTTTCTGGCTAACACCCTGGTTTGCACGTGGAAGTAAACAAGTCTAAATATCTTCAGTGGTGTTCTCATGTCCCCAACTACCAAGTTTATCAATAATACTTTAAACTTTGTGTAAAAGATGATAAAACTTCTGCTGAGAGGTCTTGTTGAGTCAGAACTAGAGGACACACATTTCTGCCCATATTTCCAATGTTCCCCTCAGCTCTGATGTTGTAATCATCATGGAGGCGCCTAATTACGAATGAAAGCATCTTCTACCTTCTGTATTTTCCTGGGATCCTTGATGGAGCCTTCCCTCAGGGGTACTTTTCCAAAAAGCTTCCAGCCGGGATCCCTGGGATCAGTGGGCTGACTGTCCTTCACCCTCCTAGTAAACAGACTCCTGTAGGAAGGGACAACAACAGGAGAATAAATAAACACACCATCTACAAAGGTTGTTAAAATCTGACAACAGCAAACTAAGGAAACAGGTCTGGACTAAACTAAGATTTCTGTAACCCTCTATGAGACTTCTGCACCTGCACACAGGTAATCTGGTCCACTAGCAAAGTGCTCCAGTCGTCTAAAGTCTGGAGAGTTCGGTATATACTCTGTAGCGCTTTGGAGTCCTCTGACTCTGAAAGGTGCAGCACAAGTGGGGGTCATTTATCATTCATTAAGGAAAAGAAGCAGAAGTTTACTTTGATCTGACACAGATGAACCAAAAAAAGGTAAAAAAATCTCCTATCTGTGTTTTAAAAAGAACGAAAAGTAAAAGATTATAACAGATGACCCTTGTTCTGATCTTTTTGGATACCTTTCATACGGGGGTGTCTACTGACTGTTGCTCGACTCGGCTCAATGCTGCTGTACATGTCTGGAGATGGTCTTCCAGGGCTGAACAATCTATTGTTTTTGGACCATAATTAACTATTTCAGACATTCAGGGTTTCCCGTTACGGTGGCAGTATCGTGCGGAGGGGGGTAACCAGTACCGGAGCTGAACCCGATTCTTCAGCTGACAGAGCTGCACATCTTGGTTATTTTCCCGTTATTTTTTCCTTACATAGGCTGCTAGAGCTGATAAGCACCTCAGCACCATGGCGAGTGAGGGACAGAGTCACTCTTCAAATGTTTTGAATTTTTCTGATGGCACAGGTTAATTCAAACATGTCAGAGTTTGGTGTTAGAGCGCTGTTTTAGTGAGAAAAACAAAAACAATCAGACGGCCCAGAAGCACATCCATGCAGGCTTCCGTAAGACAATGCAGGGAAAACTCTGACTCCATTTTCTCGTTAATAAATACATTTGAATGCTTCAGTTTTCCTGCTTGTATTATTAGAATAGAACAAGAACAACATGTTTTTTATAAAGCACCTCTCTAGATAAAAGCCACACGTTGCTTCACTAACACATAAAAAAAATAAAGATAAAAAAAGATAATATTGGAATATAAAAATAAATGGCTTTTAATGTTTTTATTGTATGATTATATTATATATTATTAAATCCTATACTGTGGATAATGTGTCGAACCTTGATTTGAAGAAAATCATGAACTGAAATCGCAATTTCTCCTAGAAAAATCGCAATTCAATCTTTTCCTAAAATCAAAAATCGGCCCTACGTTCTTCTATCCTTTCCTTTCAACATGCAGGTCAAGAATAGCCTTTAAGATCTCCTGAGACTACTGTCCTTAGCTTACTGGGGTCCATGCTCAGTGTGGTACACACCCTGATACCAAACAGCACTGTGACTACATAACCAGACTGAAGACACCTGTGGTGCTGATTCCAGGACACACCTGACTTTAACACGTCCCTGTGGTCAAATCATTTCAACCTGACCACTTCCAGGTTTGTTATTAAATCCATTCTGTTCTAAATGATAAAATGACCTTGTACAGCGCCTTTCTGAGTCAGAGGACTCCAAAGCACTTTACACTACAGTGTATCATTCATCCATTCACACACACATTCACACGCTAGTGATGATGAGCTATAATGTAGCCACAGCTGCCCTGGGGCACATTGACAGAGGCGAGGCGCCACCGGTCCCTCTGACCACCACCAGCAGTCAGGGAGGGTTAAGCGTCTTGCCCAAGGACAGAACAACAGAATTCTCTGCCAGCAGTTGGGATCAATCCTACAACCTTCTGATTACTGGACAACCAGCTCTACCTCCTGAGCTACTGCTGCCCCCAACACACACACACACACACACCCACAGAGCATCTGTTTACAGACACCGATGGCTTATGAACCTAAACACAAACATAGTGTGACTAATCTAAGTGAAAGCAGAGGCGTTTCATCATGACAAGCTGAAGACAAAGCACTCAGGACTTTTCACTCATCGATCAACTTCTGATAAGTTGGTACTTCACACGCAGCACGTCTAAACTCAGAACTGAGCACTGTCCACTCCACCCCAGCTCTGGACGTTCTCTGATCTGCTTTCCTGATACTGGAGAGCACAAAGATATTAGTGACAGCAGCTGAAGGCATTTCCTGATTCTTGTAGTGACTAAAAGGGTTGATGAAGAAGCTGGAAGATAACATACGTGATTAGCTCCTGCTGTCAAAATACAGCTGAAAATGTTTGTTAAACTATGCCATGAACTACTGACGTCTGAAGTTCTATAAAACAGTAAATAATCAACAAATGGTCAACATAGTTGTCTACAACAAAAGATTATCAACACAGATTATTAACAACACGTCTTTTAGCCATTAACATCTCACTGGCTTGTTGTCTACATGTTGTTCAAACAGCATCAATTACACATTAAACACACAGATTGTTCACATACTAAAAGTGTAAACTACACACAAGCACTGCAAAAACTAGAGAATGACCAATTCTGATTTTAAAGGAGTCATCACCTATAATACCGTGGATATCTACATCCTATTATAGTCTTTTAGACCATTAAAATAAATTGTATTGGGAAAAATAAATTTAAATGTGCTTTTCTGATCCTTTTTTGTAAAGGGCATTTTTTCTTGCAAGATCACACGCAATATTTTGGCTGTGCCGGACGCGCGCGGGACTGAGGAGCGCGTTGATTGGTGGAAGGAAGCAGGACGCAGCTTCAGCATCTTGCTCCAAAACAACAAAAGTTATAACTGAACCCGACCTGGCAGTGACCTACGGGATCTAACCGTGTATGTACGAGCCCTCGCCTCACCTCGTGCATAATGGCGTCCTCGCTTGTTGTTGAGTTGGGACAAAGCAAGCTAACAGCCAGGCATCAGCTCTTATGCTGTTGTGAAGATGGAATAAACAAACCGATCGGAGTTTTGTTTCCCATAACACGGATTATAACATGAGTCGTCAACGGCAAGACATAATTTATGCGTTTCATGTTATGAAATGAGCTTTGTTGTGCTGGTTTGTTCGCTGCTGGTTCATGTTTGTTTATATTCGACCTTTGTGCCGACATATAGGCCAGAGCTCAAGTTCTCGTTTTGGAATGCGCGTGCTCGTGGGGTGCATGTGAGCTGGTTGAAGAAGACAAGATTAAACAAATGCTTCAATGTTAAATGTTGGCTTCTCGGCCAGTGAAAGATCATTAGGAAGACATTATAGACATTTTTTCAAGTGGAAAAGTGAAAATTTCAGGTGATGACTCCTTTAAGGGCCGATACCAATCTGACTCTAGCACAGCTCTGACCTGTTGGGACTGATCTAGGTCAAAGATTTCAAAGACATCTGATTAACCAGAAAACCTTGATTCCAGCGGTAAGCACGTCTACGTGGAGGCTCCATCATGGTTAGGGTGAATTAGCGCTTAGCAATGGTGAGTTCATGGACTGGAAAAAATGCCAGATTTTATTTTTTTGCAGTTTGATGACAATTTGTTGACAGATCAAGAAAAATAACTAATCTTAATGTTTGAGTTTGGTTTATGACCGCAGATTCTGCCAACCAATTTGGTGATTTGTTAATGGAGTTAACTCCAAACGTGACTGAATGTACTCTTTGGCCGTTCCGATCCAGGGCTTAGCTACAAGTTGAGGAGGAGAGAACGAAACCCAGATGAGAAAAGAAAAGGGAACAGCCAACTGAAAATGCACAAAACCCCAGTTTTAATTTAGCTAAGAAATCCAGACAAAAATCTATACATTGACTAGTTCAGTTTATTTATATAGCACCAAATCACAACAAGAGTTGTGTCAAGGCACGTCAACACAGTAAACAATCCAACTGAACCTACTTAGTGCACTGATTTCACTTCATTATGCCAGTTAGTTTAATTCCTCCAATATTTACTTCAATAACTATAATTTTCTATTGGTAGGAAATATTGTGCTGGTTAAAATCTCAATACTGTTTTATTAAATGTGTATAATGGAGTTCTGATTAGTGAAGCACACCAACAGGTGAGCATAAAGAGTTATCAGGGCATTTCTACAAGTACACAGATGCAGCTATCAGTGTCTAAAGGGCTGAAACTTTCAACACAGGTGGATTTCAGTGAGTGCCCTTTAACTCATTCACTTCCAGCCGTTTTCTGATCAGAAAGCCCCTGACTGCCAGTGTTTTTGAGCGTTTTTACTGTTTTTTGAAGAGTCACAGAACATTGTGCTCTATGATCATGTAAACGCCAAAACTACCAAAAGAAAGAGTAGACTCACTTCTTACATCAGGAAGAATCACCGTATTTCTAGCGTTATCCGCTCTTTCACAATCTGTTGTCGAAGCGCTGCTGCAGAAGCATTTCCGGTTGGTGCATTGCTTTTTTCCACAGCAGCGTCCCAAAACAAACTCCTAATTCATTGATTTTCTGCTTCCTGATCACGTGACGTGTGACATACATGAAGATCAGCTTTAGACACGTGATGTTTGTTCTCACGGTGCGGGGGCTCGTTCCAACGCCCACACCATAAAAAACGCAATTGATGACTAAAGTCGTCAATGGCAGTGAATGAGTTCAGATCTGACCAATGAAAGACAGTAGGTGCTTTGCATTCACTGAAGAAATGCTTCGTTTATGCTTTGTGAAGAGCCTGAAGAGAGGGCCTTAATAACATCATCCTCTGTCATCATACAAACACCACAGGGTATAAAAGCATACAAACACTTTCTTATGCAGATCCACAAACAAACCATTCAAGTCACGAGGAGATGGGGACGGTACGGTCACATTTTAGACATGATGACAGAGGAAGTTGTTTGAATACGGGAAGATCTGCTGCAATCAAATTCCATCCTCTGAAGACAAACATCAGCTTTGAGCAGCAGGAACACAAGTGAAATCTTATCAGACATAAAATAACAACACAGTAGAGTTTACTAACAATACGAGCCACACAGCTCTGGCTGTGTGTCCAACGGTGCTATTCTTAGATGGTAAACTCTCAGCAGGGAGCGGTGAACTAGAGTAACCCTCCCTGATAACAGTCAAGCAGGTCCAAGGCCAAAGTTCTTCCTCCTTCAATAAAGCAAGTCCTGACTTTTAGTCTTGAGTCACATAACTGAGATTTCTCTGCAGCTGAACAGAACGTTTTATCTTCTGTTTTGGTTTGTGCCATCAAACATCCGCAAAGCACAAACTCGATTTGCATTCACCCGAGCCAAATGTGCCGCAGCGTGCCAGCTGAATGGCCGTGGGTATGGGCGAGAGCTCAAGTGGAACGACCAGAAAGTCCAACAGGACGCGTCTGTACGTCCAGGATGGAGAATCAGCACTTTACAAAATCCAGATGTCAGATTGGAAGATGTCCCAGAGGCACAGGTTAATGGGGCAGCAATCAGGACAACCGGTACGGAAATACCAGACAAGACAGGACAAGAACACGGAGGAAGGTGGAGAACACAACGTTTTTCCCACGTTAGACGCTGGTGAGGCGGATGAATCACTGCTGCAGGCGGTCTTCTCCAACAGTTCGACTACAAACCACTACTTAATAAACTGCTGATCAAACTGTTTGGACTAGCTTCTTGTCAATCTTTAGATCAATGAAAAATCAATATGTCAGCATCAATTATCCTACCTGTCAATGTACAGCAGAAGAGAGGGAGCAGCCATCCTGCTGAGACAAAACTATGAACCACAAGTAACCTGGAAGCTGAGAATCCAGAACAAAGTGTAGAAGCCCTAAAGTCAGAGTTCTCCCTCAGAAAACGCTCGGACCCAGGGTGTCCATAGTCCTACTGAGCCGCTCAGCCTCAGACTGAGAGGGAACAGATTCCTCCTGAGCGTCCCGCCTCTTTAGCGAGGAGCTCGGGAGGGGAGGGACGGCCTGGAGGCCAGGCAGAGATTCAGTCACGTCTCTTTGTGAGGACAGAAAAGAAAGGAGGGACTGTCGTCTAACAAATAAACACAAATAATCTCCCATAAAAGAATGAGTCTGAAAGGCAGAGGGTCATTTAGATTGTACTTCATACTCGGAGTCAGTCAGCACTCAGCACTGTTTACCCCACTTTAAACCCGAGGGAAGAGATGGCGTCAACATTTACGAGGCTAAACAAAACAGCACAGACTAAAGGAGAACATAATCTGAATAAAGGTGTCCCAGAGTGTACCGTTTAATCCCAAAACACAACATACTCATGTTATATTCAGGATGGACCCACTAGAACTCATCAGTTTCATGTTTTCTTATTCCTGATGAACTACAGCTCCACACTCCTCCCACTCAGGAAAGAGATGGTTCCTGTTTCATGGTCTACTGATCTAAGAGCTTCATACCATCAAGGTTTTCAGTCACTGTTCTTCTGGTTTAAACTGTTTTTAAACATCACGGCCACTCCCCCACCTCAACGCCTCAGTTAGTGTTTGAGAACCAAGTGAAACAAAAACGCTACATTCAACCTTACATTCATAACCAATGAACTAGTTTGTTCTAAAACTGAACTAAAGGATTTAAAAGTGTCTAAATGATGGAATTCCTATGGAGTCATTTAATCAAAAGTAAAGCTTTTCAAAAACAAATAGATCCTGGGTCGCTACAATCAGCTAAAGGTGTTTTTATAAAGCAATTTGACCTCATTTTGCCAACCGTTAAGAGTATTATCCTCTAATTATTTGATTGTAATTTCTAAACAATTTGTTCATAATTCAACAAATAATTCTATTTTAACTTTTCTGGGAGCTGATGAAGAAAACAGGCTTCCTTCCAACAAAATGTAAAGAAATCCAGTTTTTATTGAGGCTGTTCCACATGACGTAGGGGTGTGAAATCTTTGAGCCGCAGCAGAAAGTGGAATGTGGCGAAGCAGTGAGAGGACATGGAGGTCGGCCTGATTACGTTTCTATAAGACAACATGTGATCACATGTAAATTTAAAGGGATACCCACCCAAAATTGAAATGTTGTCTGTTGATATATTTCCCAGCATTAGATAAGTGGGAAACAAACCATTTTTAACCAGCCCAGTCATTCTCCTGACCCAGCTGTACTCCTTTCACTTTAGCTTAGCATAAAACACAGTAAGTGAATGGATCCAACTAGCATTGAGAGTAAAAATGTCCTTAAAATCACTGGATGTTATTTCAACGTCCATAAAACAAGCAGTGCTTTTATTGTGAAGGGTTGTCAAAGGAAGTCAGTGTGCAGCGGTCAGGATGGTAAATTTAGTAGCAGTTCTATCAAGTTAATGTTCACTCATTACCTGTAAAGTTAAGCTGCTTCAAGGCTAACCTTAGCCAACTTTGCTTTAACTGCAGCATCACAAGCTGATGCTCAGATCCATGTGTCCCTTCATCATAACTTTACTTCCTCACATTGTGCAGATGGAGACCATCTTAAGAGAAAATTTTACATCCACACTCAACTAGTCACTACAGATGTGTTTTCAACCTGATTCAAAAATATAAAACGGACTTCTTAGATAAAGAATTTGAATTCTTGTGAAACAAAGCAGCTGTTTCCTCAGAGCCTTTTGAGGTAATGATTAACAACATTTTCACAAATCCGTCAACACAAAGAAAACAGGACAACCGCAGGTCTTCTTAATGAGACACAGCACCATGAACTGACCTGTTAAACAAGCTCGCTAGAGGTCCCAGTCTCTTCAGCTTGCCATCTTCCTGTTGGACGATCCCTGACCCAGGGTGCACTTGTCCTGGACTCCACAAGTCTCTGGAGTTCCCGGGTGACGACGACAGCGTTACGTCTGAGAAGTGAGCCGAGCTGCTGTGATCCGTCTCAAAGGTTACGACGGCGCTGGAGTCAGAGGTGACGGTAAAGTCTAGGATGTCTTCATTGGAGACGGACAGCTCCGTGCTCATGCTCGACACGCTGCACACGGAGATGTCGTCACTGCGGTTTAAGGCTCCGCCTCCAACACCTAATCCAGGGGTGGTTAATCTGAGGCCGGGGCTGAAGAGGTGGATGGAGTCGTAGCCACTGCGAGGGAAGGTGGATGACTTGTGGATGCCGTTGCTGCCAGGTGGATCATCGTCCAGCGTCAAGGTGGCTGGAGAGTCCTGGTTCGTATCCAGCACGAGGCGCACATCGCCTGGCTGTCGATGGCTGTGGAGGATGGGGTCTGGAGGGTGGACCTCTAGGGTGGGGATTCCCGAGTCCTGAGAGGTCAGACTGCTGCGGTCCAAGTCAGAGTACGTTTTCTGGGGGCTGCAGTAGATGGGGGTGGAGGAGCAGGATGGTTTGTAACTGGGAAGGACAATTTCACTCAGGGAAGTTGCACTGGGCTCATTGGTGGCGTCGCTCTGGAGGTTAGAGGTCGTCGGTTCTTTGCATATGGAGCCATTTTCCACGATAACTCCTCCAGACACACCTGTGAGGTATAGAACTTTAAAATTCAAAGGCTTCAACCACAGCTTTTGTTAAACTAAAAGAAATCCTGATAAAAACCTAAAAGGATGAAATACGAACAAAAAACACAAAAAAAAATTTTAAGCAGCTTCAGAGAACAGATGAGGCCGAACCAGGAACCTGCAGCTGTGCTGCAGTTGTCCTCGTCCAGGAGCCCATTTCACCCACAATCACCTGTTTTGTGAACTAAATGGCCAATTAATGTTTCTAATCTACCAATAACATCGGTCAAAGAGATCCTATTGATTCACTACGAAGCCCAGTTTCATAAAAAACTCAACATGTGCTATAGTTATGTAAACAACGTAAATCCATTAATATGAATTACAGTGTCAAAGATTCAACATTAAACACGTTCCTCACCTTTGTGTGTGTGTGGTGGTGTGGTGTGGGGGGGTGTGTGTGTGGGGGGGTGTTCAGGAAACTGCAACTAACTACAGACCTTAAAATTCTTCACGATTTTAACTCCTGTGTGCTCAGGGTAATATTTTGGTAATTTTCACCTAAATTTATCTTTATACAATTTATCAATATGTGAAAAAAAATCAACAAAAATACATTATGTGAGAAGTGTTTGTGTTAGTTCATTAAAAAGTTTCATTTGTTTACATACTACTGCAGCCAGCCACTAGGGGGCAGACATGTTGTTGGACTTAAACTCCAGAGTTCTGTTTGAAGGTCTAGAAAATACACGACTGTAGCAGTGATGCACCGCTAACGCAAAGAGGAAGCTGTAGGAAACCAAACACCGCTGTCCTTTCTCAGAGGGGGGTGCAATCTTCTGCACAACACCTGCCAAAAAACCTGAACACAATTCTCTTGTTTCACTTTGAAACATTCACCAAAACTCACATTTGGAGCGACACAACAGATGTCCAAGCAGCAAAATAATTTTAACAAGAAAGTAATAGAAAATTCTTATAAGCTTCTGAGGTTTTGTGAGCACTCAGAAGTATGTGTGCATGTGTGAGACTCTTATTTTGAAAGAACTGAGTTTTGCTGTGGATGCTGCTTAAGGAGTAAAAAGTGAGCGCTATGACACGAAAATCCATCTGTGTTGGGCTCGTTTTCTTTATACTGCCCTCCCCAGTGTCTCTAATACAGCGCCGTATAAGACACAGGCTACAGAAGCTTTGATGGGGGAATTTAATCCCCAGTAACCAGGCTGTAACTGGACTCTGGAATGTAATGTGAGCAGAGCAGGGCCCCAGCAGGGCAGCATTGTCCTTTGAACACCAGCTGGAGAGCCAAGAGACAGGTCTGTGAGTCTGGTTCCAACAGAAGAAACCCGAGTTTAAATCAAATAAACTCAGCCTGAAAGGCCAAGTGCTTCCTACATCAGGGAACTCTTTCCCAGCTCTAAACCCTAAGCTGCAGGGTGTCACATGACTCCCAAAACTCACTTCTTGTGCAACCAGAGGTCATGATCAACTGGTTACTAATGTCTGTTGGCATTTCAGCTTAGTGTGTGACTGAGGAGAATTTAAAGTCACACAAAGGGAGGCTGCAGCAGCTCTTTCAAGTTATAGAACAACAGCAGCAATTACTCTGCCAGACCTGGCTCTGAGTCATCCAATCACCATTAACCTGAAACACCTGCCGGCTGACATTGGGTAAATTCCCCTCCTTTATGAAATATTATGCGTGAGCTATTAAAACAGCTTGAGGAGCATTCAAATGTATAAAATATCTATCCATCATTTTAATGGACTGCTGCATAACTCAAAGTTAGTGATTAACCATAAACGTTCCTTTCTTAGAAGTCATTTGGGGTTTTAAATGTACGCCGAATTGCAGGTAAGGCATTAAATTCCACGCATTGCGCTTGACGTTTTTTAATTAGCTGTTAAATTTAAACTAGAGCAGAACGTGTTTAATTCTGATTTTATTAGACGCGGTTTGGTGTGACGTAAAGGTGACCAGAGAGGAGAAGGGCACAAACAGGAACCGCGTTAACGTGAATGCGAGTTCATCTTAACGCAAAGTAGAGAGGCGTGGGGGATGGAGACTTACCGGAGCGGCTCCTCTGATGGTGGACGCCGTGGTCCGGGCTCGCCATGCCGCCGCCGGGTGGACGCTACAGGTGGGTTCCAGGTAGCCGCCGCCCGGAGCGGTCCATGATGATGCTGAGGTTACTGCTGCACCACCATCTCCTCCTCGGCTCCTCAACGCAGCTTAACAAACACAAACGGCGCCAGAGGGGGTCATTTGTCACATAAGTCACTGTAAAGAGACGAAGGCGGCTGATGAACACAAACACCACGTCGCTCTTCCTCCTCAGCAGCAAAGTGCACTTGCTGCTGACGCCAACTCAGGCGCTTCCTCAACTGGAACCAAATTCAGTTCAAATCCACCGGACATCTTTATTTAGCCCTCTAACAGCAAAAGAGGAGCGGGAACTATCTTCTGCGTAGCGACTTAAGATTAAAAAGCTAATTTAACTCTGATATTTCACATTTCATACCTGTCTCGTTGAGTCCGCCGCCATTTTAAAACAAACTTGTACGTGGAGTATGATGTAATCGAGTCCAGATCGACACCCCTCGATGGATTTACCTGTCTGGACCTGAAGGCATCAGTAATCGACCTGGGCACGCGCCTGATTGTTGTAACGGAATTCATTATTTTTACCCAGGTGTGATTACTGCAGGACATTTCCAACAAGCATGAAAGATCTGATGCTTCCAAATGAGTTTTAATAGCGCTCACCAGACATTAACTAAACAAGTCAGTAAAAGTTGATATTTGAGGTGTCCAAAGTGTGGCTCGTGGGCCATTAATGGCCCTCAGACTGACAGTTATTGTTCCAAACACGTATTCTCGCATATATATATATATATATATATATATATATATATATATATATATATAATTAGAATTAGTTATTCAAAAATGTTGGTTTGCTGAAGTCCCACAAAGAACGAATAAATTTCAGGTTTATTTTAAATAAAACATTTAAACACTGAATATAAAAAATTCTATTAATGAACAAAAATTGAGCATGTTTAACATCCTGAGACCTGGGCTTTGTTTTGATTAAATTTAGCTTATTTTCTATTGTATAAACTTATTTGAATAATTTGTTTCAAAAATAACATTTCTTACATTAACCTTAAACCACCAGGTCTCCCTAACAATAGTGTTTTAGTGTAAGGAGTCATCATCAGTTTAGTAAATGAATCCATTAACATTTTGAAACTAGGAAAAAGTCAACTGAAATAGATTTTTATGAATACAAACGTTTCGAGGTCCATATTTAAATCTGCTTCTCCCAGCATCCCAACTCGCCTCTCTGGTGCCACCATGAGGCCATAAAGCTCAACAAACTCAGAACAAACTCCTGTTGAGGTTTGGTTTATTCCTTTATTAGATGTTAAGAAAATCCACAATGAAACAAAATAATTTACTCAGGGTGTACATGAAATCAGAACTACCAGGGACAGATGGGATCCAAGAGCATTAAAGGAAGGGGAGGGGGGTAGGAGCATCATCTGGGTGGGAATGAAAAGACCAGGAAAACTTATGTCGTCAGCGGTTATGTTCTTCAAAACCCGTCAGCACCTTTCTGAAAACCTTCACAGGAACATATCCGCTCATTAAACATGTTTTCCTTTTATTTTGAAACAACCTATCAAAATGGAAGAGTTGAATGGAGAACGATGCAATCCATCTCATGTAAGTGCTTCTTGTACACACACACACACACACACTCTCACACACACACACTCGTAACATTCTCACCGATTTAACCTCAACTTTGTTTAAAACTAAAATGTGTTTAACTTAAAACATGGGAGTGTGGTGTTTGCATGCTTTATTTCTCAGAGACAACCCGTGGTTTGTCCCCCACTCAGCAGCGACCTGCTGGCCTCCCGTCTGCGTTTACTCTTGAATGTGCCAAAGTGTTGCATAGAACTCCGGGCTGTAGAATCCCCGTCACACTGCTTATGCAATCTACAATGGCTTCTTTAGTTTCCACGACAACTATAGCTCTACGTTAATGACAGCCACCTCAGCGGTTAGCCTCAAAAGAATTAAACAAGAAAAAACAAACATTAATGCGTCAATACAATGTCACAGGTCTGAGTGTAGCATGTCTTAAAAAATTCCTGAGTATCGGACTGTCAAAACAAAAGGGGGACAAGATCCTGAAGTCGTTTCATTCCACGATCTGGGAATATTTTTTCCATTATGTTTTTTTAAGATGCATTGGCCTAAATGAATCTTAGGCTGAAACAATCTCCGCACTTATTAAAGCAGAAGCCATTTCCCAAAGCCATGCCCAAAGTAGATCCCTACACCTGCAGCAGCGCGACAGCAAAAACTCATTTCATCACCTGATTCTGGTACTAAACGTCTCTGACCTCAGAACTTAGTGGAAAACCAGATGTTTTTAAATCAAAAAGATGATCCAATTAGATTCTTAAACTTGTGATTCTAAAGCAGGTGGCTGAGGGTTTTTGCTGCTCGCGTATTAAAGGATTTACGGCAGCGTGCGCGTTTGCCTCCTAGTGAGCGTCTGGTTGGGAGTCGCGTTTCTCTGAGATAAAACTCAAACCGAACCAGAGTCTTCACAGGCTCCAAGTCACAACGCACACACGCGCATAACACACACACACGCACGCTAGTGTGAGACATTAAACTGATAATTCTACAACATAAACAAAAACAAACATGCCTCATATGGGAAAAATAATCTAGTAGTTATGGGTAGTTTTGGTTGGATATCTGCCCGATAACACTCAGCTAGTTGGTGATTTTATCTGTCTGAACTGAAAAGATCTTTTAAATGTTTGATTTAAATATCTGCTAAGTTTTGTAGCTATTACAGGTCCAACAAATTATGAGGTTACCTTAAAATAAACAAAGCAAGTCACTTAAGCCAAAACCTTTTTTTTTTCTTTTTTCTTTTTTCAAAAACAAATTTCAGGAGCCGGAAACAGAACGACATGTTTGAACTGCAACTCCATAGGATTAATTATAGCACCAATAATCTGTACCGTAGTTTAGAAGGAAACATGTTTAGTTGAAAGACGTGTCTGGAGCCATCTCAGCACAAGTTGAGACCTTAAAAACCTTTAATCGTATTTCTGACACAAATTTCCTGCAGCTTTGCATTTTTAAGTCGGATGTTTTATATTTTTACCAACACAAAGTTTTGATTTCTGGTATTCGATGCTGAAAAGTTTTGTTTTAGTCTCACAAACCACACTATTTCTACTACTAACCTCTGAAAGACCATTCAAAAATCAGACAAACCTCTTCACACACAGGGAAGTTACGGATATTTAGAAGAAAGCTGCACACATTCTCTACTTCACATTCAGAAAAAGATCCAAACAAAGGCTTCAGTTCAACTCAAAAACCTCCACGCCCTCGTCTTTCTGAGCTAAAGGTGGCGAGTAGAGGATGTGATAGCCGTCGTTTCACACATCGGTTCCAACTAGCAAAAGAGGAGTGTGACTGGCTGGACGAACACACATGCACAACCATTCAGACACCAGCGACCACCAGAACCTGGGGCTCAAACTCAAAACGGTGGAACAAAAACAGACGAGGATAAAACGAAACGTCGTCTCTACAAGCTAACTGTGAGTTCTGGAAACGTGTGCAGAAGAATCATGGCATCACTCAAAAGACAGAACAGGTTATTTTTTGTTGTTTTTTTTGTTTTTTTGGAGTATTTCTACTTTCACTCTGTTTTTGTTGATCTGATTGATTACACGAGGTTGTTTTTAAGTTAGTAAATGAAAAACCAACAGGGTTATGCGTTGGGGTTTCTGAAAACGAGCCTACGTTAGGTTTTCCGGCTCTGAGATGAACCCTGAATCTTTGCTGGTAGAGGTCCAGTCCCAAAAGCACAGGAGGGGTTCCTCTCAGCGACATGCGTCCTCTGCACAGCCGGAGACTTCAAATGTTACTGCTCCCTGAGGAGGAGGAGAACAGCAGAAAGGTCAGTCTTTAAATGTTACCATTACAGCAAAAACACACACACTGCAAAAATGTTATTGTCAAAAAAGTTAATATAAATTATTTTAATGTTAGATTTTTTTTTTGCTAGTTTTACAAACTCCAGCCAAGTAACTTTTGTCTACTCCACTGGATGATTTTATTTATGCAAAACATGAAAATTGGATCATATTCAAGAATATTTACCTGATTTTAAGTAGTGCTGTTTTGCAGATATGATTTTTTTTTTCTTTTTAGCCTAAATACAAGATAGAATGTCTAAAAAATGGCTTTTTTTAACTTTCTTGACAAAAGCTTTTTGCAGTGCAGATCATCTGGAGTGGGTAGATCCCTAAACAGCCTCTGTTTAGAGAAATGGAGTTTACATCCTACAGGACTGATAAGCTAAAGGCTAGTCTAAGAGCAGCACAGACTATAGTGTTACTGCCGTTTTTAAAATAGCTCTGATCTCTAAAGTTTACTATATTGGATTAGCTTGATGAATCAGTTATTTACATGGATTCTGTGGTTGTTTACACGCAAAAATATCTTCAGCTGCAGCTAAACGTAGCCCTTCTGGTGAATCCAGGGGTCCAATTCATTTTTTCTGCCAAGTTTTCAATCATCGGTCTTAGGGCGATGGTGGCAGAGGGGTTAAGTGGCCGCCTTGCAATCGGAGGGTCGCAGGTTTGCGTCCCACTCAGTCTGTCACTGTCGTTGTGTCCTTGGGCAAGGCACTTAACCCGCCTTGCCTGCTGGTGGTGGTCGGAGGGACTGGTGGCGCCAGTGTTCGGCAGCCTCGCCTCCGACAGTGCGCCCCAGGGCAGCTGTAGCTACATTGTAGCTCATCCCCACCAGCGTGTGAATGTGTGTGTGAATGGGTGGATGACTGATTGTGTTGTGAAGTGCCTTGGGGGGTTGTAGAACCCTAAGAAGTCGCTATACAAATACAGCCATTTACCATTTAGATGTTGTCAGACTAGCCATTAGCTTATCCGTCCTGTGGGACATAAACTCTAATCCTCCAAACAGAAGCAGCTCAGTTATCTATTAAAAAAACACTTTATAAAAAGGAGCCTAAAGCACTTTCAGACTAATCCAAGCACCTGTGAGGATCCTGTCTATTACAACAGATGCACACTGATCATTCTCCAGTCGAGTAGATTTGAGTTTAGTGAGTTGTACGTCTCCTCTACCATACCAGTCCGACATTAGAGACTTACCTGTACACTGAGATCCAGGGAAAAGGGGGGAACACACCGTGTTCTGCCACCAGCACTCATCCTGCTGGTTGCCAGTTCCTCCCTGTCCACTTAGATTCAACAGAGGAAACTAGACCAGACAAACAGGAAGTGGTTAGAGGAGACTAGTCGTCTGAGGCACCACAAGCAGAAGCCATGTTGTTTTTCTCGAAGCGAGCAGAAGTGTGTCTGAAGCTAATCAGGCTCTTACCTCTGGCACGTCGCCCACATAATCATAAGCGATCCCATACTTGGGGATCTGACCTGCTGGTGAACATAAACAGGACTGCTTTTCTCCCGACGTTTCTTCTTTCTGAACCTTGCCGACGTCCACCTGATCACCAGCACTCGATGCGGCGGTCGCCGACTCGCAGTTTAAGCAACTTTCTTGCTCGGCAATTGGCAGAAGGGTACTAGAACCCTCCTGTGAATCCAGAGAGGTCTGGGCACTCTTCTCCATGCCAGACTTCTTTAATCTGGGTAAAAACTTCCCAGACTCCAGTTCTGACTTCCCATAATAAGGGCCCTCACATTCCGCATCCTCCTCCAGAGGTTTGAGGTCTGCCTGAGGATCGTCAAACACATCCACCGGTGCCACCATAGGAAAACTCGTCTCCTCTTTGTCAGTCTCTGTCTCGGAATCACTCGCTCCTCCAGGAGACAACTCTGAGGCTGATATTGGTCGGAAATGAGTCCTCGGGGAAATGCGGATGGCTCTATACTGTGTTCGGTTGAAGCCGTATATCCGTGAGTGGAAGGCTTCACTCTCTGAGTCCGAACAGAGGATAGATTTGGGCTTGAATCCTGGACTGAAAGAAGCCATGTCCTCAGGCTCAAACGAACACTCAACATGGAGGACTTGAGAGAAGGGATTGTTCAGGTTCAAGGATGCAAACGGATATTTTAAACCCTGCTCCTCGCTACGCCAGCCTCCGTAAGATCCAAGTAAATCTTCATGGAAGATCAAAGAGAATCCCTTATTCAATCCATCCCCACCTCCTTTATTGGCCTGGTCGCTCTGCCCAAAGGAAACCAGAGGCCTCCACAGGGGCCGGTGCCCAGGGGCGAAGCAGCTGCCGGTGTTCATGAACACATCTTTGCCGGTGATGGTGAGCATGTCCGAGCTGGACACAGAGGCGGCGGCTGCAGCACACTGCAACAAGCTATCTTTAGCCTCACCTGGTGGCACAACAGCCCAATTCTTATCACCACTTAGTGTTTTTAGCTCTCCGTACACCCCTCCAAGAATGAACGATGTACTCTCCTTGTCGGAGCTCAAGTCCCAGGGCTTGGACGGAGTCATGTAATCCCCAGCAGCATCAACCTTGGAGGGTTTGTTTTTGGCTAGGCCCTGATCGTCTTTCTTGCCTTCCCAGAGGTGATACTCGGACCGCTGCACAGCTTTTTTCTGGGGTCCCTGAACTGGAACTCCTTTCGTCTGGACCTCTAGACAGTTGCAACAATAAGCGCCCGACTCATCTGAGAAGAGCCCCTTGCCCTGCTTTTCTGCCCCGTGTTGAGATGCGGGAGAATTTCCATCTCCGATAGCAGTCCAAATGTCTTTTATTATCCCTGAGCTATAATCCTCACTCTGTTGGTTTGTGTTGTCCGAAAACATGCCAGTGTTGTACTGTTTACTCTCATCCTCTTCCAGTGCGATACCGCAGACAGACTCTAATTTAGACTTTTTGGTGAAGGTCTGGCTGGATGCTGTGCTAACACTGCCCTTCTCACACGTTTTGCCAGAGTCGTCCTGTAAAAATTCCAAGATTTCATTTTCTAGATATGTACCGGAGAGAGGGAGGATGACAAATTCTGCCTCTTTGTTGCCAATTTGAGCAGCATCCTCTGCTGGAGCGGTCCCCAGCTCGTTGTCCGACCGAGTCTCCTCCGAATGGGACCACGGGCTGCAAGTTCGTGTTGATAGGTTAGAACAGTGTTCAGTTTCATCAAAGGCACTATTTTTGGTCCATATTAGCAAGCGTGACTGTTTATTCGAATGTGGGTCGAGACAGCTGCTGGAGTCGGTGTTGTTTTCGTGACCAACGGTGATAGAGTCGTGGGGAAAGGGAAAAGTGGGGCTGTCATACTGCAGCTCGAACACAGAGAAGCAGGATGAGTTCAAACCAGACGGGTCGCTGGTAGCTTCAGAAACAGGAGGCTCCTCCAGATTTTTGGGTAGCTTGCTAAGGGTCAGTGAAACACTGTCCAGAAGAGGGGAGAGCCGAACGGGAGAGTCCGCCATGAAGCTTTCTCCGTCTATTTCCTCAGAGGTGGATGGTGAATAACATCCCCACATCTGAACCATATTTTCCAGATCCTCCATTAAAAACCCAACAGATCCTGAAGCTTCCTGTGAGCCTGCCCGTATTGCACTTTCCCCTTGCTGCTCAAGGCCATCTAACACTAAACAACATTCTGCCTCAACATCTCTTTGCTCTTTGCTTTTCTGTCGAATCATGCTTAGGATCCGACTCTCTTGTATCGCGTCTGAGGCACTAGTATCCAATATGGATTGATAAATGTCAACTTCATAGAAGTGAGTGAATTCGGACAGATGCTTGTCATCTAAATCTTTGCTATCCTCTGGCTGAGGGCAGCCCGAAGTTCTGGTGAGGTCAGCGGTTTCATGGTCGTCTGCTTCGCCAGGCCCTTCCACAAAGTGCCCATCCACAAACGAGCCTGCTGCTAAGTAGGCTCTATGGTAGCTTTCGTTGGCCAAGCCAATTCCCTGGATTTTCTCTGGCAAAGTCTCTATGTCCGCTGACAAGCCAAAATCATCTGGAGAGCCTACCTTGCTTCGATATTTTGTTTCCAGCTTGCTTTGGCGGCTGTTGAAAGGTATGAAGTACTCTGTGATGGGCTCAGTGTACCAAAGAGGCTCCTCCATGTACTCTTTCTTGTTTCTGACCTCCACTCCGGACTCCTTTGCCTCCACCCAGCCTGGATCTTTACGAATCTCCTTCAGCGGTCTTTTCACCTTTTTGTAAAGCTGTGGTTGTTTGGCAGCACCGCCCATTGTGCTGCTGTTGCGTGTTCTCTTGTTGTTTGCGGCCTCCCTGGATTTGTGCCTTATTCTAACTGCTTTGCTTCTGGATGACTTTGAGTCGCCCTGGTTCCCACTTGAGCTGGAACCTGCCTCACTAGAGCCAGAAGACGAAGATCTGGGTCTGTACTTGCCCTCAGATCTGTGTCTAGTCTGTCTCTTAGAGTGACCAGTAGGTTTCCCTTCTGCCGCTGCACCACTGTGGTATCGGTTTTCCTTCTCCTTTTTGCTCCGCCGTTGCAGGCCTCTGTCGCTGGTCACGGTAGTGATGGTGCCGCACGCCTCGAGGTTTCGCTCTTTCGTAGCTTCACCGTCGCTGTTGCAGTCTTTGGGGGAAGAGGTGTCTGTGCTGGTTTGAGGGGCTGCAGAGGACGATGAACTTGAGTAAGCGCAGGCCTTAGCCTTATTCCACACTGTCATGATCTCTTGGAGACAAACAGACTTCTCGGACAAAGGAGGAAAGGCTTCATAATACCTGCAGTCACAAGAAAAAAAGCCCCATAATACAAATAAATGAATTATTTGGTGTGTTCTGCAGTCAAACATAATCATAAGTACACGGCTCTTACATTTCCACCTGGTCCTTCGTAGAAGGTGACTCAGCTCGCTCTGGAGACTGAGAACCATCAGATTTCTTCTGAATGCGCTTTTCTTCTGGAAAATAAATAAAAGGTACAATCTGTCATTAGAATGGGTGCTTCTCAGTTCTACCAACACAACTGTTTTACATTTATGTAGATCAGATAATATTCCATTCCCATTCCATTCCATTTATATTTGTAGAGCACACTTATACACAGCCGAGGCCGACCAAGGTGCTGTACAATAAAAACAACAGGCATACACAAAAACCAAACATACAATACAGGAAATGGTGAGTAGTCCGATGACCACTACCAAATCAACAATAAAAAAGTAAAAACATAATAAAAGGCAAACTAGGCCGAATTAAAAGCCAGCGAATAGAAATAAGCCTTCAGGCGTGCCTTAAAAACAGGGAGAGAGGAGGCCATTCTCAATATATAATATTATATAATATATAATATATAATATAGAGCCGTGGTTCCAACAGAGGGCCTATCCATGCTCACTGTACCTATGTAAATGGGTACAACAGCCACAAAAGTCCCGCCCACACACACCCACATAGTTTGCTGTGCTTAAGTGTACTCGGATACTTAATGCATAATTAATGGCCACGTTTCCATTTGTAACATTATGTTAGAAACAAACCTCCCTCTGAATATGACTGAACAAAACAATGATTCTACATTCTGCATTATTTTATTCCAGGTTTTCTAAATTTTCACTTATTCATCCTTTAAAAAAGGTTCTCGCTGGCTGCAAGACAAATTGCCCCATTGGGGATAATAAAGTTTTTATCCATCTATCTTTACCACTGATAAAGGATATCTTCTTCAAGGGAGTCCTAATCAAGATGGTGGCCCAGTTACATAAAAAGTTTAAATAAAATAATAATAATAATCTATAACAGCACCAAACACTTATAATTTTATTACATTTAAACAGTAAATAACCATGTATTTTCTGAACAAAAATTAAAGAGCAACAGTTTTGAACTATTATATTTTTTGCAAATAAATTTTGAAATCATTGTTTCCACAATAAGGGCCGGATTATACTTGCTTCTAAGCATGTGTACACGTACTTGTGTTTGTTTGAAGAGTTGTTTGTATGCATTCTCTGGAATTAACGCGTGTTTGCAAGCTGCAATACGCGGGTAACCAGTAGGGGGAGTTGCCAAAAGCGAGAGACTCGCCATTGTCACACCGTCTCTGGATTAGAGGTCTTACATGCCATCTAGCATATTGATGCTGATCTCTTGTATTATTACCACGTTTGTTTCGTTTGTATCCTACAAATCCAGCACTCCATCTACTCCGAGTTCAGTATTGGGCCCCTAGAGGAATGTGCCTGCATCAACGCGATGTTAAAAACAAAGTATATTCCCATCTTTACCGTCCAGAAACGACCCTCAGCACCAAGACTGTCACAATAAAGTGTTTAATGGTAATGTGTGTCGATGTTTAGTAAATCTGGAGTTTTGACAAAAAAAAAAAAAGATCACAATCAAACCAAAAGCTGTGATGTGCACAGAACCATAGATCCTTTGAACATTTAACCACTAAATATATGACACTAATTTGTTATACCAGCATTCATCTTTCACTGCACCATTGTTTGTTGGAGCCTAAAGACGTTATTGTCTGTACAATGTTCAGGTTATCTGAAACCACCTTGAACTGAAATCATAATCAGTTTGTGGCTAAATAAAACAAACAATTAGCATTGGTGGCTCCATGCTCTTGAACCACAGCGATATGAAAATATTTAGCCGGTCATCTTTAGATTTTTTTTCTTAGGTTGATGGAGAGAATCAAACCTTTCTGTTTGTTCTGGATGTCCTTAAGTTTGGAGCAAAGCTCTTCAACCAGGCTCTCGATTCCAGAGTTCTGCAGAAAGAAAACAAAAGGAAATAAGATTATTTTTGTTTGTAAATATGATCTGTAGAGTTTGAACACAATGCTAAGATGCTTTATTTAATAATGTGATCGTTGTTCTGACAAAACTCCTTCCTTGTGTTTGGACAGGAACCAGCATCAGACACACTAAACACAAAGTCAGAACTAATAGTTTGTCTTAAAGGTAAACCAGTCACCGTGACTGATGGTGAAAGCTTTCGTAGCCTCAGGTGAGACCGCTCCAGTGGCGACACAAAGAAGTAGTGAAAGGCAGAAGGTTGACACAATTCAGCCCAGCTGACTTGTGAGAGTTCAGGCATGCTCGGCCACGGCTGTGCTATATTTAGCAGCAGCGCACAAACGCTTCCCAAAATAAAATTAAATATGGCGAAGCAGCAGCAGAGTGATTCTCTCCCTCACACACACTTACTCCATAGGTGATTTCAATTCACTACCAAACTCTGAGCCATGAAGCATGTGGAGAACCGGTGTTGGTCGTAAACATGACCACAAACACCGGATCAGGTCACAGGTTACAACACAACTGTAACAGGAAATAGGAGTTCCTCCCAGCTAAAAACGCTCCTCTCTGTTCAGCCACCTTGTGCTGGTGGTTTTCTGCTTTTCACAGCCTTGACTTCTGGCCTCAGAGGAGAATTTCCAACTACTTCTGTTGCTCTAGACGTTCATGTCTCATCTTTGATGGTGATTCATTCTAAGCCATGATATTAAAACTTTTCACAGAAACATTGAGTGATGACCCCATTATGACCTTACTGATGGTCATCAGTGCAACTACCATCCAAGTGATGGTATTTTCAGTGCAGCTTTGGCTTCTCACACCAAACCAGCTTTACTTGCTGCCAAAATACGGTGACTTGTGGAAATTAAATCTTACAATAAACAAGTGCTTCTATCTACGGAACATTTTCCATTCTTTAGTCTCACTATAGGCCCTTGGTGTGTAAATAATCACATCACAAACAATCCTGATAAATTAGCTAGCTAACAGCGCTCCTCACAAACAGTTTGAAACCACAGGATTTCAACAGTCGGGTGAAGCGGTGCTTACTTCATCAGATGCAGAGCGGAGGCATTGCACTGCAGCTTGCTTCTTTATTTCCTCTAGACTCAGGTCAGTCCCTCCTTTCTTCTTACTCTTGCCCCATTTCTTCCCAGTTCCCTTCTCCCATCCCAGGAAGATGTCGTTTTCCTGTCAGATTAGGGATAAAAAACCAACTAAGAATAGAGTATCTAGCAAGCAAACACACACACACACACACACACCTGACAGGTCTGGGAACCCACCTGGTCCTGCAGGTCATAGTCATAACTGTCATGCAGCAGAAGGCTGAGAACGTAGCGGGTGTAAATCATGGCATCTATCCCGCACTTCTCCAGCTCCTGGCCAAGCCAGCTCTGAACTGGACCCAGCGACTGAAGCAGGGACATCTCTGAGGCAGGAAGGGGTCCCGCGAGGGGGTAGGGACAGGACAGGTTCTCAGGAGGAGCAGGACCGTCTGAATCGGTGCTCACTGGACGCATGGGACCTCAGGTGTTGGCCATTCTCAGGCAGAGCAGCATGGCGACGGTACTTCCTGTAGGGTGGTGGGTGGAGAGGAGCGGCCAGGGGGCGAGGCAGAACCTATCTGGATGAGGGGGCTGTCACTCCAGCAGGACGGACTGAAGGGATTCTACATGGGGAGGATTTTTTTTTCTTTTTATTGCTTAAAGCAAAAAAAGGTGATTTTACTCATAAGGCATGGCTTATGCTGCTGAAAGATCTCAGCTGCTGAGCAGAACACCAGACGTGTTTACGTCTCAGTCAGCGGGGTCCATCTTGGGACTGTCTGACTTCACCGGCACAACCTGGAACACAAAACAAACACGCCTCAGTTCAAGGAAACACGTCACTTTGAATCTAAGCATGTCAATAAAAACATGACAATTGTGAGGTTTAACGGCATAAGATCGTCGCTTTTAGGAGTTTCTATTTTGTTTTTAGATTTTAAAAAGGAAATCGGAGCACTAACAACAGTTGACTGCTGGAACATCTACTAGTTCATAAATAACCATCCAGAAACTTGATGAGTTTTACAGAAACGATGATAAATCTGTAATTCTAGAACCCTGACAAGTTCCATAACACGGAACACGCGGACATTAGAAATGAAATTTACTGAAATATATGATCTAAACAGTTTCATGTGAACCAACATGTGGCTCCTGCTCGATAAGATTTTATTCAGATCATCTCAGATCGGTTTTAGTTAGGAAATATTTTTGTTCAAACTTTCAAAAAATGTATTCCTGATCGTTTAATTCCAGAGGACCAATTTAACATTTTTTGTTTCATTCCTGAATTATTAATTAGTTACAATTTGTTTTTTGTGTTTATAAGGTCTGACCTTTCCCAAATTTAAAAATGCACTCAAGCTCAGGGCGTCTCGCTATAGAAGGCTCTGGGGTCAGACTAAACTTGTTCTCGTCCACCTGTTTAGCTCTTAATGTGACATAAATTGGAGTAAATTTATAAATGCAGCAATGAAACATTTGATCTTTATTTTAATCATCTATATAAATTAAATTTCAAGGACAGATGTTAAAACTGACCCTCTTTAAAGGCTGCAGAGCCCTAAACTACCACTGATTCCTATGACGTAACAAACTACAACACCTACGTAGTTTAAAGGGAGAACCGTGTTGGATCGCAGCTGTGAGGGGGCAGATGGAGCCATGTGTGTCTCCCGGTTACCGGGATCCGGTCATCCGCGTGCAGAGCAAATGGAGGCTGCGGGGACGTGATTGGCTGACCGGAGCGTCGTTATTTCAGAGTAAAGGGGCAGGATAAGCAGCTTTACCGGAGCGCTGCCCAACACCGCTTCATCACGTTTACCTGCTGCGGGTCAGAAACGAGCCCTGTCGGGTTAGCCGGGCGGACACCAGCGCTGCTAAATATGGCTGACCAGCTCTCACAGCCAGCTGTTATTAGCCACCGCGGAGTTTCTGACAGCAGCGACTTCATTCACTAAGTTAGCTTTTTACTCACCGCGTACGTGTGGCGTTCACATTACATCGATCTGCCCGAGTAAGAGGCAGAGATCAACCAGGACAACAGAATAAAAACATGTGTGTTATAATTATGTGCCACTACCTATACAGTCTTTGGCCATTACTCAATGTATTTAAATAAACAATGTAACCATCTTCATATAAAGCTGTAACACTTTGGTGAGATTATGTAACAGTTGTAGTTCTACTATTTAATAGGGGCTTTAAAACTTGGGGCGGCACTATTTTGGGTCCTTCTGCAGTCAAACACAGAGGTTAGCTGGACCACCGACCTTTAGCTGATGAGCTAGCTTAGCCGATTAGCTTCCCTGAGCTGTTCCGTTTTCTGACACTAATGTTTGACTCTTCTCATCACGGTTATCTAACGGGGGTTCTTAACGTGAAGCTGCACCACGGCCCGTGGGTTTATGGAGGTTGTTTTCCCAGTTTCTGCTGATATTAGTGAAACTGCGCGGTGTTGTGACGAACAGGTGATCAGAGGTTCTCTACGGTGACATCAGAGATCCGACGATCCACTACTAAAAGACGGCAGAGCCCAGCGGTGTTGGGCCGAACCCGCAGCCCTAAACAAACCACGTGATCGCGTCTAAAAGACAAGCAGAACAACGCAGGAATGTGTCAGGATTTGAACGGTAGCTAAAAATATTAGCTTTCGCGTAGCCCCGCTTGTTGTTGTGGCCGAGGGGGAGGAACAGCGGCTACCCGGTACCAGAGGACTGTCAGGCGTTTTTTTTCCCCCTCAAAAATGTGCGCCATGTCGATACGGCGAGACCGTAAACACATTCAACATTACACCAAAACGAGAGCTGGGGCTTGAAAATGCAGGACAGACGTCCCATGCCGGCTCGCCGCCTCTCTTACCTGCCGTGGCCTGAAGTGGAGAGGAGCAGCGAAAGGGGAGCGGCTGTTTCTCTCCCGCTGCCGTTCCGAGCTCAAGCTCTGGAATCCGCTGCGGCAGCAGCGCGTATCATGGACGCCGACAGAAATGGCGCTGTTTTCACGTCTAGCGCTTCTTCATCAGCGTGGAGCGAAACCGGCGACATTCGGGCTCCAGCCAGAGGAAGGTCATTCCTCGATGACAGGAACACAAAGAGCCACAATGTCCGCCGCTGGAAGCCAGTTTCATTCGGAGTGCGCCACCCTCCGCGTTGGTATCCCAGCAACAGGACGAAGCTCTGCCGTCCTGCTGCGGCTGGTTTGATCCCTCCGCTGGAGTGTTGCATCAGAGCTCCAACTAGTACTCATTTCTGCACTCGTGCTAAATTTAACTGGACACTAGGCAGAGTAAACGCAAAGAATCAGTCATTATGTAAAAATTCAAATCACAAGATGTTTATTTTTCACATGTAACAATAATAGTGCTTCATATTTGAGTAGTAACAAATCTAAAGAATGGAAATCATTACGGCAGATGCCTGATTCACACAGACTAGTTGACATATTTCACATATCTGTAATTGAAGCCAAAAGGGGATTGCTATACCTAACCAGAGTCACGCTATGACTCAAAATAGAAACATTACTGCCCTTTTCCTTTGTTTCTATGTATTTTTATGGATCTATTTTACTCAGTAAATAATGTAATAACTTTTGTAGATCTGATGCATTTCTTATTCTAAACAAAAACAGGATGTCAACAGCTGCTGGACGTTACTATCCCCATCTTTATTTGAGAAACCTGTTGAAATCCATGTTAAAATCACACACCTGTCACTCGGTGCATTTAGGCACACAGCACACACTGCACCAACACACCTGGTTTGAGTAAATGGGTGATTAAAAGGCTTCTGGAGAATCTGAGGATATTTTGAGCAGGTGATTAAATTGAATCAGGTGTGTTGGAGCAGGGAAACATCTAAAACATGCAGGGGGATGGCCCTCCAGGACCAGGGTTTAATAGCCCTGTGTTAAATGTTCCTCTGCTCCAACACACCTGATTTGAATTATTGGATAATTAATTATCTTCTGCTGAACTTGAGGACAGGCTGAACAGGTGATTTGATTATTAAATCAGGTGTGTTGGAGCAGGGAAGCGACTAAAACATGTGTCTAACTGCTTGATGCTTTCATATCAATATGACTCAAACTCTGAGGAATTTAGAATAGAATAGAATAGACTTTATTGATCCCACAGTGGGGAAATTCACTTGTCACAGCAGCACCATCAATCAAAAGGTAATTAGAAGAAGATAAAAACAAGGGTACATGTATATACACATAGGCAGTAATCTAGTATTGTAATCTTAGATCACTAAAAAACCACAAATAAACATAAAAACAGACTTGGTACCAGCACTATGCAGCATACTGTAAGAGACACAGACAACAGTGAGAATCTGGTATTGCACAAGTATAGAACACATGAATATTGCATTGGTGTTATTGTGTACCAGTATGATACCAGCACAGCTTAAACTGAGGAGTTATACACTCTTACAGCAGAGGGGATGAAAGATCTGCGATAGCGCTCAGTTTTACATCTGGGATGTCTCAGTCTACCTCTGGAGGAGCTGTCCATGACCTCCACAGTGGAGTGCAGTGGGTGAGAGGGGTTTCTTAAGATGGAGGTCATCTTCCCCAGCATCCTCCTCTCACACGTCTCCTCAACAGAATCCAGCGGGCAGCCCAGAACCGAGCTAGCTTTGGTAGCTAGCTTGTTCAGTCTCTTTCTGTCTCGGTCAGAGCTGCCTACACCCCAGCAGACCACAGCAGAATGAATAACAGAGCCAACAACAGAGTGATAAAAGGATTTTACCATCATGTTGCAGAATTTTTGCCATGAAGGGTTAAAAAAATTCTGCAGGTAAATTTTGGTCGATCAGCTTCGGAGGCTTAACTCATCCTGTTTGACCTTTTTCTTCATCAGATGTTTTCACACAACTAGACAAAATCAAATGATTTTGTTGCTTGGTGTTATTAAGGCATTTTGTTTGAAGAGGCAACGAAACACGTACAGGTCTGGTGAAAGTTGTGAGGAGTCTGTGCACCTGAGAGTAAAATCAGCAGATGTGAGCCGACAAATGACTGAATCAGGCTGTGTGATCTCACAAAACTTCAGAGGGTCCCTTAGGGCCTGTTAGCAGATAAATACTGAGCTGTCTTTGATCCATATCTGGAGCCAGAGTAAGACATTAAGGCTGACCTCAGAGGTCAGAGCCACCAGGAAGTATTGTTGGTTTTAAACATCAATATCCTGCATGAAAAACATCCCAATCGCTAATAAAAAAAATCTGCCCTGCACCCGTTCAGCTCTTCCTGTGACAGATAAGATCTGATCTGAGTTTCAGCCACGATCACAGCAACATGCCATGACTTAGCTTTTGCAGAGCAATCTGCTCAGCGCGCCGCTCTGACAGCGTTCTCATTTTCAGAGTTAATTGAAAGTCAATTTGAAGCAGATGGCCCTGGTAAAAGATGTCCCATAATCCTCTTCCAGGAAGGGGGGTGTTGATGTTATGGTGATTTCACACTGGAGCTTTAAAGACCCAACAAACACAAAGCTCCAAGTATAATGACTCCAGCATTACTTCAGATAGGGACATTAAACTGTGTTGTTTTGTGTTGTGGCATTGTTATCGTCACTGGTCCGATCTCCAAACTCTCAGAGAGTTGCCGTTGGATGTACCTCTTTAGTTTATCCACTTCTGGAGCCAATCCAATCCAAGATTTTTGCAACAGCCAATCTTAAGCTGTGGTAAAATTTAAGGGCTGCATCCTTTGAAGGCTGATTACGTCACAGTGATGCAACGAAGGCTGTCCAAATACTGAGGCTCCTTCAAATGCATCCTTGTGATTTGAATGACGGGTCTAGTGTCCTCCTTGGCCTTCCTTGTCCCAAGATACATTGCAGGTTGAGTGAGAGATTTTTGTTGTAATTATGACGGATGAAGTAGGAGAGGATTACAGTTTTAAATGTGTCTAAAAAACTTAAAGTGACTGTATTGTTAGGCTTTTATCATTTGTATAGTTTTATTTTGAAAAACGGTATGAAACATCACCGTAAACAAGCTTGTATGGAGATAAAGAATCCAACACAACTAAATTTCCAATTGTCACACCAGCTAGCTCACACTTTGGGTAACTCTGTTAGCTTAGCAGTAATTTCTCCAGAATCCACGCTTGTATAAGAAACTTCTAACACTGGGTTTAAGTGGGCTAAGTCAGTATTAGCTTAGTTATAAACAGCAAGTGTGTCCAACCTCTAATCCGCCGTCACACAACCGTAACAAACACGTTTGACGGTTGTTTTGTGTGTTTTTCGGGAACAGCCGTAAAGAGGAAGAGGCTTCAGCTAGGACTTGGACCATAACCAAGCCTCACATATGGGACCAAACCAAGGCGGCTCTGACCAGATCAGATGTCATTTTACTGTATTTCTGTGGTTTATCTCAGGCACCTGAAGCTAATCACATGCTATCCAGATAATCTGACTGATCTCATGAAAGCTATTTATCATCATCATCATCATCATCATCATCCAGTCACACGTCAGCTCTCACGGGGACGGATGTCTCCTGAACAACAAACAGCAAGTGAGTCTCACGTTGACACACTTCTCACACTAATCCTTTTTAGAGAAGTTAAATGCTCGTCCACTGCGGGACCAATCACAGCTTGGTGCATCTTTCAGAAGGACCAATCAGTGTCTTTGAGGAAGGTAAAAGTCCTCCACCCCCTTTAAAGCCATATGGTTCCTCTTCATTGTCTCCAGACCTGTTGACTACTGTCTGCTCTGTGTCTGGACGCTGTGCAGAGTACATTTACCTGACTGTAAAACATCTCTTTCATAAACACTCTTTTTCTTTTGCTGCTGGCGTTGTGCCGGTATTCCATCCATATCTTGGAGCTAATCAGAAACACAATCACCAAAACCAGCCGGATCAATGTATATGAATACAGTAATATACCCATAAGTCATGTTTGGTGCTGACATCCTCCTCGACTCACCCGGTCTCTTGATTATCACTGGCTGCTGCAGTCATGTTGTGTCTTGCAGAAGTAACAGGTATGCAAAGTGTCATCACGAGCCGGAGCAGAGTAAAGAGAAGTGCTGAACTTCTGTGTTTGACTGAGAGCTGGTCATTAACACAGTCAGAGGTCGTCTTGTTTCTGATGCCACTTCTAACCCTAACCTGGGTGAATACTTCTGTGGTATTACCGTCTGAATTTGCAAGTTAGTTACATTAGTTTCAAATCCCATTTATATTTGAAACTCAACATTTTATATACATTTAATGTTATTTTAAAATGGTAATAAAATAAAAAAAATAGAATTTATTCTAAATACTTAGAATTTAGTTAATATTCTTAGATTTTATTCTAAGTATTAAAAAGTTTTTCAGAATACTTCTGAATACTTGGATTTACTTTAATATAATTTGACATTTTCTCTACATTTTGTTTATTTTTAGATTTAACTCATATATTTTAAGTGTTTGATTTTATTCTAATTGTTTCCTTTGAGCATTAGTTTTTATATTTGTTAGACGTCTTTAGTAGTACTAACTTACAGCTGGAGAAGCTTGCGTGGGTCAGAGTTCCTTCTCCAGTCTCAGACTATTTCCAGTCCGACTCGTTTCCTCTTCAACACCAGTTATATGTGTGAGCTGCTCTTTTCTGTCTTATAGTTCAAAGACATTCACTGATTCTGGATCAGTTTGATTTGTATGATAAAACACAAGCAAATAAATGTTTATTAACATAATTGGTTGAAACTCTTAGACTGAGACTGATTGAAGTGTTGAATATAAAAATGAGACTTTTAATAACCCCTGCTGTCAGAGTTCCTGTGAGGTCATCTCTCTGTACCGTTAAGACTCCTGGGAGTGCTGATGCTCTGGGATAAATCTGTGAGTGTGAGCGGTGAAGTAAGGCTGAGGACTCTGACGTAGCACAAACGTTTCTACACTGAAGGAGCTTTTGTGGCTGCTGACGATAAAGAAGAACAAAGTCTCCTTGTCATGTGCTGGAGTGCGTGTGTGAAACAGAGCTGGCCTGTTTGCATCAGGACAAAGCACCACCCATGTGTGTTTTAATTACATCACATCATGGATTACACCACGGGGTCACAGTCTGTCCACAGAGACTGTGCTATCAGGGCTCTGCAGACATGACTCTGCTCTCTATGCAAATATCAAGCCAGGCTCTGTCGGCCTGTTTGCAGACGATGAAAGATCACTGATAACCGGTTCAGCAGGTTTACTGTGTCACGAATAACTGGGATGGTTCTGGTTTCACTTTGATGTCCATGATGCTCAGGAGTCTTATGAGGAGGAGGAAAACTGTAGTTTCAGGTTTTACAGCTGAAATAAACCCCTAAGCTAATGTAACCAGTGACACCTGTTGGTGCTCCACCCCTCTGACTGAAGATAAAGGAGTGGGCGTGGCATGATGGTGCCTCTGCTGTGGCATGTGAAGTAAGGGTCCATGCACTTGCTGACTAATGGATTTCCATTTGGAAACAGATCGCTTTCATGATCATGATCATGTGGTATGCAGTTTTGTGTTTGTGGATATTGCATCGTGGCCACATAAGATTTTAAATGTGTTTCCCTCAGCTACATGTGCGTGTCAGCTAGAGTTTGTTGGTTTGTATGAATCTTATTTTAATCGCTATTAAAACTGTATGTTTAAGATTCAGATGTTCAGGGTCCTGATGTTTATATTTAATTCAATGTATCAACATTAGTAATGGAGCAGGATAATTGTGACACGTCCAGGTTTGGATGAGAGTTTGGTCATGGGTCTACCAGAATAACCTTGTAACACATAGCTAATGTAGGAAAAAGGTTTATAAAATATTGTTTTGTAACATTTTTAGAGATTAGTGTAAATATATAAGAACAGTTTTTGACCTAGTGACGTACACAAGAGCACGTGGCTCTGAGTCTGATGGCAGGTAGGGGGAGGGCAGGTGAGGTTGGCAACCGCTACAGCTGGACTAGTACATGAATCAATGCCTTAATCAAAGTAATATCTAATTACTATAATTCTTTATGGCCGCACACTTAATTTCCCACCATCTTTAATTGCTGATAAATAAAGCCATGAGATCCTGTTAACAAGCAGCAACACTTTGCAGTTTCTGACGTCTGCATAAAAGACGTGGAGATAAAATTCCTGTCCTCTTACACAAAAATAATGTTTCAATAATCAAGTAACTAATTGCAAATAAAAAGATTTAAAAATAAATAATTATAAATGAAGCATCAAGGTAAGAACTGAACCAACAGAAGTCAACTCCAGGCAAAAATACATGAGAAGTATATAGAGTATAAATCATTAAGTACTTTATCTTAGGACCCATCAACAATAAATGGAACCAACCACTAGGGGGCAGCCAGCTGTTCTTGCTACAACTTCCAGGTTGTGGTCAAATGTCTGGTATTGACATATGTGGTCGATGGTCAGAAATAATCTGTGTTTCTCCAAACAGAGGCTGTTCTAAGAGCCGTCTGCTACAGGTGACATTTGACCTGTTCATAAACAGTTTTTACCACATGATGAGACCTGGACTATTCCTTTAAACGTGCCCAACAGAACATCCAAAATGATTCTTCCAGTTGTAACTCTTTTAAAAAGAAAAGGCATCATGGTCTTTTTTTAGTGTGTTAAAGTCATTTTGACTCGCACACACAAGCACACACACACACACACACACACGTTATTCCTACATGCAGATATTCTAAAGAGGACTTCCTGTCCTAGTACACAGTCAGCAGATTACAGCGTGTACTGCAGCAGTTCTGTGAAGTGGTGAGACAGTTTTGAAGAATGTCCTCACTCTTTTCTCTAAACATGCTTAAAGGAGCCTGTTGTTCCACAAACCGGCCTAACATGAGTGGGTCAAAGGTCACACCGCAGACACAACTCCCTGACATGTTTCGTGTTTCCTTCCTCTCATTACCAGGCATTTTGGTAATGCTGACAAAGAAAACAAAGCTGTATGTGGGCGGCAGCAGACAGCTGATTTCATAAAGCAGAGCACAGCAGAGTGCCGGCCGTCCCTCTGACAGTAGCGTCCTCTCTGACACTAAGTTGAGAGGAATGTGTGGTATGGGAGGAACTCAGCAGCACGCTGTTTAAGCCCTGGTAACCGTTTATTAGCCTGAACCAAGTCCTCCTACAGCCAGCAGGTCTGTCTGGGGAGACAGGTCTTATTGACACACCTAGAAATACAGAAAGTCCTTGCATGATTTCCTCATGCTTTGCAATGCAAACGGATGACAAAGTCAGTCTTTGTTATGTGAATTAAAACATTTCTTACCTGTTTCTGACAGCTGCAGATGAAAGATCTGCTTCATGACTCAACGAGGAGTCTCTTTATCTCTTTCTGTACTAGATCTGACCTCATCGTAACTAGTATTGTGTCATTTCATGACAGATTAATATCATCCCCCCAGAAAGGAAAATGCTGTGTCTGTGTTTATAAGCAAAATATCTCATCAACCAACTATCAGGATAGACTCACTGGGTAAAGATGGCCGCCACAATTAGCTGGTATTATCAAACTCATAAAGATACAGCTATTGAGCTAAACATAGAGGCTGAGAGTCGACCCTAACACATACGCTGAGCATCAAATCTATGAGTCCAACTTTAAATCAACCGTCTGTCATTGGGGTCAGCCTCATCTGTCTGTTAGTCAAATATCACCAAAACCACTGGATGGATCATTAATACATTCAGAGAACGTAACCATGGCACGAACTTGAAGATGGCCGCTACAGCCTGTTTACAGATAATCAACCTTCATTTTATTAGCAGCTGAAGGTTGTTCCCAACACAATGTCATATAAAATCTTGCATTGCATTTTGCAATCTTGATTTGTTTTTATTTCACCAAATTAACTCAATAATTTCTCCTATTTATATTTCAGAAAAGCTGGTTTTAGTAAATCCTTGACTCCACAGGTCAGCAGGACTTTTTCAACAAAGGCCTTTAGTCTCTATTTCAGATGAAGCTGGTCTGTCTGGATGACTGGTGCATTCTGCTCGTTCCACTAATCCTGTACGCCTCCTCCGACTACAGGTCTGACCGGTGGAGCAGACGAGTCGGCCTTTTGTTTTACGTTTATGGGAAATAGAAACCGAAATGAAAAACACTTTACTGACATAAGACAGGATGCATTTCTGAATTATTAGTCATAACTTTGAGGAAACCTTCCTTCAACTGTTTCAGTGAAGCATTAATCAGAATCAGACGGGTTTTATTGCCAGATGTGTGAGAAATCACAACATTAGGAAATTGCTGCGGTACTTGGTGCAAAAAGAAAGATAAAAAATAAGAGATAAGCAAATATAGGAAGTAATAATATACTCATGATAAAATAATTAATAGAAAAGGTGGCAATAATTAGAGAAGATTATTTGTGTTGGTTACCTGACACACAACATAATTATATTATAAGTGGAAAAGTTATTTTATTATGTTTGCATTTATTACCTATTTGTGAAAATAATGTTATAATATAAGGCATTAAATAAGGGGAATATAGTTTTATACATTTTAATCAAAAGATCCCCATATTTTTTCCTGATTTGTTTTTTCTATTACCTAAAAACATTTCTGTACAGTTTGGTGCATCCCTCAGTATATTAAAACATATGGACTATTCTGCACTTTGCCAAGTTGTTGAGCTGCTATTTAATCAGTTGATAAAATGCAGGAAACACACAGTAATGCACGGCTTCATTTCTGTGTTAAACTGTTTGATTTGGTGTGATTAAAACTCCATAATTCTTTACAGCATCCATATTAGAGGTGTGATGCTGCTCATAAATCACAGTTTGGTACAACAGGAAAAGCACTGGTGCTAAATGCTTTCATTTAGATAATAACCGTCTCAGAAGCAGGAAAAGAAAAAAGAAACTCGTTTAACTTTGTCCAAATAAGAAAATACAAATTAAAAAGTCCAATAATGTTTATTTTTATAATAAACAATAGCAGCTTCTCAGCTAGCCGAGTGGGATGTTCATACAGGAGTGGTGCTTGTTACAACCCTTTATAGCTCTCGCTCCTCTGTGGCTCAGGTGAAACGTTCCCACACAGAAGATTTGAAAACAGGAAGGTGTTTGAGATCCCGTGAGTCGTCTGAAAATAACTTATTACAACTGCAAAGTAGAAACTACCTGAATCAACAGCTGACGAATACGAATAATAATTCAGTAAGGTGACATTTTCATATGAAGGGGCGGAGCTTAAAACTAGAACCAACCACCAGGGTGTGCTAGCTTCCTTTAAACTGTATTTCTTCTTTATTTGGATGGGGACCATGTTAATATGAACAAATACTGAAAACTGTAACATTTAAAGCCTTTGCTTTAATAATGCTAATAAACACAAATAGGTTTAAAGACAGTAAAACAGCAAAATAATGTTAAAAGTACCTTAAAACAGACAAGAATTAAACCATCGTACGACTATCGTGGGCTGACGGATGCTCCACCCAGCAGAACCATCCAACAACGATGCAATAACACACAAGTCAAACCAGTCGGTTAAGCATCCTTTCAAAAGTCCCAGAATTACCGTGGTCCATCACTAAATGATGCTCTGTGACAGCCACCAGAGCAAATAAACGCTGGGTTAAAACCAGCAGACAAAGACTTGTGTGTTTCTGCTGCTGGAAGTCAGGCCCCGAGATGAGCTGGATCATATGACCAGAGACGTTTGGCTTTAACTCAGCATGACTAATTCATAGCTGCCCTGCCTCCTCACTTGGATTGAGTTAAGTAATGGACAAGGAGAGAGTGTTCCTCTGTGTGTCTTCCGTCCAGATCCCTGACCACAAACTCCTGAAGTGCCTCGGTTTGAGACTGAAGCCACAGGAAAACCTTCTGCTCCAGAATTAGTCAGCAGTGAATCTGGATGGGATTCATTAGTCAAACAGTCCTGCACCCCTAACCCTAACCCTTCATGCTCCTCTGACAAAAATCACGTGTCTTTTGAGTTTTTACTACACGTCTTTGATAAACTACTTGTATATATACTTGTAATTTCACTTATAATGCTAACCAGATATGATGTAATACCTGCATGAGAAATTACATTTGAACACATGAATAAAACATTAGCAAAATTTATGAATAAAACACATTTATCTTGAAATGGTTTGAAACAGAAACTATGATATTATTTGTAAAGATTGAATTGTTGCGTGTAATCTGATCAGGACACACACCCTAGAACTCTCTCAAACCCATTCTCTTAGCTCCATAACTTTAAATGTTGGATGTGAAACCGAGCTTCTAAACGAGGTTTAAACATGGAACTGCCTTGTCAGCTGAAACTTCAGACTTCCTCTTTTGTTTCATGATGAGTTTGTTTTATTTCTCATTTTACAAAGACAGCTACTTTTACTTTTCTCTATATAGAAGTGAACGCAACTGCCTTTTCTTGAACCAAGATTAGAGTGGATGGATGGATGGATGGATGGATGGATGGATGGATGGATGGATGGATGGATGGATGGATGGATGGATGGGTGGATGGATGGATGGATGGATGGATGGATGGATGGCCAAAGAGTGGTCACTAATCCACACAAACACAGCGAAGGTTATCTGGAGAGGTTAAAGGTCAGACTGTCTCCTTATGGGTCTCCAGCCCCTGAGGCAGCATCTGTCAAACACCAGTAACAGTTTTCTGGAGGAATCATGAAGGTGTAGATTGATTTTCCATTACAGGAATATTTTATGTTTACTGATAGAAGCGTTTTTTGTAAAAAGCCTCAGCTATTATAAAATATAAAAGTATTTAAATTAGCTTATGTTTTATTTTCCTGTTTCTGCTGTATAACATAAGGTAAGTGAGCATCAAAGCATTAGATGGAGAACTTGAGAAGTCCACTATACTGCTCCTCTCCATCAGTACCTCCTGACTCCACGCCTGCATCCTCCTCCTCCTCCTCCTCCTCTGGACAACTAATCCCTATAAGCCTCCATAATGGTCTCGGACGGAGGGGGAAGTTTAGAGGGGAGAGTTGAGGTCAGTGACCTTCACAAGCCGATTATTACAGGCCAGCCATGTTTCACAAGCAGAACTGCAAGGCCTCAAAACTCAGAACTTCAGTCTAACAAAAAAGAAAATGAAAGGAGGAAGCTGATTGTTAAGATGTGTGAAGCTCAGGTTGTTGGAAAGAATGAGATTCCACAGGTTTAACAGGTTTCTGTAGAACACTACTCTGCCACCAGAGGGCAGCACATGCATGAGGTAATTACACAACAGTCTTGGCTGGAGAAAGTGTGTTACTTGTCCACAGCTCCCTGGTGGGCTGACAGAGCCGTGACCTAAGACAGAAAGTATCACAAAGGTGGATTAAGAGGCAGCATCACAATGGATTAACAAGGAAGCTCATCCCGCGGTGACCCCTTCAGCCTGACACCTCAGGAGTATCAGATACAAACATGCCATAGGTCACAAGTCACCTCCTCTCAGGTTCAGAGTGGAGTAACGGTTTTGTTTAATTGGTAATTAAAAAATAAACTAGATTAATTGCATTTCTTGCAGAAATGTGTTTGAATGCTGAGTTGTTTAAAATGATAGCTGAAGGTGCTGAATAGCAGAACTCAAGCTTAAATTGAGCTTAATTGTCAAAATGAGCTTAATGGATTTGAAGATTTATGAGCAAAAATCCCTAAGAAATGTTATGAAGCTCAAAAAATAAATCAAGAAAAACTGCTAAACAGCAGAAAGCTGAAATCTCTGTACAGAGTTAAAAAAGCTGGACAGTGGAAATGTTTAAACAGCTGGTATTTGAGTAGGAATAGTTTAATAGTTAAATTTTCACAGTTGAACTGTGAATTAAGCAGCTGAAACTGAAGTTTGAAACTGATAGCTGAAGCTGCTGAAAAGCCTGAAAAGCTGAACTGAAAAAAGCAGTTTTCTGCTGTTTAAATTTAGCTTAATTGTGAAAATGAGCTGAATGGATTTGATTTAGGAGCAAAAAATCACTAACAAGTGTAATTAAGTCCAATAAGTAATTGGAGAAAGAGAAAAAAATCCTAAACAGCAGAAAACTGAAATCTCAGTACACAGTTTAAAAACGTGGACAGCTGAAATGAATTTAGCAGCTGAAACTGATAGCTGAACATGCCTTAGAACTGAAGTGAAGTTGAAAATGAGTTCAATTGTCAAATTTAGCTGAATGAAATTAAATTGTTAGAAAGAGCAGAAATTGAACTTTGAAGTTTCAAAACTCTCTCAGCCAATCAAAGACCAGGGATGGTGGACGGCTGGTTTCCCAAGACCAAGCCGATCGATTTGATGTATAACATGTCTGGGTGTGTATTTCTGTTAATCAGGAAGAAGCTTGAATTCTCTCAGCCAATAAGAGAGCAGGGATGGGCGGGGGGGGGGGGGGGGGGGGGGGGGGGGGGGGGCACTGGATTCATTAGACCAAGCCAATCAATTTGATGTATAATATGTGTGGGTGCGTATTTCTGTTAACCAAAAAGATGCTTGAGCTCTCTCAGCCAATCAGAACGCAGGGATGGGCGATGGGGAGAGCACTGGGTTCATTAGTCCAAGTTGAGTTCAGTTCAGTTTATTTATATAGCGCCAAATCACGACAAGAGTCGTCTCAAGGCACTTCACAAAGTAAACATTCCAATACAGTTCAGTTCATTACGTCAATCAGTAAAAAAGTTTCCCATATAAGGAACCCAGCAGATTGCATCAAGACACTGACTAGTGTCATTGTGTTGATGCAATCCTCATACTAAGCAAGCATGTAGCGACAGTGGGAAGGAAAACTCCCTTTTAACAGGAAGAAACCTCCAGAGGATCCTGGCTCAGTATGAGCAGCCATCCGCTACGGCTCACTGGGGATTGAGAAGACAGAGCAGACCCCCCCCCCACACACACACACACACACACACACACACCATATATATCAAGTAGTGTTTCTATGGCTACACTGTGATTTCTTAGTAGAAGTTCTATTTTGTAAGAGAAACTTTATTGTCTTTATCTGAGTGAATCTATAATTAATTCAACAGGTGAACTAATAGTAGCACATTCTATGTTAAAGAAAGTAAGATGTAATATCAGGAGAGGGAGAATGTTCAGTGGTTGGCAGCAGTGTGCCAGCCGATGGCCCCCTCCATGAGGCCACCACAGCTCAGCAGAACGCCAGTGTAGCTTCTTCTGGGGAGAAAAACACTTAGAGAGAAAATAAAGTTAACAGCTGAAATAACAGGAAATAATGCAATTAGAGAGTGGTGGCAGAAGAGAGTAGCAGAGTGTGGAAAGTGGTCAGTATGTCCTCCAGCAGTCTAAAGCCTGGGACACACAGGAGACGGACGCGCTGCGCCACGGAAGCGCCGCAGTTAAATGGTCACACAGGAAGCGCCGCGCCGCTGAACCAAAGACTGTAGCGCTGAACGCTTCTTGGAAAGTCACGTGATAGTCACAGCATCTTGAGAACAGGAACAGCCGCTCCGCGGCGTGCCGCGGTGCTTGAGATAGAACTGGCGCCTATCTTCAGCGCCTCTGCGCGGACCGGCGCTTCTGGGACGCGACGCTGCGCTCCCCGTGTAGCCACTCTCATGGCTTCTAATGGCTTCTATTTAAAATGACGGCGCGGGCGTGACGCGGCGCGGGCGTGACGCGGCGCGGGCGTGACGCGGCGCGTCTGTCTCCTGTGTGTCCCAGGCTTAAGCCTATAGCAGCATAACTACAGAGATAACTCAGGATAACCTAACCTTTCAGATGGAGGCATGTGGGAGGCAGGGCCAGGGAGAAGTCTTTAACGACAGTAGTCCCCGCTGTACACTCCACCTCCCTCTGCTCCCCACTCGTCTAAACCTGGGCTAACATCAGAATTTAACCATAAGCCCTATCAAATAGAAAAGTTTTGAGCCTAGTCTTAAAAGTAGACAAGGTGTCTGCCTCACGGACTAAAGCTGGGAGCTGGTTCCACAGTAGAGGAGCCTGATAGCTAAAGGATCTGCCTCCCATCCTACTTTTAGATATTCTAGGAACCACCAGTAAACCTGCAGTCTGAGAGCCAAGTGCTCTGTTAGGAACATATGGTAAATGGTAAATGGCCTGTATTTGTATAGCGCCTTCTTAGGGTTCTACAACCCCCCAAGGCGCTTCACAACACAATCAGTCATCCACCCATTCACACTCACATTCACACGCTGGTGGGGACGAGCTACGATGTAGCCACAGCTGCCCTGGGGCGCACTGACGGAGGCGAGGCTGCCGAACACTGGCGCCACTCCCTCCGACCACCACCAGCAGGCAAGGCGGGTTAAGTGTCTTGCCCAAGGACACACAGCAGCATTCTCTGGCCGGAGCCGGGATCGAACCTACAACCTTCCGATTACTGGACAACCCGCTCTACCTCCTGAGCTACTGCTGCCCTATGGAACAATCAGATCACTGATGTATGATGGAGCTTGTTTATTAAGAGCTTTATATGTGAGAAGGAGGATCTTCAAATCTATTCTGAATTTAACAGGCAGCCAATGTAGGGAAGCTAAAACAGGAGAGATGTGGTCTCTCTTTTTAATTCTCATCAGAACTCTAGCTGCAGCATTTTGGACCAGCTGAAGACTTTTTGGACCAAGCTGATTGATTTGATGTATAATATGTGTGGGTGTGTATGTCTGTATAGCCAGAAAAATTTTCAATACTATCAGCTAATCAGGGAGGGGGGGGGGAGGGGGAGCGATAGAGGGAGAGAGACAATATTGATTCTGGCTTTGGTTTTGGTCAGTGTTCTGGGACTGGTTCTAATCTAGCCCTGGTTCTGATCCATATGCTGGTTCTGGTCTGGACCTGGTTCTGGTGTTGGTTCTGATCCTGGTTCTGGTCTTAAATCAGATGCTGGTTCTGATACTGGTTTGCTGAAACAAGCAGACAGACTGATAGAGAAGCCACAAGTCTCCAGTAGGATTGTACTTAAAATAGCTTTTCCGTATATCCGCTGTCAGACAGTCAAAATAGCGGGAAATGTCTGAATCAATCAGAAAGCTCCATTATCACACCACTGCTCTGCTGCTGTTAGAGATGCAGCAGGCAGGCCCCTTAATGAGGAAGGCTTTGGATCTGTGCTTCAGATGTCCGATCGGAGGCCTCAAACTTCTCATCACCATTCAAAAAGTATTGCACCGATTTGAAAAATTCCAAAAGCTTCGCGGCAGAAGGCTTTGATGGTGCTCTGTGAGACGATTTGTGTGCCTAACCTGAATTTTGTAGGAGATATGATGAGATCATTTCTGCTGTCTGACAGAGATCAGAGCAGAAAATGCCTGTTTTTTATAGGAGGAAAATGTGGCTGAATCCTCCTTCTGACGCTTGTAACTCAAGAACAGTGACAGCTACAGCTAAAACAAAGACATCCCATCGAAGCTGACAAAAAAACCTTCTGTTTTTGAAATAAGTTACGCATGAACTCTAAAAGATGTGGTCGTAGCAGATTTTTCTTTAGAGAAATTGATCGGAGACTGCAGAAAACTCAGCTGCAGCTTCAAAAGTCAGATTGGAGGCCTCGAACCTCTCATCACCATTCAAAAAGTATTGCACTGATTAGAAAAATTCAAAAAGCGTCAGCAGCAGAAGGCGTCGATTAAGCTCTGTGTGAATTTTTTTGTGGCTAAGTCGAATTTTGTAGGAGATATGTGGAGATGATTTCAGATGTCTGACAGAGCCCGGATCACACAATCTCAGCTTCTGTAGACTGGGCCTTAATGAGAGGAAATCTGGCTCAATCCTCCTTCTGAGGCTCGTGGGATAAGAACCGTTGCACCTACAGCGAAAATGAAGACATCAAATCGAAGCAGACGAAAGAAACTACTGTTTGTCAGATATTAACGAGTCTACTCTGAAAGATGTGGTCGTAGCAGATTTTTGTTTAGAGAAAGTCATGGGAGACTGCTGAAAACTGTGATCTGCGGCTTCAAAAGTCAGATTGGAGGTCTCCAACCTCTCATCACCATTCGAAAAGTATTGCACCTATTCAAAAATTCCAAACGCGTCAGAGGCCGAAGGCTTTGATGGTGCTCTGTGTGAATTTTTGTGTGGCTACGTTGAATTGTGTAAAAGATATGATGAGACAATTTCAGCTCTCAGACAGCGATCGAAGCACAAATTCTCAGCTTGTTTATAATGGGAGCCAATGGGAGAATCTGGCACTCTCTTCCTTCTGAGGCTTGTAGCGCCCGAACCGTGACAGCTACAGCAGAAATGAAGACATCCTATCGAAGCTGACAAACATTCCTACTTTTTGAGGTATATTGTTTCAGTAGCCCAAAAGGTGTGGGTGCAGTAAACATTTGTTTGCAGAAGTTGATGAAATGTTAGAGTGCGGAATCGGCAGTTGAGTGGTGAAAAACATTTCTGAAAACTGATTAAACACTAAAGAAATTATCACTACGACCACAATGTTTGGAGTACGTCCATAAATTATGGCTCAAAACGGAGGAATTTTTGTCAACTTCCATCCAGTGAAAGTCCGATTTCCATCGGTTCTACGGTTCTCTCAGGACACCGCCTGAAGTCGGTTCTGAGCCCTATTCTTTTGAATGGGGCTTGGAGGAGAAATTTCTGAACTTTTCCAAATCGTACCTCAAGTTTAACCTGTGATTTTAGAAAAACCGTAAAAAATATCAAAAAGCTGAATAATCAGATAAGAGCTGAATGTGTTCTGAGTTTGTTAAAAGTTGAATGAGGTCTCTAGGTTGAAGTATGTTGAAGTAGTTAAAGTTCAAACAAGCTGAATGATTTTTTGAAAATTTGAAGGATTTTAAGCTTTCCCCATTCATTTCAATGGGCTGAAAAATCACAGAAAAGGCTGAATATCTCCTAAAATATTAAACGTATCAATACCAAACGTAATAGCCGTCATTAGCTGAACGAGCTGAACGTTTTGATATCAAATTTGCTTAAATTGCTTAAAATCTTAAGGAGTTGAAACGGTCCAAAAAAGTGTATGGAAACAAAATAAGAAGAAAGAGAAACAGGAAAACAATAGTTTGAATGCTGTTAAACAGCGGGGGGGGATGCTTAAGCCCTTTTTATAAGACACACCATGCCAGCAAATCAGCACAATATTCGTGCCGCCACGCTTGGTAGTAATATTGCGGTAATATTGCGGCTTCGCCGGTCTTATAAACGCACATTAAGCCTTGGCGCAAAAGAGGGAGGTGTCATGACCACGTGATGAATTAATGCTGCGCTCCGGCCGGGAACTATGTTAAAAATGAAAGTAAACACGCGCTTAAGTTTCACGTTTGTAAACAGAATCAGCTGAGATGATTAACTGGACCGATGCGGTGCTCCGGGAGCTTCTCTCTGTTAGATCTGCAGCTCAGATCATCTGACAGCTCACAGGGATGGTGGAGGACACACACCTGTAGCTGGTTGTTAAAATAAAAACTTAAGGAGCGCTGCTTCGATCGCAATAAAAAGCAAGTTATGTCCAAAATACACGGAAGTCCGCGACAGTGCAGAGACCGCCCCCATACCTCCTTTTTGCCGCCATCGCGTAATCTTTTATAAAACTGACATGATTGCGCAACATTACCGCCACGGTCTGAGCTCTTATAAACGACCTAACGCTCCCTGATGCCGCATCGGCGTTGCGGCAAATTGGCGGCATTGTTTTATAAAAAGGGCTTTAGTGTTCCACCGAAAATGCAGGGAGGAGGGTTTTAGCGTTGCCGCCTCGGTCAGTGAGCGTGTGGGGTGGGAGGGTCGTTACTGTAAGATGAACGATTCACTACAAGGACTCGGCTCTCATCGTTCACTTTGAAAACCCGTTCAAAAGATTCGATTCGTTCATGAACGTCACATCACTATACATTTCATTCACAACACATTACAACCTATACAAGAGGTCAATTAATGCTACATGAACCCCCCAACCCTCTACATGTTACAGCCAATGACTCATTCTGAGAATGAAACAAATATTAATCAGCCTGCTGCTTATTTTTTATCATGGCAGCAGGAAAAGTGTTTGGGAGGATGATCTTGTGTCAAGATGGAGGGGAAAAAAGGAAGTTCAGTGTGACTGTTATTACTAGTAGGTAGATTTGTTTTAGAAGACAGGATGACAGGCATCAACTAGAACACGCCAGACAGAGACATAAAACACATAAAGACCTCAGATATTTAACACTAACGTTAAGGATGTACTTGCAAAATTACAGCGGTAATGAATATTACAACTAAGACCTTTTTTAAAAACTGCAGGCTTTTGAGTCAAATACAATAAGTAAACACAAAATACACAATTTTTTGAGTGAAGGTTTAGATTATTAAGGTGGAACATGACTCTGCGTCATAAAGTCATTGCCCTGTAACACTAACAGCTGGTTAGAAGCAACAACTGCTGTCAAGTGTTTGTAAAATTTGTAACGAGTCTTTTAACCTTCCCACTGTTCTGTCGGGTGACCCCTCCAGGACGGGGTGGTTGAGCAGGGTTGATGGTTTATCCCTTGAGGTCCACGAAGCAGGGGTGAGGTGCAGCTCACTCCTCAAAAATCGAAAATAAACACATGGGGTCCATTTGTCCCCATAAGGAACGCAGGAGGGTTAAAAGGCTGTGGAGGAACTGTGGCCGCCTTTTTTAGGTCAGGCCACAGCAGAGGATTCAGGCCCTGATTTGGTCTCGGCCACTCCAAAGTCTTCATTTTGTTTTTCTTCAGCCAATCAGAGGTGGGCATGCTGGCGTTCTCCTTCAGGACATTTTAGTAGACATCATGTCTGGTTCGATTTATCACAGCAAGTCTTCCAGGTCCTGAAGCAGCAAAACAGCCCTAGACCATCACACTACCACCACCATGTTTTACTGTTGGAATGATGATCTTTGTCTGAAACACAGATTTACATTTATGCCAGATTACACACCTTCCATAAAGTTCAGCCGTTACCTCGTCAGTCATGAGAGTAATTACCCAAAGGTTTTGAGGAGCGAGAGTTTTCTGGCTAAATTGAGACAATCTATATGTTACACCGCTGGGAATGATGGGCCAACTCATCTCTGGTGCAACATATTTATTTTTGCTCAGACTGCAAAAACACAGAAATACAAATCAGTCAGAGCGTACTCGATCGTGTTTTGTACACGTCTCACCCGTACTGACAAGTCTTCTTCTTATCACAAGAACCTCAGCAACTTAAAACCATTGAGACACTTGAACGGTTTTCATTTTCACAAAAAAATAATATATTTTCTTCATAAACAGACAAAGTATTCACCATTATAGGCCAAAATATTAAACTGAACTGGAATGACTACTTACTGGTAACTTTCACTCCATTAACGCAATAATTTTATCAGTATTATTATCCTCTAATAATCTTTAGGCACTACTTTTATCAAACTAACAACTTCGAATGCTGTTGTCTATTGTAACCATGTTTAAACAAATGAACTCCACACCCTATAACTCCTGACATTACACATTTGTTCTGTTCAACATGAATTTTGGCCAGAAATTCACGTTTCACTACCATTACGTCCATCTTTCAGTAGTTAACTGTTATCATTAGAAGTCTTAACTTCCTCTGGGTCCCTCCCGCGTTCGCCTAGGACGGCACGTCCGCCATTTTAGGAGAACGTGGCACATTGCACTTAACGAGCCCAGAAACAGAAAATTCCCCCATTTAGCTCGACATCTGTTACCAAATGACACATATTTAACCTGTCGCTACTGTTTTCTGTCTGTTTTAATGTACAAATAGCTCAGCTTACCTGCAAAAACACAGAAATACAAATCAGTCAGAGCGTACCATAGCCGCGGGAACATATAGGGGGTGCTGAAAAAAAAAAGCTCAGCTGCGCTCAAATCGTTATGTCCAGGTGAATCATAGCCTACGTGTAGCATAGGCATTGATATGAGTCTCATTATTAGAAAGAAGACACCCTCCAACAGTCTTCAGCACTGCTCGAAAACCTACGACTCCCGTCTGCAGTTGACCAATGAAAACACACCTTTGAGACGCCGCAGCAGCAAGACTCCGCCTCTCTGAGTTTCCGTTTCAAATCTTATATATACAGTCTTTGGTTTCAACTTACGGTATGTTTAAAATGCGGATTATAAACTACACACCAGTTTTTATTTTTGTTAATAGCCCAAATAAAACCGGAGTTATACTAAAATAATTAAACTAAGAATGGGTTCAGTAGCGTTTTGTTGCTGAGGGACAGAGGATGCTGCTGCGTGATCTGACAGCAGGGGTCAAAAGGTGCGCTGAGGCGCTGTCACTGAGACAGACGGCAAAACTTTAGCTATTGGAGCGATCTGTGGCAGATAGATAGTTACTTCTCTGTAGTTTAGTGTTTTTTATGGATAAAGGAGGATGAGAAGGATGGATGTCCAGCAGACAGATCAGCTGTTTAGCTGGAAGACGGGAAAATGAGACGCGCAGCTGGAGTCTGAGGCCATTTGCGGATCAATTCTTCCTCTTTGAGGAAGATGAGCTGGGTCATGAGCTAACACTAAAAAGTGTTTACTGTGGCGCATTTTTCTCTTTGTAGCGTTGTATTGCTTATCTGTAACGTGTGCTTTTTGGGGGGTGCGCTCGTGACATAGCATGTCCTCTTGGAGCGAGACGTCGTGCAGTCTGGCTCACTGGAAGGTTGCGCCGTTCAGTGTGGCACCTTTCTGGAGTTCTCACAGTGTGACATGAACAGTGTGGTCCCGTGGCTGGAGGACTATAAAGATATGCAACAAGCGTTTTATTCGTGGACGGAAATGATGGTAAACGTGGGTTTAGAGGTGGTGAGTGCACGAAGAGGAGAATGAGGGACAAGTTTGTTCGTGTTAAAAAGTATCTGAAATACAAAAAAAGCACAAAATAAACTGCAAATAAACTGTCAATGCACTATCTTAGACCGGATACATGACAATATACACCAGAACTCACTGTTGCTGCATCTCCTTTTGTTTTCTCGAGGCTTCCCAAAAAAGTCTAAAAT